>WBNH01005110.1:0-28418 GCA_013401255.1 Urocolius indicus | reverse complement strand
ACACCTTGTCCTGTTGCTAGCCAATGGCACCATTAATAGCATCAGTAGCTACACACAATAAGAGATCATGATAAAATTTGGTTATCTATAACAGAAATGGAATTAACACTAAATTCATTTGTCTTTGGGCTGTTGAAATGGGATTCGAGTTGTTTTCCAGTGAAACATCAAACTTGGAAAAAGGTAAATGTGATTTATTGTTCCTAATTATGGTCTATGAGTGAAAAGTGACTTAAGTCTCTGAAGATTTTTTTCTTTACACTTTACACTGTTCTTTTAAAAGCATAGCCAGTCCTGTATTTTAGTAGCATTGCTGTTCTCAGTATTTCAGAAAATTGGATTTGCAGTCTTCCTGAGGCCTAGTCCTGAGAGATAACATCACTCTATCAAAAAATAAGAGAAGGGAAAGGGAAATTAGAATGAAGCCTGTCCACAAGTGAAGGTGGCAAAAGATAAAAGAAATCCTCAAGCATTTCCTGTCTTTTAAATAGAAAAAAAGACATAATTAGAAAAAAGTAACACATAAGAATTCCATGAAAAAGTATTTTGTTCTTCTGAAACACAAGCATGAAGTCATTTCTTATCCAAAGATATGACACTTCCAGTGGTACCGGTCTATTTTTCACTCATATTTTAGTGCTTGCTGAAGCACCCTATTTATATCCATGTTCCTGACCTATTCAGAAGTAAGTTAGAGGTAGAAGCCGTTGGAGGTTTTCAAAGAAAGCTTGTTTGTGCTTAACTTTTGATATCTTCACTCTTCTATTGTCTTTTTCTTCCAGAAAACACCACACAGCAACTAAATATCCCTTTACTAAAACACACAGAGCAATCTAACATTGTACAACACCTTGGTGTCTATCTCACATCCCACCACAGTAAGGTTTTGAAAGAAGGTACCTTCCAGGTTAGCAACTTCGGTTTAGCCTCTGTCATGGTTTGGTCCAGCTAGCACAGAAGCACCACGACAGTCTCTCACTCGGTGCCCCCATTCATCTCCACCTTCGTTAGGATGGCAGAGGCCCCAGTGAAATGGGAGGAAAAAGATAAGCAAGGTTGTTGTGGATTAAGACAAGGACAGAGAGTTCTCACTGCCAATTATGGCAAAACAGACTCCAGTACTCGATTTAGAGAGGACAGAAGGAAAGTTTATTCTACTACCTACAAGAAACAGAATGGAATAAAAGAAAAAAAGGGAGTAAGATGATGAGAAAATTACAGTCAGCACTTTAAGATCTCCCTCCTCCATTCCTCCTTTCTTCCCAGACCCAGCTCACAGTTTCGGATATCTCTACCTCTTCCCCACTCAACAGCTCAGGGGAGCAAGGAATGGGGGATGTGGTCAGGTTCTCACAGATGGGCTCTGCTGCTTCTGTCTCCTCAGACGAGGATGACTCCTGGCATTCTTCCCCTGCTCCAACTTCTCTGGTGTGGGTTGTTCCCAGCAGCTGCGGCTTCTGCCGATACAGGGTCCGTCACACGGGGCACAGTCCTTAGTGAATATCTCTGGCATGGATTCTTCACCACGGTTGCAGTTTCTGCAGTTATAGGGTCCCTCCCTCAGGACTTGACCTCTTTTGGGCATAATTTTAATGAGCTTCTTTGTTGTGGGTTCCTTCACACAGATACAGCTTCTGTGAATATTGAGTCTCCTCCATGGCACATGACCTGCTCCGGCCATAGTGATACAGAGTCCTTCCTCGGGACACGGCCTCTTCCAGTCATAGGTTTAAAGAAGAAAATCACTGCCGCTGGCTTGGGGTCTGTAGTGAAGTGATTGGGTCCCTCCCAGGGGACACGGCCTCGTCCAGCCATAGTTACTGCCACTGGCTCAGAGTTCTTAGCAAAAAAAGTCTCTGCCTCTGATTTGGGATTTCTAGCAAAATAAGTCTCTACCACTGATGTGGAGTCTTTAAAAAATGCAAACAAATTACTGCTTCACCAGTCCTCTCTGTAGAATTCAGGGGAGTCTCTGCTCCAGCACACCTCCTCCTCTCTTCCCTCCTTGGAGTTCGCATGGTTGTTTCTGTCTCTTCCTACTCCTTGCACCACCCCCAGCTGGAAAAAAAAGAAGAGACAGAAGAAAGATAAAACAGGAAGAAGAAGAAGGAAGAAGCCTCCTCTTCTGGCTTCTTCTTAAAAAGTGATCGTGGAGGTGTCTAATTGGTTCAGTCCCAGAAGTGGGTTTGGCTCAGAGCTGGGGAGAGTTTCGAGCAACTACTTATAGAAGCCATCTTTACAGCCCTTTCCCCCTTTTGTAAAAAGGCTGTCATATCAAACCATTGCAGCCTGTTAAATATCCCCTGAGCAAGTCTAACTCTACAAGTCTAACTTTTTATTTCTTATAAGCAAAGAATAAATTATCTGAGTTATTAACATTCTTCGCTTCACTGTTTGTATTTTAACCCACCCTCTCCTTGTGCTACAATAATAAGCATTCATTATTTCTTCAGTATATTACTAAATAAAGGAGAGGGCTTGAAAAATGCAATTCACAGAGGACGTTTATTTAGTAGGCCAAAAAACATGCAAATTCCAGATAAAACTTGAACAAGAAGAAAATTGTATACTGTAAACAATTTGTTCCCTTTTACAAGAGTAATATTTCACGCTTTAGCAATATGTAAGCACGCAAATATATTGTAACTGATTTGATGAATCTGTTTTCCCTGTAGAATTTTGATTTTGCAGCATAAATGTTTGTAAGTAAGAGGAAAGAGTTTGGTCCAGAAGTCTACTAGTTACAATATTTACCTTTGAGGTATGTAGTCAAGTTTCAGACCTTGTTGAAAATAATGTTTATGTGTACTTTCACAAGCTAGAATAACTTCAGTAAAAGAAACCGTGTGCTCACAAATCTGGTCTTCAGAAAATACTATCCAGCCTCTTGAAGGAAATATTTGAATTTAGTATCTATACTTTAAAACACAACACGAAAGATATAATAGTTCTTACAGATTTGTAAATGAAATGATTTTTCTCAGAGAGAAGTTACGTATCTTTGAATCTGGGCAATGGAAAGCTCAGATTTGGATTGGGTTGATATGGGGTTTGATATGTTCTTTGAAACTTTTTTTTCTACAATGCACAAGGCTGATTGTTTGTTTGTTTGTCTGGTATTTCAGCAATGTCCTGGACTGTATGTAGAAAATAGGCAGTATTTTGGACTGCAGATTTCACTAAATGATACATTTGCTCAAGTTGAGGTCTGTGAAAAATGAGACTGTGCCTTCATCTGAAACTAACATCTCACTTCTTTGGCAGAATGACGAGAAAAAGAATAGTTATAAGAAATAAAAAATCAGGCACTGGTACAAAAGTCATACTGTTATTGGTTAAAAAACAGAAGTCTTTCTCTCCCTAAAAGACTGATGAGATGTTTTCACATGGCAGTGGAACCAAGAGTTTGCAATAAATAACATTAAAAAGCAAGTCGATCTTGTTTCAAATAGCAAACAGACTGCTATAATGAGGCTGAAAGGTAAGTATTCATTTGGGATGCTGTGATGGGTTAACCTTGACTGGCTGCCAGCTGCCCACTGTAGCCTCTCTCTCACTCTCCCTCCTCAAGAGGACATCAGTAGAAAATGAAAATAGCTTGTAGGTTGAGGTAAAGGCATGGAAATTGTTTACCTGTTACCGTAACAGGCAAAACAGGCTCAACTTGAAAAAAAAAAAAAGTCATGCCAATTAAAATACATTTGTGTAGCGAGAAACAAAGACAAAAAGATTAAAACACCACCTTCCCTCCACCTCCTACATTTAGCAGGCTCAATTTAATTCTTACACTCCAAATGCCCCTGCTTTGAGCAGTGCAAGGGTGTGGCAGTTGTGGTCACTTCACGACAGCCCCTCTCTGGCCCTTTTTCCTCCTCATACTTTTTGCCCTTTCTTGAAATGCTTTCTCAGAGAAACCACCAGCTTGCCTGATGAGTTCAATCATGTCCTGCACTGGGTGCATCGCAGAGATGGCTGAAGCTAGCTGTCTCGTACATGGGGCACCTCTTTTTATCTTCCCACAGAGGCCACGCCTACAGTACACCCCTCAACGTGGCTCTGCTCACATGTGGACACCTGGACATGATTCAGATGCAAATAATTAAGATGAAAGACCCTGGCACATCTTGGGTGGAGAAAGAATCTGAAACAGCAAATGACCACACTGCCTGAGGCGTTCATGGGCCTTGTGGGTTTGGAGACACACAGCTACCTGCATCAAGTTTTAGATTATGTTCTTGTTTAAACTTTCTTTCTATTTTTCTGTGGATTACCCTTTCAGCATTTACAGAATACAATTGATGTGGAAGAATGATATATGTGATAGGGAAATACGAACTTGCTGACATTAATAACATTCTTCATTTCAAGATTAAGAGTGAGAAAGCTGTCTTGTCTGTCTTCATAAATTCTCCTGGTACATAGGGAAAATGTCATGCTTAAATTCTGCTAAAAATCTGTAATGAATGGGGATGTAATCAAAAGATGTGAAGGAAAAATATGATTCTTCCGGGATTCTGTGATTGTAACTGTCTTGGATCATTAATATTTCCTTGGAATTTCTAGGTTCTGGGGGACTGGGATGAGACTGCATATACTCAACCTGTTTGGCTAGATTTGTATTACTTGTTTACTGCCTATGCTGTCAGAGCATCTGTTACTTCCTTGGGATCCTAATTGGAAACACAATGTACTTTAAAATGTGATCTGTTAAAGATATCTAATGTTGAAACATTAATGAAGAAACAATCAATGCAAAAGTCCAGGTTCAGTTTGGAAATTCTACTTCCCAGAGCAAAAATGCAGTTGTCTTTTTGTGGCAACACCTTTACCAAATTATATTGTTCTACCTTGGTGAATAAAAAAGGATTTTCTGGTATGTTTCAAACATATTTTATTTCAAAAGCAAAAGAACTGAAGAGGGGTATGTGTGTGGTGATGGTTTCAAGAATTTGGTAAGTAATGGAGTAATGTGCAGTAATGGTAATTACTACTAAAATTGGATTGAAATTGAGTTGAAAATCATTCCTTTTATTTGTGCTACACCTCCCAGTCCCTGACAGAGGTCTAAGCAGTGAACTGCCTCAGTGAAGCTCTATGGAAGCTTTTTTTTTGGTAAAGATTTACAACATTTTACTATCTTTTGAATTAAGTAGGATATGACTAATTCAAGCTCAATGGTTGTTTGGAAACACGATGAAACAAATCTTCATTTAATGTAAATTGGCATAGTATCCAAGTATAACGCTGTTGGTTTTCCAGAGCTAAATTAACTGATTTACCAAAACCATAGAGGAAAAATGGCTGCTGTATTAGTAACAGATAATTTTTAAGCTAATACTGTTTCTTTGTTAGCATGCTGATACTTAAAAGTCTGACATCTATCTATGATAGCATAAAGGTGATGACTTTTGAGTTAAAGAAAACATGATTTTTTTTGCAGCCTGGTAGAGCACAACTGATAGCAAGTTGCAGATATTTCCATAACAATAAGATATCAGTAGAACTTATTCACTGATTATTAGTCTAAGAGCTCCAGGACTGATTTCTAACCTTAGCATTTTATCTGTCTGTTTTATCAATGAAATTGATATTTGGCTGTCACAGACATCTGAACCAATATAGCACACCTGTGAGCTGTATGTGGGCATTGGATATTCCTGCTTTAGCTTCTTCTAGAAAACATAACAGGGAAAAAAAATGACCAAAAAAAAGGCTCAACCAAATATTTCACTTGCAGCTTTCCAAATGTTGTCTGATCTTTGAAAACAACAAAGACTTGAGATGCCCAAGATTGCATATGTCACCACAGAGCACATGTTTGCACTTAACAATGTAAATTTGTCTCTCCAATATGTCATGTCCTTCACAGGGACAGTTCTACTCCCAGTGCTCTCGTCATGTTTGTCTCATGTACAAGCCCTGTGTTCCCCAGGGTTAGCAGCAGCTGACAGGCCAATCAAAGACAATAGGATCTTCATGATGGTTCAGTGCCGGTCCTTCATTGACATGTAGAGCCCGTGCTCTAGACAAAGCAGCTGTCTGACATGCCAGACTACAGGCTGCCCTCAGATCAGTGAAGAAATATATTTAATACAAAATGTAAGCAAAAAGGACAGCTACAGCTATCTCTCTGTCTTGTTACAATTGTACAAGGTTCCTATGCTGGGGCCTGAGTAACTCCTGCAGGAGAAGATTAATGACAGCTTTTGCTACTAAGACATACAAGTAGAGTTAAAAATTACATAGAAATTTTAAAAAAATTACATAGCTAATATTTAAATATGTAGAATTATCTTACAAATGCACATAAGTAGTTTTATATGTAATGTTCACAGGTTTTTTGTTTATGCCCATGTGTAAACATATGTGCTTTTCAATAATTTCCATACATTATTAAAGAAGGTCAATTTATTCCTTTAGGAGATGTGATTTATCTAATTCTTCTAGATTTATCTTTTTGGGGGAAAATATAGAAGCTTTTTATGTGTGTGTGCTCATGCACTCATCTTTTAGTTCCTTTAAGCTAGTTAGAGAAGGGGAGAAAGACAGAATTTTACTAAGCTCCAAGAAGATAAGATTATAAATGTTCCACCTGCTTTGAAAGATAGCTTATAAATAAATTAGTACCTTTTTCTCTTACTTATGAGGAACATTTATTTAAAATTTGCTGAAAAAAAAAAAACTTCTGACTTTCCATGTTAATGTTTTTACTCCCTTGAATTGTATTACAGTGAAGCAGACAGTTTATTAGAGTGAAGCAGGCAATTTTTTAGAATCTTCATTTGCTGGTAGAAGTTTTCATTTAGTGCTAATATTGAGGATTGAGGTGAATGCAGCTTAATAACAGAGGTAGTACTATAGCCAGGTTTCTGTAGTCAAGTTTCCTATCTGCCATTGAAAATGGAAGATATCCCTCAATGCAGACCTCAAGGGAACTATTTAGCAAGGCACTGTCAATGAGTCCTTAGGGACTCCTAAGCGCATGCATCATTGATTTAAAGGACAGTTATAGCTCCTCTGGAATCATTTGATCTATCCCCATAAATATACCCTTAGGGACACTAATGCACACATTACTGGAACAATAGTGTGTAATAGCTGTTCATTCAGTTTTACAGTGCTGATACTGTAGCTGAAGGTGTCATTTGATCTTTAGACAAAGGTAGTTAGAGGATTACTTTATAGTTCCAGTACAGAAATCAGTAGTAGCCTCTTTTGTGTTTAGGCTAAACTCTGTAGAGTCTTAAATCCTGAAAAGCCTTAAGGACACAATCCCACTGAGAAAATGAGATAAAATAAACTAGATTGGGGAAATTGTATTTGATTGAAAGAATTGTCTATTTTTGCCCCTTTGTCTCTTGAGATTGCTGTAGGGCTTTTTTTGAGTTAATTCTGTCCTTCGCTGACGTTCTCAGGTAATAATTCTGTTTGTGTCCACATATAATTTGTTTTATTGAGGTTTTTGGGTTTTTTTGTTTGTTTGTTTTTGGTTTTTGTTTTTGTTTTTTTTTTTGCTATGGACTATATACTTTTATTTTAGAGATAGTAAAGATGCCAGATGGCTGTTTCTGGGTATTCCATTATCCAAATATTGAAACGTAATATGCCGTGAAATACTTAACCATAGGATATCACCATTAATTTTAGGGAGAAAGCAAACAAAGTCCAAAGTCTTGTTGTAAATAATAGAAGATAGTGCAGAAGAAGTGTGAAGACAGATGTCTGACAACTCTAGATGAGGAGTTAATGCAATATTTGTGGTTATAATATCAATACAGAAGTGTCATGATTTGACATAACGCAGTTTTGGTAGTGAGGAAGGGGCTGTAAAGATGGCTCCTATAAGAAGTTGCTTGAAACTCTTCCCAGCTCTGAGCCAGACCCACTTCTAGGGCTGAGTCAATTAGATGCCTCCACCATCCTTTTTGAAGAAGAAGCTAGAAGAGGACGGTTCCTCCTGTTCCTTACTTTTTCTGTTTCTTCTGCTTTTCCAGTGGACTCCAAGCTCGGTCAGGAAAGAGAGGAGGAGATGTGCTGGAAAGTGACTCCCCTGCATTCTATGGAGAGGATTGGTAAAGCTGTGATTTGTTTTCATTTTGTTCAAGACCTCACATCAGGGGCAGTGACTCACTTCATTAAAGACCCTGTGCCAGGGGCAGTGACTATGGCCAGAGGAGGCCATGTCCCATGGGAGGGACCCAACATTCACAGAAGCTGTAACTGTGGGGAAGTACCCACACCAAAGAAGCTCATTAAAATTATGCCCTGAGGAGGCCATGTCCTGAAGGAGGGACCTTGTAGCTACAGAAGCTGCAACTGTGGGGAAGAACCCATGCCTGAGATATTCATTAAGGACTGTGTCCTGTGTGAGAGACTCTGTATCAGCAGAAGTTGCAGCTGCTGGGAACAACCCACACCAGAGAAGTTTGTTAAGGACTGTGTCTCAGGGGAGACACCCCGTATTGGAGCAGGGGAAGAATGCCAGGAGTCATCCTCATCTGAGAAGAGAGAAGCAGCAGAGACCATCTGAGACCTCTGTGAGCCGTTGAGGGGTGAGGAGGTAGAGATATCGGGAGCAGTGAGCTGGGCCTGGGAAGAAAGGAGGGATGAGGAAGGGAGGTCTTAAAGTGCTGGTTGTAATTTTCTCATCATCCTACTCCCTTTTTTCTTTTATTCCATTCTGTTTCTTGTAGGTAGTAGAATAAACTTTCCTACTTTCCTCTCTAAGTCAAGTACTGGAGTTTGTTTTGCCTGGAACCGTAATTGGCAGTGAGCCCTCCCTGCCCATGTCTTAATCCACAACAACCTTGCTTATCTTTTTCCTCCCATTTCACTGGGGCCTCTGCCATCCTAACGAGGGTGGGGGTGAATGGGGGGTGAGAGACTGCCGTGGTGCTTCATTGCTGGCTGGGCAAAACATGACAAGAAGTAAAAGCAAAAATTAATAATGGACACTTAATTTAGTCAAATTTAAGGATATCTTCATCTAATGGTCAAGACAGTTGTTCTCAAACTTCCCCTTCATATCTTGTTCTAATTCCCTTCTTATAATATTAAATTGTTTACAAATAAATAATGCTTACATTATGTTTTCTTCTTCAATGTAAATACATCACCTGACTATCTGTTTTAGGAATAAATGTCCAGATTGTTTGCATATATAAATGATTTTTGCTCCATTAACCGCTGAAAGAGAAACACTAATAAATATAGAAGAAAATTAAAGTCAGTTATTTTTAACCACCTAAACACATGGCTATTTAAAATAACCTCAAACACATTCACAATCCCTCAACCCTCCTCAACTGTCTTGAACGTGTAGACAAAATGGATGTACCTTACAGTGGCTTGTGATGAAACAAAGGAGAGTTTTCACCTGTTCATCTCTGCAGTTCCACAGACTATAGAATTTGTCCTCCATTGATTTGATGTGACGATAAAGTCAGGTTGCAAAGGAAAAATCTTATGCATTTATGCCAGGCTAACACTGTCTTGTAACCAATACATCTTTCAGTCCTTGGTGTTCACCAAGAAGAAATAATACTAATGCTTTGTAATTTACTTTATAGCAATGTGTATTAACTAACCTTTGAAAGCTTTGTTAGCTTTGGAGGAGAAAAGCTAAGAGGATGTAATACAAGCTACTAAAATTAGAGCATGTCAGAGAACAAGAACTTCTTTGCTATCTAAGCATTCTCATAGATCTGGGAGAGATGATGAAAAGAAGTTATGATTTCTTCATAAGATCAGTTATGCTTTAACTAAAGTGACTGTTTTCTGACACTGAATCCATTTGCCCCACAACAGCAGCATCCATGTTATTAAGCTACCTTCCCCTGGAACCAGACTAGTTTCACCCAAACTGACCACCAGGAAAGTCTATGGCCAAGGCTGCATCTTGCATGGAAGTCTTTTGGGGCTATGCCAGTTGGGCAAGCCAAAAATCTTACCATGGATCCTTTTATTAGTTCATCAGCACTGTTAATCTCACCAGTGTAGACAGAGACTGTTTGCAAAGAAAATCTACACCATATCCTAATAGTCTTTGAATTAACAAGATATGATACTCCTATATGATCAACAGCATCAATTTTGCCTTGAGATATACCTTCATTATCTGGGTGAGTACAGGAAGGAAAAAAGGTGCCCCATGAGCAGTGCTGGGCTGATTTCCTGGAAGTCCTACCACTAACAGGAATTAACATGTGTGAAAAGGGCTCTATATCACATCAAGATTTATATTCAGGCTTTTTCCACTGAAGTAGTTTTTGTGGATACAGAAAAATAATGATGCAATATTATATAAATTTAGAGAGTTGATTTAATGCTTCCTAATTTGGCTAGTATAGCTTTTGCCTGCTTTTAATTACTCAAACTGGAAACCAAGTAGGAGAATTAACCTACTTTTTTAATTTATCATGATAATAATATTGTGAAATGGCATCTGTTACTGGCTAAAGACACAAAAAAAGCGCATGGCATGTTGTTTTGAAATGTTACAGCTCAAAAACACGTGTTCTCAACAGTTTTCAATGAATCTTCATTAAAGTTGTTGGTGTCACAGAGATGTTTCCATATTAGTATGTTCAGATATCTAAATGAGTCTCTGTTTGATTTTTGTGGAGGTCAAATGAAGTAAATAAATAAATGAAAAAATATATGTACAAATAAGTGCTGGGAGACAAATATCAAACCATGAAAAAAGAGAAAACATTTAAGATTTTTCTAACCTGAAGTTCACCTGCCAGAAATCATAATAATTACATTGCTGATTGAAAATAATGAGATGGATTCTAAATCACCACTAACAAAATTATAATTAATTACTGAGATGTTGTGTATAATAAGCCTTCTTGTCACCCTCACTATATTTGGGCTCCCTGAAAAAGGAATCCAAGTAGAAAAAATAGTTTATTAAAAGAAATACAAACTAACAGAGTTGCTCTAATCTGACTACCTTTCTAATTAGCTTTTTAAAGTCTTCATTGTAATGTAATACTTTTCATACTTATATAGGTGATATTTCCCTGAAAAGTAGAAGTCTTTCTAAGTAATAAACACATTATTACAGCAGTGGGACAACAAAAGTATCATAGCTGTCTACTAGAGTAGAATAATGGGATTTAAGTATCACATCAAGGTTATTTTTTTTCATAAATCTAGTACTTTCAGCAGGTTTGTAAGAATCTGTATACATTTTAAGGGACCATGGTGGCTTAGCCCTAACTGAACAATAACCAAACCACCCAGTTACTCCTCCCCAACTCAGCAGGATGGGGAGGAAAATCAAGAGAGAGTTCTAGAACTTTTTCGGTTGAGATAAGGACAGTTTAATAGAACACCACAAATAGTAGACAGTTACAATGATGGCCAAGGGACAAAGAAAAATGAGCAATGACCAGCCCGACAGCAGAACTGCAGTTCCCGCACTGGCTGCAGCACCGCCCTTGCCCAGCTGCTGCCCTGATATCCCGAGCGTGATGTCACATGGGATTGAACAGCCTGGACACGCCCCCCAGCAGCAGCAGGGGAGAGTTAATTCTATCCTGGCCAAACCCAGGACAGGCACCATGCATCACCTAAAACCAGAACAGAACATTTCTTATGCTTTATGCAAAATGATCTTAAAACAGGAAAGACTCTTACTGAATCCAGTTCTGCTGATACTATACAACTAAGTGTCTCGGTAATATCAAAATATATTTTTTTATGCCAAGATAGGTGGGTCAGGATTATAAAAGAAACGTATTAGACAATCTCAAAACTTTGTTAAAGTCTTAGGTATACTTTCAGCACTTATAACTTCCATGAAAAGCCAGGAAGAAAAATTGACTACTCAAATATGTATGACTACTGCTCCTGATATATCTACTGACTCCCCCTAAGCAGTGCAAGGGAACAGGGAATGGGGAATGTGGTCAGTCCCTCACAGATGGTCTCTGTCACTCTTTCCTCCTCAGAGGAGGACTCTTCACATTCTTAAGTAAACTTTATCTCTTAAGTGACTGTATCCTATAAGGATGGAATACAGTTGTTAACAAACCTGTGTGGTGTGAGTCCTTTCCTAGGGCTGCAGCTTCCAAACTCCTCCAGCATGGGACTCCTCTGTGGCAGCAGAATTCCAGTCACTTTCTGTTGCAATGCCACCTTGCCACAGGCATGGTCTCCTCTGGGCACAGCCAACCCCCTTGCCATGGGGTCCTCCATGAGTTGCTGGCAGATGTCAGCTTCACCATTACCCTCTATGGGTTGCAGGGGGACAGTCTGACATCTCACCATGGGATGCTGCTCCAACACACTTCCTCCTCTCTTCCCTCACTGACCTGGGGTTTGCACGTTTGTTTCTCCTTCATCCAACTCCTTCCACCACTAACAATGCTCCTCTTCTGGTTTCTTCTTAAAAAATGATCACAGAAGTGCTTAATTGTCTCAGTCCCAGATGTGGGTCCAACAGAGAAAGGTAAAGTTTTGAGCAACTTCTTCTTACAGAAGCCTCTACTAAAGCCCTTTCCCTCTTAACAGAAGTGGCTCCACACAAACCAAACACAGCTGTCAACATGTGTGGTCTGTGCTGCCTGTTGCTGTTCTCACTGAAGAAGATTGTCTTTGCTGCAACTGAATTTAGAATAATGAGCATAAACTTCTTCCAATATGTATCATTAACTGCAAAGTCATTCTTACATTCACCTAAGATGGAGTGACTGTGCATGGAAATATAGACCTCAATTTTGTTTTGCAAAACTTCATTCTTCCAAGTACTTCTGCTGGAGAGGCGCTTTCTGACAGCCTCTTTCAATACTTTTCTTGGCTGTCAGATGTACTGATTGTTTTTGTTTCCCATTCACATCTATCCTGCTTTCTTACTTACTCCATTTATTTAAATTATCAGGTTATTGAATTAGCATTCTAAAAAATTCAAAAGATCACATACTCTCTCCAAATGTAAGCTGAATTCAACCATAGGAGACTTATCAATCTTTGCAAAAATACTAGTATTAATTATATCCAGCTGCTTCATTCTGGGAACAATGTAAATGAGAACAGCTGTCAGAAGCAAGTAAACTCTATACATTTATGTTTCTTACATTAATGAAAAGTATATTGCAAGTTTAAGGACAATCCATACCTATAGATTTTGTGAATGTTTGTCTACTTTGAGTTTTGGTTTGTCTTTCATATAAACTTCAGGCCCTCTATGGAGGAAAGATGGATACATTATACAGAAATTGAATTTATGAAGTGATCCTCAAGAGATATTTAACCTCAGCATCATGCTGTCATACTTTATGTCACTTTTACTAGGCTGCATGAATTTAAACTTTAGGAAATGTACCAGCTGACCAGACCAGAAAATTTCAGAATTATATCACAATGTGAGAGAAAGAATTGCAAAGAATAATTTATCCATCCTTTCTTTGGACTTGTGAGATATCCACCAGATTGCAATTTTTATTATTTCAGACAAGACTTACATTAAGTAAAATGTGACTGATATGTTCTATTTCCTGGATGTTTAAGAATGTGACAAAGAGTGACCAGGAAAGATAAAGAAATGAGAAAAACTAGATGCAAATACGTCAGAGGAGTAATTTATATAATACAATAGTTCATTTATTTGTTTATTTTTAAAATAATTGATGTATAGTAATTTTACCCTGGTGTTTACTGCACAAGTTTAATAGTAATTTAAACTACTTGTGTTTCAGTTCATTCCTGAAGAGCTTTTGTCTCTGGAAATCATGCTTTCTATACATAGTAGAAAGAAAGTTAAAGAAGTCAAAGTGAGATCCACAGCAATCACCTGGAGGACTCAGTACACTTAGAGTTATCCAGCATAATGTCTTGAATGTCGCCAGAGAAGGAGACTCCACAATCCATCTGGGCAGCCTGTTTCAGTGTTCCATCAGCCTCACACTGAAGAAATTTTTTTGTGTTTCTTTGGAACCTCTTGTGTTCCAGTTAATACCCATTTCCCCTTGTCCTATCATTGGACATAACTGAGAAGAGCCTGACTGCATCCTCCTGATACCCACTCTTTACATATTTGTAAACATTAATAGGGTCACCCCTCAATCTCCTCCAAGCTAAAGAGCCCCAGCTCCCTCAGCCTTTCATCATAAGGGAGATGCTCCACTCCATCATCTTTGTGGCCCTGCACTGAACTCTCTCCAGCAGCTGCCTGTCCTTCCTGAACTGAGGGGCTCAGAACTGGACACAATATTCCGGATGTGATCTCATGAGGGCAGACTAGAGGGGAAGGAGAACCTCTCCCATCCTACTCACCACAGCCCTTCTAATCCATCCCCGGATGCCATTGGCCTTCTTGGCCACGAGGGCACATTGCTGGTCATCCTGCTGACCACCAGGACCCTTTCCCCTACACTACTAAGAGTTCATTCCCCAACCTGTACTGGTACGTGGAGTTATTCCTTCCTAGATGCAAGACTCTACTCTTGCCCTTGTTGAATGTCATTAGACTTCTCCCTGCCCAACTCTCCAACCTGTCTAGGTCTCGTTGAATGGCAACACAGACTCCTGGTGTGTCAGCCACTCCCTCCAGTTTAGTATCATCAGCAAACTTGCTGACAGTGCCCTCAGTTCCCTCATCAAGATCATTAATGATTAGATTGAACAGTATCGGTCCCAGCACGGACTCCTGAGGGACTCCGCTAGACAGAGTCCTCCAACTAGACCCTGCTGCATTTATCACAACTTTCTGCCTTCTTCCCTTCAACCACTTAACAATCCACCTCACTACCTGATCATCTAATCCACACCTTCTCAGTTTTGCTGTCAGGATGCTGTGGGTGGTGTCAAATGCTTTACTGAAATCAAGAGAAATCCCATCCACTGCACTGCCACCATCTATCTACCTGCTTACATCTTCATAAAAGGCTACTAGGTTGGTCAAACATAATTTCCCCTTGGTAAAACCTCGTTGACTGCTCCTAATGACCCTCTTGTCCTTCAAATTCCTGGAGACAGCACCCAGGATAAATCATTCCATGACCATTCTAGGAACTGAAGCGGACTGACACATGTATAGTTACCTGGCTCCTCCTTCTTGCTGTTTTTGAAGACAGGAGTGACATTTGCTTTGCTCCAGTCCTCAAGCACTTCTCCTGTTCTCCACAACTTACTGAAGATGATGGAGAGTGGTTTAGCAATGACTTTCACCAGCTCCCTCAGCTTCCACTGGTGCATCCCATTGGGGCCCATGGATTTATGTAGATCCAGACTGCTCAACTGATCCTTAACCCAGTCCTCATCAACCAAACAAAACTCCTTCTTTAACCTGACTTCCTCTGGAGTCTCAGGCTCCTGAAGACAGTCTCCAGCAGTATAGACAGAGGCAAAGAAGGCACTCAGTAACTGCCTTCTCTGTATGTTCTGTCACCCGGGCTCCCACTTCATTGAACAGTGGGGCCTACATTGCCTCTAGCACTAATTGTATGTGCAATTTATTTGAAGAAGCCCTTCTTATTGTCCTTGACCTCCTTTGCAAGGTACAATTCTAACAAGGTTTTAGCTTTCCTAGTTGCGTCCCTACATTCTCTATATTCATCTCAAGTGACCATCACTTCCTTCCATGATCTACAGACTCTTTTATTCCACTGGAGTTTTCCCAACAGTTCCCTCTTTAACCACATGGGTCTCCTGGCTCCCTTGATTTCCTATCCAATGATCTTGAGCTTGGAAATGTCATCTTTGAATAGAGATCAACTATCTTGGGCCCTTTTATCCTCTAGTACCCTATCCCACGAGATGTCCCCTAGTAATCGCTGAAAGGCTAAATTTGGCCCTGCTAAAGTCCAGGGTTGTGATTCTGCTTGGTATTCTGTTCCTACCACACAAGATCCTCAATTCCACCATCTCATGGTCGCTGCAGCCAAGGCTGCCCTCATCTTTTACCGCTTTAATCAGATCCTGCTTGTTTTTGAGTACAAGATCCAACAGTGCTCCTTTCCTAGTTGGCACATCCATCATTTGCATCAAAAAGTTACTGTAAATGCACTGAAGGAAGCTCCTGGACTGCAAGTGACTAGCTGTGTAGGTCTTCCAGCAGATGTCTGGGTAGTTGAAATCCCCCGTGAGAACCAGCGCCTGTGATTTTGAGGCTACTTCCAGCCGCCTATAGAAGGCTTCATCAACTTCCCCATTTTGATTAGGTGGCCTATAACAGACACCCACAACAGTGTCACACATGCTAGCCTGACCCTTAATTCTAACTCACAAACTCTGAACTTGTCCCTAACCTTGACAAGAATTCAGTACATTCCAGTTGTTCTCTCATGTAAAGAGCAACTCTGACTCCTTGCCTACAACTTTTTTTTTTTTTAAACATTCTTGTCTTGAGGGACTTTTTTGCATTTCTTTTATGTGATATTCTTCATTTAAGGATATAGGAAATGTTGTTTCAGGCACCACTAGGCCATGGTAGTACAGCCAAACCCCTAACTGGTTAGATATGATGGTCATTTAATGTTTAATTCGTTCATTTTTTTTTCAGAGTGAGTAAATTCAGAAATACAGGGATTTATTGGTCCCTTTGTAAAGGCAGAAACTTAAGAAGGGCAAACACATTGATCTGTTTGATCTGAAATAACTATTGCCACCTATTGGCTTTATTTACCAAACTGTTCTACAAAATATATTGTTACCATTTCTTTATCCTGAAGTTTTGAAATTTTAGTAAGTCTGGCATTTATTATGTGCTAAGAAAAAATACAAAGTTAATATTCAGAGAAAAAGCTGTGGAGCCCGATCCTCATGTCAAGCACCAAGACCAAATCAGTGGGACAAATACAGGTCCCTGAATCAGAAGTGAAGGATCCCAGTTTTCAGTTTAGAGAGGAGACTAAGTCAAAATTGTGGGCACAGATATTTGAGAATGTGTGAAAAACAACCCTGAAGGAAGATCTGAATGTTGAAGGTGAAGCCAGCCTTTACATTGTACTATGCCAAACTTATGTGATCAAATAAATTGAATAATAAATTGAATGGTATTGTACTGACGGTGTTGTATTAATTAATGAGTTCTTTTTTTTTTTTAGGTTAAGTACAAATAGTACTTGTACTTCTCTGCTAATTAATCCATACTCAAGAGAGATGATCTTTTTTAATTGATTACCAGAAGACAGTTTGTTTTTCTTTGCTATACACTTTACAAACAACCTTTCTACTTTTGTCTCTTAGGGCACATTCATAAAAAGATAATGCATCTCGACAAATTATTTGGCAGCTGGTAGTAGCATATAACGAGTCCATTAAATTAAGAAACAGCTCACCATTTTTTTTTATTTTTCTAAATTACACTATAAAAAGAGGAGTAACAGTTTATGAGGCAGGGGTTTTGCTCACAAACAATTAAGGACCATGAGAATGGTGGCAGTCTGTGTTCAAGGCCTTAACTGCACACAGACTAATGTTTCTCTTTAGTTCTGCCTCACAACAGGAAGCCATTGTGATAAGATAAATGTGCCCAGGGTAAAATGTAGGGAATCTCAGCAAACTGATTTGTGAAGACATAAAGCTACTGTAGACCCAGTGGAAGTTTAAGAGATTATTCAGGGCAAGCTGGAGCAGATAGCAGGCAGTGGTTTTGAGCAAAATATATCAGAGAAGTGTTTTCGCTGGGGATGTAGAATTCTTTTCCATAATGACAGAATTCTGACATCTGTGATACTTTTGTGCTATCACATATCCCAAACAACACTGTTCCAAGAAAACTGTTGGATTTGTCTCCACAATAAAAAGAGATAAATACATACTAACAAAAAAATCCCCAACCCCCACAATTAAAAGAGACATAAATTAATTTAAAATATGTTTCAACACAGTAAAAAAAAAAAAGGTTTGTACACAGAGGTAAGCTCATTGAAATACTCATATGACAGAATTAGAAATCATTTGATCTAAATCATGAGAATTCAAAAAACATTCAAGGTTTCAGCTTTCAAAAACAGTGTATCTTAAGTGACATGATTTGTTTTTGTTAATTTTTTTACATGAGCAGCTACAGACCTTGCTGAGAATTTGAGTAATAGGAATTCATATAGTTCTTCCCCAAAATGTAAAAAAAATATATATCAGTAACTTGAAAAAACATATGAATACAATAAAAATTGAATGCATATCCAGAACACTTCAGGATTGCACACTTTAGAGTTTTCTGATCTGTGACTTTAGTTCAACCTACTGTGAAGATACTGTCATCATTCTCCCTGCTCCCAGCCCCATGTGTAATCTATTTCCTAATTTCAAATGTATGGACACTTCAAATCCCTTTGGTAAGCTCTCATTTTATGATGTGTATAATTATAATGAAGAAATTCCAAAATAGATTTCTGATGGTATTGAATTTCATAAATTTTCTGGTGAACAAATTGTGTAGATCTCTAGTTTTTATATTCTGCTGGAAAAAAAAAAAAAGGAAGTGGGTGAGTGACGCATATGTGACCTAATGTAGGTGGACCTGCTTCAGCAGGTGGATTGGACTAGATGATCTCTAAATGTCCCTTACAACCCCTACCATTCTATGATTCTATGATATCTGGGTCCAGGCAGCTTGTTAGATCATTGCCTCATACCTGTAGTGTTTCATAGTTGATATTGCTCCAAAATTCTCCTTGTGGACACACTGTCATATAACAATCACATCAGCAAGTAATGGAGGAGTAATGGAGAAAGTAATAAATACAGTACTCATAAAATATTTATGTTACTAAATTAAACTACTTAAGAAAGATGCATAAAGAGCTGAACAAAGGGAACACTAACACACCAAATTTTGTAACAATGCAGTTTGAAGCGATTATTGGAGGCATCTCCAAAAGCAAAATTAAGAGCTGATAAATCAATACTTCAAGCAGATTTTGACCATGAACTGATCTATGCCTGGAAAGAAAGACAAAAAAATAATTTTGTATGGGCAAAGCAAGTGTCTCACCTGAAACTTCTACTAAAGCATAGAATCTTCAATCTATTTTTAAGACTATCTATCTGAAAGATAATTAAAAGAAGTTGATAGCTTTATTTCCCCTCTCTGATCAACTAGAAGAGATACATTTCCAGACCAGTGACAATCAAGCTCTTAAAATGGAATACTTTAAAGGCACAGAAACAATTTATCCTGTCATATGGGAAAAAAGTGGAAAAACCCAAATTCACGATGTTTTTAGCCTTGATTTTTAGAAATTAATTATAGACACTTAGATAAAATAAAAGCTAACAAAGTCTTCTTTTATTACAACATTCTTCTTCGCAGAAGGAAGAACTGAAGAAATTGGCTTGGGCTGTGTACAATTTCAAATAATAAGATGTCAAAAGAATTAGTGCAAATAATCCAGATTTAGTCTCTATGAATTGCTTGTCCCAGGTTTATATCATCTCTCCCAAGATCCTCCTTTCCTTTATCAAGTACAGTATGATATAGCTTTGTGTTTTACTTGGTACTTTTCATTCTTAACTCTAGTAATTCTTTCTAAAATTATTGCTTTATCTTTATTAACTGAATGTCACTGTCATATGTGATAACTCACAAGGAAATGAAGAAGGGCAAATATTTAAAACAATTGTGTGCTGAATTTTCAAAGTAAAAACATGAAAGTTTTTGCAATCCATTTTTAGGAAAACTGAATATGGCAGAGCATCAGTTATTGTGCCTGCAACTAAAGAAACTCTTGCTGTATTAGTTGCTTCTACCTAGTGATACTCGCACTGTTACAGCAAATCTGCCACAGTGTGAGCATCTGAATTTTATCTTTCCTCATACTTTGATAATTGCTATTTTATGTCTGATAAATCTTGTACAAGCTATAAGACCTTGAACTGAGAAACTAGTGCAGTTATAAGAATTAATCTAACTGGAAGTACTTCTCTAGCTAACTCCATGTTGCTCTATGACCAATCATTCATTCTAACCAGACGGCTGCCAGAGCCATATGTTATATAATTTGTATTCATTTTCCTTAATTGATCATAATATTAACTTACAAGTACTTGCTGTAGGTGATGCTAAGGGTAGAGTGTCCTATAACATAAAGTATTCCCCTTCATTGTTCTATGAGAGGACATGTGACCTAGAATCACTCCCTTGACTGGATGTCTGAGGAAATCTCAACATATTGTTTTCAAACCTTTCATTTGAATGGGTAAAGAAACTGCATCCTTCACTTCTCTTTGAATTGTTAACAACCAAGAAAACTAATAGTGCTTATGTCACACCTCTCAGTTCAAAGCATTCAGGATGGTAGCAGAATTCAAGCTTTTTGGTGTTTTGTTGTTTTTTTTTTCTCCTAGAGTAATAGTAGCATGAAGGTTATGTAGGGTTACAGATACTCCCTTGTACCTATACATCATGTGACAGTTTGATTTGTATTTATGAGAAGTAGTTTCCTTCCTATGCTTATTCTTACATTTTTTTAGCATTGCATTCATCCACAGGCTTGCCCACAGCACTTTTGTGTCTTTGGAAATACAAAGCAAAAAGATGTAACTGTATTTGTTCAATCAATTTTATGGACTGTATATAATTAAGAAGGGATAAAGTGTTTTGAACTTTTCAAAGAATCCTTAATAATTTGGAGCTTACACTACTATTTTTAAATCAGTTTTTCAGCACTATGAATGCACCAAAATATTTAACATGGTTACTGTAGGAATGGTGTTACTACTTTGGATTTTGTTAACTAGAAAGCATATTCTTGGTGAGTCATATTGATCTTCCATGTCCTCCTCCTGTTAAAATAATCACTTGTATCTCTGTGCATTGTCTTTGTGAATTTATAATCTAACCTTAATGACTTCAGATAGTAACTAAGCCAAACATTAATTTGCTCAACATTTCACCTGAGAATTCAACTTCTTTTTTTACATTTATTAATGTACTTTAAGAGAACAATTTAAGCTGCTTCTAACAGATGAGGTGAATCTTGTTTTCTTATAGCAACTGCTCAGGACCACATAATAATACTTCAGCAACCAGGAAGGTTAGAGTGAAATACAGAAGATATGAAAGATGAGGCTGTTTCGGAAGTTTGTCTATATGCAGTATAGGCTGAGCTTTTGGCTTGACACTGTTTAAGTACAAGACCATGAATATTCAGACATGATTGGTTTGTATCCACTTAGAATGAAAAATGAAAATGCAAACTTAATAAAGGACGCAAACCAAGAAATTAATTCTTTTCGTCTTAGAAGTGCTACAGATTGTATTGTAATCCCTTAGACACATAATTATAGGTTTATACATGCTAAACAGTGAATACTGAGTGTCTATACTGAGTGCATGATTAATCTTATTGGTATGTTTAAATTAATAGTAGATCTAGAATCTTCCTCACATCAATCAGATAGCCATTCAATTCCAGAAGATAGAAAAGCATATATTCATATAGACATAGATGCAGAATTCTCATAATAGGCAGTCTAGTGAGGGGATACTTGTCATATGTGGCTTAAGGTCCCTGTCCTGGGAGGTGAAAGATGTTACAGCAGCAGATGAGGTGCAGTTATGGATAAAAAAAGAAAACATAACATAGGGGAAAAATAGTGCTTTGGAAGTATTTTGCACTGTGGGGCATATTGTAATGGAGATGATGGCCTTAGTAGTGCTCTGAACTTGCCTTGAGGGAGAGATGGCTAGCGAAAATCAATGTGGTTAAGGAATGACCAGCCAATATCTTGTTTGGTGCTTGAGAAGGAAAAGAACTTTTCTGCATTCGATAAAATGTGCAGATAGGGTTCTGCATAGTAAATTATTTGCTTAGCAAGCAAGAAGATGTAGTGATCTGTTCTGCAGGGGAATTTATTATTCTGTGTCATGTCTCTGACTGTTATTCACACATCGGAAATATTCTTGCCCTGTAGTGCATAATTAGTAGAATCAAAACGTAATAAAAACCCCAACCAAAACCCCCACAACTACAGAATTTGCATATTTAATTGAAGCATACATATTGAGTGTGACGATGATTTGATCAGTGACACAAGGAAGTTAATATTTTACTCAGAATATGTAATGTCACCATGACTCTTAACTAAAAATCTTTAAAGTAAAGTTGAGGCTATAGGAATGCCAGTAGTTTACCTCCTGAATGCCTTAGTTCTCAGTGCTCAGACACTGTAGAAAGGATCATTTCACATATTGATTTCTTTAATATGTAATTTAGACTATCTGGCTTGCCATCAAGGTAATTGTCTAAGACCCTGATATTATTATGCTATATACTAATTACAGTGTACTGAGACAAGTTTGATATATTTGTGAGCTTAAGAATGTACATGAGACCATGTCGCAACCCAGAATATAGGGAGATTCTGAGATGCTGATGTGCTTCTTCAGCCTTTCTACCCTTGCCAACCTAGGTGAATCCATGTCATTCAGGGAGACCACTCACATAGCTATAAAGAAGAAATTTAGTTTTGTCTGTTCAGTTCTTCAACTGAAAAAAGGCCAAAGAAAAATGAGCAATGCCCAAGGTAACTGCTCACCACGCTCAGCCCGGCGCTCAGCCCGGCGCTCAGCCCGGCGGCAGAACTGCAGTGGCTGCACTGACTGCAGCGCCGCCCCGGCCCAGCTGCTGCCCTGATATCCCGAGCGTGATGTCACGTGGGATTGAACAGCCTGGACACGGCCCCAGCGGCAGCTGCGGAGAGTTAATTCTATCCTGGCCAAACCCAGGACACCTGGCCAAACCCAGGACAATATATTTATTCTAACACTAGAGAGGACATATGTATGTGTGTATGCTTGTACACAAACACATGCAGTAAGAAATAATTGCAAATATATCATGACTCACATTTAACTTAGGCTCTACACAGCTTTAAAACACTGTTAAAATGGGTTTTATTCTCTCTTCTTAATGCTGTTCTTGACTAGTGCTGCAACAGAGTAAAGAAAGTCATTGAAGTGTAACAGATAAAATTTACTGAACTGTTGAAATCCCAGAAAATATATTTTAGGTGATTTTTGGTTTTGTTTTTGGTTTTTTTTCGTATCATAAGTGGTTATTACCACTCAACAAATTACCAGGTGTTCTGACTTTTGCATAGCTCTAACCAGTTCTCATTTCTGACTTCATAATTACCTTCCTTACTCTCTCTTCATAACTTATGTAAAGAGTCAGCTCATACAGGACAAACAACATAACAATACAGAGCTAAGATCAGCTTAACTTTGCAGGTGGAAGTTACTTCTTACCAGAAATTAAAACTCAAGTCAGGCAGTGTGTGGGGAGCACAGAAAAAAGCTCATAGTATCATATTCATAAGTCATGAATAATATAAATAAATATATGTTTAAAATAAATGTCTAAAATTTCTATATGTGAAATATTTTAAGAATTAAATATGTATAGGGATCTGTCTGAACACCTTTGTGGTCAGGTTGGTGAGTTTTTTGTTTGATAGAACAAAAGGTTTTCAAATGCCAGAAAGATGCTATAGAGTGTGATCTGATGGTGTCATGGTTTAGCAAGGAGTTGCTTCTGCTTGGTAACAGGGGGAGCGGGTTGCAGTGAAAACCCAGTAAAAAGGTTCTGGACTCTCCCCCAGCTCCTAGGTTCAGACCTACCCCCTGGCCCGGTTGGGCCAATCTGGCGTCTCTGCGATCACTATTTAGGGACGGGAATTTGAAGTGCTTGGCAGGAGGTGTAAGGGTGGTACAAGATGGAGGCGACCGTGCGGACCCCACAGTCAGAGAAGGAGGAAGGAAGAAGGAGCATCAGATCAGAGACCCCTCTGCAAGCTGTGGTGAGAACGCAGGCGGTACCCCTGCAATCTATGGATGGCAACAGCAGAACTGAGAGCCAGCAGCAGCTCCGTGTGAGTGCAACCGGATGGGCTAGAGACTGTGTGAGGAGACGGCCATGGCACAGGACATGCTGGAGAGTCTGTGCGCTGCAGAGCAGCCCCACACAAAGGACAGAGGAGCTGTAACTTTTGGGATAAATGCGCATCTGAGCAGCCCGTGCAGGGCTGCCATGTGTGTGAGGTACCCCATGGACTTGCAGGGAGGACTGGCATGGAGCCTGCCTGCCCTGAGGAGAGACAAACGGCTGAAGCTGTTTTTCAGGAACAAACTGATTGAAACCCCCACTCCCTGCCCCCCGGGCCGTTCAGGGACAACGGATGTAAAAACACCAGGATCAGGGCTCTGAGCCTGGGAAGACAGGAGGAGTGGGGAGCAGGTGGTCTTAAAGGGCTGGTCACACTCTTCATCTTTGTACCATTCTGTGTTGTTTTGTTTTAGTTATGTTTGGGGGTTTTATGCTTTAGTTGGTATTAAATTATTTTCTGTTTTCTTCCCCAAGCCGAGCAGCCTGGTTTGTTTTGTCCTGCACCTTAAACGGCAATTAAGCTCTCCCTGCCCTTTAGCAATCCTCAAGTCTTTGGTACTTGAGGCTAATCGTGGTCTTTTGTTCCCTGATGGGCCTAAACCACGACAGATGGGAACAAAAAAAAGAGATGACAACAGTCACCGTAACTTCCTCTGTGTTCTGGTTCTGTTTCCTGTGATTGCTGACAGTGTCTATAAGGACTGATGGGGTGGAGGAAGACCTTCTGCATGACCCAAGGCTTTGGAATGGGACATTTCTTGAGTTGCTGATCACCATTTTGTTACAAACATGCTTAGGGTGAAAAATTTTCAATCTTTACATGCTTTATGGTAAAAAATAGCTGGTAGACATTGAGTGAGATGACTGCATAACAAGCTTAAAACAAATAAAAGCTAACATTCCTTCACACAAAAGTAACTTTAAGTGACAAAAATATAAACAATGTCAAAAATGGGTTTTGCAATATGAACCAATTAATGTGGATTTGATTTAAGTACAAATACTAACAGGAAACTCCTATTATTTTGAATTGTTGGAAGTGGTAACAGCAGGCATATAAGGAAAAAAAGTTTATTTTTAATCTTACATCTTTTTATGTTCATGTATGAATTTATGGTGACAATGAAGTTCATTACACTTTCTTGCAATATAGTATGTTTTTCGCATTATACTTGTCCAGTTTAATGTTAGGAGGGAGGGATGAAGATGCTTTGAGAAGAAAGGTGTGAAATCCAACAGTTAAAGAGGCAAAAGGACCTGGTTATGTGCAAAAAGGTTACTTATTTGTCCATCTGCCTGACTGTGCCCTGCTCCTGATCAGCATGATCTGTCCTTTCTTATTGCTAAATTCCATTTCTAACTCTTCCCTGGGTGAGTGGCTGTCTAACCTGTGTGCATGGGTGTAGAGCAGTCTGCGTGCGAAAAGCTGAGATTCCACCATGGCCAGAGAGATCTGTATGTGTCTGTGCCACCATTGGACTGAATGCCCTAAACAGGATGGAGGACAATGGGTTAGTAGAAATATGTGCCTGTGGTGCCAGAAACTAGAAAGACTGATGTGTGTCTGCTCTATTGCTGACTAGACCTTGGGTCACTGGGTTGTGGCATCCTTGCCTCTATCAGGCTACCAAATTCAGCAACTCCTAGCATTTAATATTTCTTGGAAGCCTTGAGAAAAATAAAAATGTGTAACTATGCTGTGCTTTACTGGTATGAAATCTGAGGGAAAATGGCAAAGTTTCTGTCATGTTCATATCAATGCAATCAAAAGTGAACAAAACCTTCAGCACCCTTGCACTTTACATTGTATTAGATCTATCCAAACATAATTTTCAGGTTTATTTGATATCAGTAAAGGTAAACTGATCTTTTGTGTGTCTGTTTAATACATGGCTCAGAGAGATGGAAGCAGAAAGTGTGGTAAGTCAGGTTATTAACTTTCCAGTGTTTCAAATGACAGCAACCTGGATGCAGGCTATTATGCTTGACTATCCAGATTATAACAGAGGAAATCTTAGAAACAGACTTGCAGATATGATCATCTGCTCCCCTATCCACCCCTGAAGGTCAAATGTGCAGGTTCATCTGAGAGAGGCAAAGACATCTCAATTCCTTGACTCTCTGGAGTTGACTGATATGCAGGAGTCCCTAAACAGAGGATAAGGTCATGCTGGGATGCTAGCTGAAGAAGCAAACGCTAGCATAATAAGGCATGTATAGCTCATGCAAACAGCAAGGGATTTGACAGAACTGTGGTCCAGGCCATGCCTATCTAGTCATGTACAATGAAAAAGCATTCAGAGAACTCATATCACATGTAGCTGAACTGCATACTTGCCTCCGTAAGTGAGACATGATGTCCATGTTGTGATTGGAGGTGAGAATACTCATGGAGCAAGTTGTTATGGACATAAGACAATGGAAGACTGTCAAGTTTACTATTTGCTAATTAGGTACATAATAACTAATTGACTTTGGTAGAAGTGTGTACTTCTGTGTACTTACTTCACTAGAGGATTCAAAAGAACCATGCCATAAGATTAAACAAAAAAGGATTTTAAAACTACTTAGTTTATACGGGACCTAAGAGAGTCCTACCTCAAGGTTAAGATGAATGGGCAGCAGAAGTGTCATCCAGCACCAAATGACAAACGTGTAACATATAGAAGAAAGGCTACTTTAACCATCCAGTCTTCTACTCCATCCCAAATGTTAATGTTTGCTGGAGGACTGATTCTTTTGAAAATTTTAAAGAATTAATTCTCTTATGAGAGAGGGAGAAGGAAGACATTTATTTTAATTAAATATCCTATACACTGAAACTATAAGATCACAAGCCACCAGATACTCTGTTCATTCCAATTAATGATGCTTTGGGATTTCAGATATGCAGAAAGGACCTTGTATAGATCATACTTAATTATATACTTACATTGCTTAGAGTGAACAAGAATGAAGAGAGTAGTCCAGAGACAAAGCAGGTAATGGGAGTATTGTGTGTCCTTCTACAGTTTATTAACCAGAGAGGTAGAGAGTGACAATGTTTGTGGAAGTTCATTGCCTATAGCTATCCATGTGACATTTAAAGATTATGAGAATTAATGTTTCCCCATTTTCTTCATGTTATCTTCAAAAGAAATATGATTAATTTGATAAACAGGAAGCAAAGAGATATTAGAATACATACATTCATAACTAATTGTGAAATATTTTTAAGACAACAACTCTTTGTGCAATAAATTTTGTTAGTCTCTACAAATTCCGTAAGAAATATCTATATACTACTATCTAGGACAGCCTTTTGTAACATCTCCAAATCATGCTGTCTCAATTGTGAATTTTCATTATCAGAGGGATTTAATGATGCATATTCTAATGATTGACACCATTCCTATTATGCTGACCTTCATTTATTTTTTCAGGATGAAATAACCTCCTGTTATTCTATGGCACAGCCATCATTTGTGCATTGTTCAACAATATAGAAAAGCAGATAAAGGTCCTATAGTCAAGACTATTCTCTCTTGTATTCCTTGATAATTAATGATCAGAATCAACTACTCTCTTGTTAACAATCAGAAACTCTTCACACTGAACTACATATTGACATGTTTGGGAAGTGATATCAGAAATAATAAAAAAGGAAAAATAATATTAACAGGTAAATTTTTTCTGACCTCTTGCTGAGTAGTCATTAGAGAACATCAAAGAACACTGGCTGCCAAGATGCAGCACGTTCATATTGTGTGAGAGATGTTAGACAAAAATAGGTTAAACCAAATCTCTTTGTATGAATGCATCAACAGCCTCTGTCAATGTAGATTTAGTGTATTGTTTTCCTTGATCTAAGGGGGGTAAAATTACAATTCAAGGAAATTGGATTTCTATCTAGTAGAAAAACACAGTATTATCATCATTTTCATATAAACCAGCTTTCTTCCTTAAACTGAGTAGTATCCTGCTAAAACAAACAAAACAAACAAATGCCCCCTAAAAAACTGTCTGTAAAGATTGATTTGAATTTAATATAATCAAGATTATTAGTATTTCTTAAGAACAGTTCATTTATAATCCAGCCATTCCAAATCTAATTTTTGTTTGCAGATCAGTCCATAGTTTCCTGTTCTTGTTGAGAAACTGGAATGAGGAATACATTATGTGGATCTCTAAATTCTATATTCATTGCCCAAACCCTGTAACAGCAGCTCTTCAACTGAATTTTAAGTGTCATTTTTTTAAACTTTTTATCAGTTTGGAAGAGGTGTGGGGCTTTTTTAACTTTACAAATTCCATTCCATTGAAAATAAGTTCTGTAACATTGTCAATGTTTTCCGTAAATGTTGGAAATACATAATCCTTACAATCACCATTCTACAAATGGTTATATTAAGTGTCAGTTTTCTTCAAAAAAGAAAACTTGTTGGTAGAGCTTTTCCTGATCAAACAAAACTGGTGAAGTAAAGGCTTCAATGACATTCTAAATCTGACTGCTTTTACTACATCACCGCAATCAATATTGAAGAAAATATATTTAATGGAGACAACACTTTCCATATGTTTTTGTCATGGTTTGAC
>WBNH01005107.1:139192-174602 GCA_013401255.1 Urocolius indicus | reverse complement strand
CCCCGGGGCGGCCTCCCCGGGGCTCCCCCCCCCCCCCCCCCCCCCCCCCCATCCCTCCCGGGGCTGCCCCACGCCGCCGCCAGGGGTCGCTCCACCGCCGGGAGGGGGCGGGTGTCAGGAGGCGGGGCTTATGCGATGAGCAGAGCGTCACGACGGTGAAAGGGGCGTGGCCAAGAGAAGGGGCGTGTCCACACGAGGGCAGACACAGGGGCGGTGCTTGGGGGGGGGGCGTGGTCTGGGCGGGGCGCGGGAGGGGGCGTGGCCTGCGGGGGCGTGTCCGGGCGGCGGCGCGGGCGGAAGCGGCTCAGCACAGACCGGGCTCGGCCGCCGCGCCGGCAGCTGCTCCCCGCGAGGCCGCCATGGCCGGGTACGTACCGGGGCTGCTCCCGGCCAACCGCAGCCAAGAGAAGGAATTCGTCCAGGCTTACGAGGACGTGCTGGAGCGATACAAAGGTAAACCCGTGTTCGGGCGGCGGGGACCCGCTCCCTGGGGACTGGAGCGAGGAGAGGCGGCAGCCACCCCCCCCCCGGGGCTGAGCCGGGGCCGTGTCTCTGCATCTCCGGCACAGCAGCGTTCCCTGCGTGGGCTGCCGTGGGGTGCCCCCGCGCTCCGAGCGCGACCCGTGTCCCCCGCGTGGGGTCCTGGCGCCCGAGCGTCAGCTGCGTGGGGTCAGCAGGGGGTGAGCGGCGCTGGGGTCCCCTACATGGGGGGGTCCCCGTGCCCCCTGCGTGGGGTTATCGGGGTCCCCCGTTGCCCCCTGCGTGGGGTTCCCGGGGTGCCCCCTGCGTGGGGTTATCGGGGTCCCCCGTTGCCCCCTGCGTGGGGTTCCCGGGGTCCCCCGTTGCCCCCTGCGTGGTGTTATTGGGGTCCCCCCTGCGTGGGGTTCCCGGGGTCCCCCGTGCCCCCTGCGTGGGGTTATCGGGGTCCCCCGTGCCCCCTGCGTGGGGTTATCGGGGTCCCCCGTGCCCCCTGCGTGGGGTTATCGGGGTCCCCCGTGCCCCCTGCGTGGGGTTATCGGGGTCCCCCGTGCCCCCTGCGTGGGGTTATCGGGGTCCCCCGTGCCCCCTGCGTGGGGTTATCGGGGTCCCCCGTGCCCCCTGCGTGGGGTTATCGGGGTCCCCCGTGCCCCCTGCGTGGGGTTATCGGGGTCCCCCGTGCCCCCTGCGTGGGGTTATCGGGGTCCCCCGTGCCCCCTGCGTGGGGTTATCGGGGTCCCCCGTGCCCCCTGCGTGGGGTTATCGGGGTCCCCCGTGCCCCCTGCGTGGGCTGCCTGGGGCTCAGCATCCCGTGGGGTGGGGGGGTGGTCCCTGTATGCCTTGCGTGGGCTGCCCAGTGCCTTCAGCATCTATCCTGGCTGTGCCTTTGCCCCCGGGGTGATGTGAGGTACCTGGGGACCCGCTGTCCCCCCATCCCCACTCCGGTGTCTCTGCAGCCCCTGTGGGCCGGGCTGCCTGTCCCCGAGCCGTGGCTGTGCCGGGGTGAAGGGCTGTGGGTGCCGGCAGTGAGTGTGCAGTTTTGATGTCAGTGGCTCATCTCGGGGAGTTGTGAGCGTTTCCATTCTTCTTATTATCGTAGATATGAGTGTTTTCCACCCTCCCCACCCCTTCTCCTCATCCTTGGTGCAGGGACAGCCTCGTCCTGGAGCCCAGATCCCAGCCCCACAGGGCTCCCAGCGCTTCGCTTTCTAAGTTTCGCAGCCCAAGTCTCTTTACAATGTGCCGGCCGAGCCGAGAGCAGCCAGGAGCTTGTGGCTCCTGTTTCCTTCTCCTTTCTGCCCGCAGAGACACGGGAATAATGGATTCCCCGGCTCCACGATGCAGGTTGGGGGGTTCCACTCACAGCTCCCGGAGCCGGGAGCACCGCGCAGCCTCGCTGGGCTCTCACAGGGAGAGGGGAATGAAAAGCCCGTGGGGTGCCTGAGGAAGGCGCTGGGTGAGGTGACTTGAGCTCGTCCAAATCCTCCACGAACTTTGGTTAATAATAAAAAAAGCCCCTTTGATGTCGTGGGGCTCAGCGTGGAGGGAAAGGGGCCGTCGTTTGCATGGGGCTGGCTTTGTTCTGCGAGAGAAATTGAAGTGACAGGGCCTGTCCGTGCTGGTTCAACTGGAGCAGCACGGGCTGGGTTGGGGCTCACCCAGCTCACCCCCTGCTCTGACTCTCGGGGCCTTGGTGGAGCTCCCTGGGCTCACCCGGGATGGGGTGAGGGTTTAGGTAATGCCTGATTTCTACCCAGGGTCACGGTAACAAGCTGGTGAGTGCTTGGAAATACCCTACTGGGTGCTGTTTCATCTCCCTGTGTGGTGGAGGGGAAATGAGTGTTTATGTTCTAGAAAAGCTTTTGACCCCTTCCCAGCTTCCCCAACCTCTCCTGGGACATCCCACCCGTCTGGCTGGGAGCCTCTGGTTTGGGTCCTTGGACTCTGAGCTGGTGGCCATGGTGTTGTCTCTCCTTTGCTTTCCCTCACTGCAGCTCCTGGAAATGGTTTTTCCTGTCCGGAACAAGTTTCCCACTGGCTCATCCCCTCCCCCTCCTCTTAATCCTGCAAAAGTCGAGAGTTTTTACTGAAAGCTGCCTGCTGGGGCCAAAGCACCTGGGGATGCTCGTGGGCTCGGTGTGTGGCTCGTTGTGGCCACCCTGTACCGGCCTCATCTGGGACCTGCTGCTGCTGGGAGGGCAAGGAGGACGCTTGGTGCTGCTGAAGCTGGGGTTGCAAATGCCTTGCTGAGTTTTCTGTGAGCTCCACTCGATTTCTAATACAAAAGAGCCTCAAAAAAACCGATTGGTCTGAGCAGTGGAGCCTCTGCCATCGAGCACAGCAGGACAGCTCTGGAGGCGAGGAGGTCCCTGGCAGGGGAAGGGTCCTGGAGGTGACGCTGTGAGCTGTGAATCCTGCCTCTCCCTGACTAGCAGGGGTTAAACCAGCTGGCAGATCCCCGTGATTTTTTTTTTTGTTGTTCCTTTATAAAGCCACCCACCTTCAGCAGAGGAGAGCTGCCTGCTGCAGGGCCGGGGTGCTGGGTAGGTGTGCTGCAGCGCTGCTGCTCCGGGAGCTGGCGTGGGTGCTGCGTGGTGCTGTGGCCCAGTCCTGAGGGGGCTGGTTGAGCAAGAGATGGGGGCTCGAGGAGGGGGATCAGAGCGGGTATAGGCTCTGCTGTCACCTCAGTGCTGCCCCGATCGTGGCTTCCTTCGGCTGCTGGCATCCCAGGGGTCACAGCACCCTCGGGGTTCTGTCCAGAGCACAGCCCAGCACCTGCAGCTCTGAGGTCTCCAGTACCAAGGCTTTCACCAGTCTGGCCCAGTTGAAAGCCAGTTTCCCAGGGCTGTGTCGGGGAGGGTTCCAGCCCCTCTTGCCTCATCGCTGGCTCACGGTGCCGTGGCACATGCCGGGACGTGCAGCGCCGGTGCGAGTGCCGGCAGCGGCGGGGGGGCGATGGTGGAGCCGTCGGGGACCACGCTGGGTGCTGCCAGCACCTCAGAGCTGTGGCTCAGGGAGGGTCTGGGCAGGAAGGGAAGCCCTGGGCTGTGTTCCCCTGGGTGCTCAGTGTGTGACAGCTGCTCTCCATCCCCATGGTGTGTTTTGGGGGGTGCTGACTGTACTCGGTGCCAGCTGGGGACTCAGTGCTGTGGCAGTGCAAGGGTGCAGGCAGGCTGGGAGCTCCCTGTTCAGAGCCTGTAAACATTAACTAATCAATCTGGGTGAAAACGTCACTTTTTGGTCATTAACTCTTGGTGCTCAGGGTGGGAACCTGGAGCTGTGTTGTCCAAGAAGCTTTTTCCCACCGCTGGTGCTGTCTCTGCCTGCTCCGTGGTGCCCGGCACGTGGCCTGACTTGTTTGAACTGGGGCGGCACGGGGTGGTTTGTCACCTTGTGTGCCTGATCTGACTCGATGTTAGGCAGGGAACAACCTTCCCAGGGGCTGGAGGAGACCTTGGGGCGGGCAGGAGACGTGTGAGGCTCTTCTGTAAATGAACTGGAGGGTGCTGGGCTGGAGCCTCCTTGGTGGTGGGCAGCAGTCCCAGCCATGCCCAGCTGGGAAGAAATTCCTCTTTTTTTTTTTCCATTCCTTCTTCTCTTCTGCCATAAGAAATACAACTCGAGGTGTCTGAACCTCAGCTTTGAGATCTCAGGGCTTGAAGGCCCCTTGCTGTGGGTACCCAGATGCTGCAGCCGAGTGGCTGTGCCAGCCTGGGGGCACACGCTGCCTCCTGACACCGGGCCAGTGCTGCTGGGGTTTCATCCTGTGAGGACAAATGTTGTTCCTGGGTGTTGCTGAGGGGGCTGCACGAGACCTCTGGTCTGCTGCAGTGTTGACTGGCCTGGCAGCGTGGAGCTGACTCCTCAATGGGGAGGAGGAAGCTCTTCTTCCTCTTTATTGCCCTGCAGGAGAGGTGACAAGTGCTGCTCTGGGAGTGGAGAGTCCCTGGCCAAGGGAAGTGGGGCTGGGAGCCAGTGGGCTTTCTATTGTCAGCATGGTTAACACTGAGTTTTCGGGCTGCAGGTGAGAGCTGCTGGATTCCCTGCTTGTGGGGAAGGACCAGAGAGCAAGGGGGTCTCAGGAAGGTGAGAGGAGCCTTGGGGTTGCTGCAGGGGGTGGCTGGATGTGGGTGACGGAGCTGGAGTGGAAGGTGCTGGTTTGTTTTGCACAACAGGGAACTGAAGTGGGTGGTTTTTCAGGTGAGAGGACCCAGCCCAACCTGCCTCGCCTGGCCGGTGCTCTGCCGGTGCCTCCTGGGCCGTGCTCACCTTGCCAAGAGGCACATGGGCCCCCCCCAGCATCCCCCATCACCAAACCAGGGCCAGTGATTGCAGCTGCCATCGTGGTCCTGGCACTCCACGGCTGTGGCTGAGCCCTGCTTGCAGCCCCTGGGGCTGGTGACTGCTTCTCCTCATTGCCACCTGCTTCTGGCCCAGCAGAGGAGCCCCTGGGAGGGTGAGGTGCTGGGAGAGTGAGGTGCTGGGGGTGAGGTGGCTGTTTCCATGGTGCCTCCCTGGCACAGGCCCTGGCACGTGGCTCCCGCTGGCGTACAGCTCCTTGCCGGCCACCCTTTGATCTCGTTTCTGTGGCCAGCCTGGGGCTGAGCCCTTGGGAAGGGCCCTTGGGAAGCGCTGCCTGCACCCATTCCTGCCTCAGCCTTTCCCTGCCCGAGCCTTTCCTTTCCCTCCTGGAGTCTCTGACCTCCGTCTGCTGGTTCCTGGCCAAGCTCCTTCCCAGGCCCGTCTCGCCTGTGTCAGCTAAGTTTAGACTGCTCTGGACACAGTGTGGCTGATGCCCAGAGGCAAGAAACCTCCCAGAGGGAAACAGAAAAAGAGGTTTTATTTAAATTTCAAGTGTCTTGGTGCCGTTGTTTGAGCTGCAGGGTGATAAAGTCCCTTTATAGGTACCCAAACCCAACAAACCCAGGCTGTGGCAGCAGCACGGCGCTTCAGTTTTGGTTTCTCCTCTCTTGGTGCAGCTACAGCAGAGCTTGGGGTGGATGTGAAGCTGTTTCTCGCTGGAGCTGCCTGGATAAAGCTTTGTCCCCTGCACAGAGGGGCTGAGACCCTTCCCTGGGCCGTGGACTCAGCCTGGCTGCCGCGGCTGTGCCGGTTCCTGCGCGGGGATTTGGTGCTGCTGGAGCACAAGGGCCAGGGCAGGGGGAGGATGGGTTGACTGATGTGGCTGTGCCCAGGACTGTGTGTGGCAGGGGAAGCCCTGGAAGGAAGAGCTTTGGGCTGAGCCCCAGCCAGGGGGAGCAGCAGGGATGGGATTTGGGAGCGCTCAGGCAGCGGCTCCGGCGCGAGGGGCTGAGCGGAGCTGTGTGGGTTGGGTTTGGAGCCGTCACCTCGGGATGGAGCATGAACGCAGCCTCGTTAATGGTCCCCAGGGATGGCTTCCATGAGCAGCCTCTGCTGTGTGGCTGTTGGGGGTGGGGGAAGGAGCGTGGGCAGGGCTGACTGATGCCTGCTGCAGGCTCAGCTCGCCCCAAGGGGCACAGGGACTGTGGGGGATGAGGTTTCTTTGGGGCTGCACAGGGCAGGATGGGATCCCCTTCCCTCAGCACAGATCCAGCCCTTCCCAGCTGCTCTGCTGTGCCCAGGGCGTGGGGAAACTGTGGATGGATCCTGGCAGCACCAGCCAGTTCGCCAAGGGCAGGTGAGGCAATGGCTGCCCGTGGGGTGAGGTGATGGGGGCGATGGCACATCTGAGGCTGGACCTTCCAGGAGCTCTGGTTGCTGGGACTGGTGGTGGCCATCACCCAGGACATGCCCCTGCAGAGCCAGCCTTTGGGGGTCCTTGGGCAGGACCTGGAAACAGGCTCCTCTTCACACCCTGCCTGGCTGCTCACACCTTTCCCATCCCTGGGAGAACCTGCAGAGCTGCTGTTGGGAGAGCACAGGGTGGAGGCAGAGTGCTGGTCTCAGCATGGGGAGGAAAGTGGCTTCTTGACAGCTTTTGCCTGCTGCCTGCAGGTGCTGGCCCAGCTGGCAGCGTGGACCCCTGCCTGGGCAGCCCCCGGCCCCCATCTCAAGGGGCCAGGCTTGCAGCATCCCTGCTGGATGCTGACCTTGAGCTTCTCCTTCTCCTTCCAGATGCTCTTTCTCCAGGCTGACTGGAAGCTCCAGGTTTCGCATCTCAGCACTGCCCTTGGGGAGGATGAGTCCACTGCTAGGTTTTGGGGTTCAAACAGCCTCCAGTTCGGAGAGGGAAAGGACTGAGGAGATCCCCAGCACAGCAAAGCACGGAGGGTGCTTGTGTTGATAACCAAGGAAGTTTTGTTTCCAAACTCACGTCGTGGGTTTTTGTGTGTGTGTGGATGGATCCCACCCGGCTTGGGGGCCAGGGAGGGGGATCCTCCTGCATCAGCTTCCCGAGCAGGAGATGTGTGGTGGGACTGGGTGATGGGATTTGATGTGTGTCTGGCTGTGGATGTGGTAAAACAAGTCCTGGGATGTGCTCAGAGCTGTGTCCTGCCTCTGGGTCAGATAAGCACAGCCATTCCTGGAAGGTGGGGGGGGGAGTGGAGAGGGCTCTTGGGCAAGATGGTTTGGGAGATTCTGGATGCAGATCCCAACAGGAGAGCTGGCAGGATGGGCTGGGGCTGCCTCACCCTGCTGATGGGAGCCTGGAGCCCTCAGGGCTGGCAGAGGTGGGACAGGCTGGTCTGCACCAGGCATCTTGTGTTGGTTGGTGCCTGGTCCCTGCACTACCCAGCCCTGCAGTGAGTGAAGGGTGGCTGGGAGGGCTCAGGCCTGTTATTTGCTGCTTCCCTGTGCGTGACACTCTGCATTTCCATTTTTCATTTCCTCTTGGACCCTGTTTCCCTCTGGTGAGTCCCAGGCAGGGGGCACAGCCCATGGGGCCGGTGCTGCTGCAGCAGCTGCTGCTGCTCCTGCCGTCCTCTGCTCTGACTCAGTTCTTTTTAGCAGTGCCAGGGAAGCTTTGCAAGTCTCCCACGGCTGACGAGTGCTCTGTGTTGCACACCTACAGCACCTGCATGGGTCTTCTCCTCTCCCAGCCTTTGCTCTTGCCCACCAGGAGCTCTACTGGGATCCTCAGGCTCTGCAGGGACCCCTGACCGGGTTGAGGACAGAGTCCTGGCATGTTTGGAGCCAGAGCCAGCTCTGCCCCATCGTGCTCCCAAGCCCTTACTCTTCCCTTGTTGCCTCCCAGACTCATGGAGCTGGGCCTCGGTCCCTGTGAGATGTTTGTGCTGACTCCTGGTTGTGTCACGTAAGGGTGTAACTTCTGTCTTGACTTTTATTAATCACTGTTGAGGTCCATGGTGGCCTTTCAGAAGTGCTTTTGCCAGCAGCTTATTTTTCCCTGCAGGAAACTGTATACAAGGGCTCCCCTGGCAGTGAGATTTGCCTTGACCTTGGGCATTTTTGCTACAAGAACAGTCCCAGTGTGAGCGAGTCCTTTCCGTGTGGGCCCAGGCAGTGTCTGCAGCTTTGCCAGCCAGCAGCTGCTAATTAACACCAATTAGCAAGCCCTGCACCACCTCCCCAGTTGAGGAACCCTTTGGTGGGTATGAGGATGACCTCGGGTGGTGCTGGGGCTGCTGGTGTGGCTGGGGGCTGGCTGGGCTGGTGCTGGTGCAGCTCTACCAGTGAGACTGTGCTCCAGTCCCCCAGCCTGGCCTTGCTGCTGTGGCTCACACATCTGTACCCTGGCCCTGCCAACGTCCTTGGCACAGCATGAACGGCCTCTGCCCCGCTGCTGGGGGTGTGGGGAGCGGCAGTTTGGGCCTGTGCCGTCCCCCACCCGTGTGCTCATGGGGTAGGGACCCCCAGGGCTGAGGGCAGTGGGGCAGCCCTGGTGCAGGGGGAGTCGCTGCAGGCGCCGCTGCATGTGGGGCTGTTTCATCCTCTCTGGCTGTTTGGGATGTTTCTCGTTCCTGTTGCACAGGGCAGTTGCCAGGCTGGGAGATGCTGAGATTCCTCGGCTGGCTGGGTGCATGGGGGCTGTCTTAGGGGCTGGGGGGTGTCCCCCTGGCCCCCCTTGGCCTGCTGACAGAGCCAGCTGGAGCCATCCTCCCTGTGCTGGGCATTCCTGGCGTTCCCATGGGGAGAGGGAGCCGGGATGCTGATGGATGGGCTCTGGAGGCATCAGGCTTGATTCTCCTTAACCCCCTCAGCACAGAGGGGAGGGAAAGTACCCTTTGTCCTGTCCCTGGGGATCCTGCTGGGTGCTGGGCTGCAGGTGGCATGTGAGGGAGTGGGGCAGGAGAGAGGCTCCAAACCCCGCAGGAGTGTGGGGTTACTTTTATTACCTTGGAGCTGCCACATCTGCCTCCTGCCATTGATATTGGAGCAGCTGCCTGCTCGCTGTGGCCATCCTGGCAGTGCCTGGCAAGGGGGAGGATGGAGATGAAGCAGTGGCATGGGCAGCACTGCCCTCTCCCTCACGCTGGGCTCTGCTCTCCGTGCCCGCATCAGGCCAGCTCCATGTGTGGGTGTGCAGGAGGGGAAGGAGATGGTGTCCCCCTGCACGGGGCTGTTCCTTCTCACAACCCCTTTGTCAGCAAGAATCAGTTTGGGGTTTGTTATTTTTCTTTCCTCTTTTTTTTTCCTTTCTTTGGAGGAAAATTCCATTGTGCTATTTTTAGTGGTGACAACTTGGCTGCTCACAACAACTCCATCCTGCTCCCGGCTGTGCCGGCGGGGGCTGCCGTGCCTGGGTGGGTGTCTGTGGGGGTTGCCCCGCAGTGCCAGGGCTGTGGTGTGCTCTGCCACTGCCTCCTGCCAGCCTGGTGTCTCCAACTCTGTCTTCACTTGTGAATCCTTGGTGGGGGCTGGCAAAGCTGGGTTATTCCATGCAGCCACTCACCAGGATGGAGGGAGGGTCACCCACTGAGTTTGATGGCAGTGGGTGCTCCAGTGGTCACCTCCATCCCTCTCAGAGCTTCAGGAGGAATTTTGGCCCCCTGGTTCCCAGGCAGTCAGATGTTGGGGCACAGGCAGCAGCTGGCCCATGGGGTTTGCTGTGCTGGCAGGGGAAAGCGGTTCCCCTGGCGTGTGTGTTTGCAGAGCTGCAGGGCCCTGTGACCCCTCAGGGGATGGCTCAGATAAGCAGACCAGTTTTATTAACCTTGTGGCTCATGTGAGAGGTTGCTGTATGATGCTGCTTTGCCCTAGCACGTGGGGAAGGAGGAGCATGTGGGGGGTCCATGGGCTGGTACTGATGGACAAGGGGATTCTCCTTGTGCCACTGGTGTCAGGGAGCTGCCACCCCTGGTTTCTGGGGGGTGATTTGGCTCCTGCAGCACACCCTCACTCTGGTTTCCCTCCTCTGCCTCTGGCAAAGCTGAAACGTTGCCCGAGTATGCCAGGACAGCCCTGGCAGGAGCTGCCGGCCATGCGAGGCCTGGGAGGGCAGATCCTGCCCTGTGTGGTGGGTCTTGCTCAACCTGCTGGGATCTTTCTGCAGTGATCTCCCTCCCTGACAAGCACATTTCAACACCTCTGCTGCTGATGATAATATGATTTATTACTTGATTTAACAGAAGCCCTGGAACATGCCCAGTGGATGCCAGTCCTGCTGAGGGGCAGTGATGAGCAGGGTGGGTGCTTGAATCCCCTTGCTGGGCTGGTTCCTGCTGCCAAGGTTTCCTCTGAAACCAGTCAGCGCCTCACTGCCTCAGGGGGACAAAGGCTTGGAGGACAAAGGCAGGGGGGAACCTGGCCTTCAGCTGCTCTTAGGTCTCACCCTGCCCTTTCTGCCAGCAATTCATGGCACTTTCCTGGTAGCTTCTCCCAGGCCTGGTGTCAGTCACACTGGGGTGGCTTTTCCCATGAGGACAAGGACCTTCTGTTCTGCCTTTTCCCTGCATTTTCCTTGCCTGCTTTAAAGCCTGTTGGGTTCTTTTTTCCTTCCCCCTCCTAATTCCCTCCAACACGCTCCTTGCTGCAAATATCCCTGGGGACACACGAGCTGTGGAGGGGGTGGGGTGGGACATGCCTGCAGCCCCCATGGCTTGGGGCACTCGCCATCAACCTCGGGCTCATTTGCAAAAAAGGGGGGTGGCCTGAGCCAGGGGAGGTTTTAACGTGCTTCATCAAATAAGGAAACGTGAGGGCCGTGCTGCAGCTCGGGGTGGTCAAAGGGCGACGGGCGAGGGTGGCTGGGGCTGAGGCTGGGACTGGTGCCCGGCTCAGGGGCTGCGGGAGCCCGGCTCAGAATGAACCTGGACAAGTACAAGAAGTTCTTGGATGGGCTCGGCACCCTGAAAGGTATTTCTGCCCCTGGGTTGTGTGGTTGTGTGGCTCAAGGAGAGGGAGATTGAGCCGCTCCGGCGTCGGCTCCTCCAGTCCCACCATCTGCTGGGGATGATGGCTGGTGGAGGCCAGTGGGATCCCGGGGGATGCTGAGGAGCTGCTGCTTCCCGGCGAGGGGGCTGGCAGGGGTGGTGCTGCTTTCCCTGGCTCCGCTTCACTTCCCTCCTTTGTCTTGGATTTGGATTTCCAGCCGTGTTCCTGGGCACAAAGCGAGCGCCGGGGCAGTGGCTAACCCAGCCCTGTCAGCCAGGCAGGGACACGGGGGAAGCTGCTTTGTCCACATCAGCTGCAGCACAAACTGAGCTCTAAGTGTTGCTACAGGCTGAGGAGAGGAGAGGCGAGGAGAGGCGAGGAGAGGCGAGGAGAGGCGAGGAGAGGCGAGGAGAGGCGAGGAGAGGCGAGGAGAGGCGAGGAGAGGAGAGGAGAGGAGAGGCGAGGCGAGGCTGCTGCTTCCCTGGGCTGGGTGCTGCAGGGGCTCGGGGTGGCTGTGCCTGTGTGGGTCCCGCTGGCTCTGGCTGCAGTGGCACATGGGTGCTTGTTTTCCTTTCCCTCCTTTTGTTTGCAAAGCTCTTTCCCAAGGCCCTGCTCTGCCCTCTCCCACCCTGCAGCCTCCCCGGAGAGCCGCCTGCGACACCCGATCGTGCTGGGCTGGCCCCTGGCAGGTGGCTGGAGCCCGGCGGCCGCCGGCCGGGGCTGCAGGGGCAGCGGGAGAGCAGCTCAGTTTACCTGCTGCCAGGGCAGGAGGGGATGCCTCATTCCTTGTTCCCCTCTTTCTTTCTTTTCTCTCCTCCCTCCTCCCTGCTGTCAGAGGAGCTCCTGGCTCTGGGACAGCCAGGCAGCCTCATTCTGCTGCTGGGATTCGCTGTGGAAGGACAGAGCAGAAGGCGCCGGGGATGCCGTCTCCTGTCATCTAATAACACTCCTATTGACTTGCCCCTTTTCTTTCAGCGCTGCCTCGGCACGGCTGGGCTCTACCAGCTGATCCCACTCTACAACAAAGGTGAATCAATCCAATGTTTAATTTAGCAGGGAGCCAAGGGAGTTGTCACCCTGCGGGCTGGCGGCCTCCTCCCGTCCCGTGCCGCTGCGAAGGGTTAATCCCGCAGCTCTGTGCCTGGCAGCTGCCCTGACTTATCCTGTCCAGGACTGACAGAATTCACTTTCTTATGCTGGTGTCCATCATACATATTTTTTTTCCTGAGCCTCGCTGCAGCTGGCTCTGGGAATCCATGTGAAAGGAGCTGCCAGTTGCCGTGTGCGGGCTGGGTGTGCCGTGGCCGTGCTGTGGCCGTGGCTGCAGCCTCTGAGCAGACAGAGCACGGATGGTGCTGGTTCTGAGTCCCAGTGACCTCCCCTCTGTGTTTTAGGGTTGCTGCTGGAAGTGCCCAGGCTTGTGTAGGGGGTTTGAGGCCCCGTCTCCAGCTGTAGCTCAGCAAATTCCCCTCCTGCCTGCGAGAACGAGGTGTGAGGAGCTGAGATGACATTATTAATAGCGTTTACAAGGTGCTGGCTTGTGGGAGCTGATCTGGCAGCTTCCCGTCCCCAGGTGCTGCCCAGAGCTCTGCTGGGAGCACTGCCTGTGCTGGCTCCTGGCTCCCTGTGCCTCTTTCTGCTCCCGTGAGCCTGCAGTGAGAACACAAACCACGGGTGGCAAGTCCCCAAGAAACCAAATCTGTAGCTTTTGGTCTGTTTTGCTGCCTGTAGCCTGAGTGACGCCGGCTTGCTGGCTGTCACCAGCTGTGTTTACTGCAGCCCTTTGCAGCTTTAACGCGGTGGTGTGGGCAGGGAGAGAGAGGACGCTCTGTTGTGGGCAGAGGAGGCAGGAAAGGGGCAGAGGATGCTCGAAGGAGGCAAGAGGGCTCTTTGAGCAGGCACAGCCACCACCTTTCGTGCTGTTGGGTTGCTTCCCCATGTATCTAAGCACAGACAGGGTGGTTCTGGTTAGCTCTGTTGTGCTGGGCATCTTGCTGTTGTGGTTTGGCATTTGCCTTGTAGCTTAGTGTGCTCTTCAGCGCTGAAAGCAGCCCCAGGCAGCCTGCCCTTGAGCTGAGGGGCTGGACAAAGCTGGAGGAAGGGAAGGTTTTATTGCTGGAAAGGTTTCTTTTCCCTTCTCCCCCCCCTCATCTCTATTCATCTCCCCAGGGAGATGGAGACAGCAGCGGATATTGGAGCTGGGAGCATTTCATATGTAAATGCTGGTGTGTGTAAGTCCAGGCCCCTGACCCCCGGCTCGGTGCCAACATCCATCGCTGTCAGCCCCCGCCAGTCTGTGCCTTGGGCGAGAACATCCCGGTGCCCGGCGTCTGCCTGGCTGGGATGATGCTGGGAGACCCTGGCAGACCCCTGTCCCCATGCCAGCACCAAAGGATGCTGCTGTGGCACAGGCCCTGCCCTGGCAGCCGCTGCCCCGGTGGGTTTGGGGTCACTCGGCCGTTCCGCTCCATCTCCCGTCTCTGGTTTCCCGGGGCAGCGGCTGTCACGGCCCCGAGCTGCCCCGAGCCTTGGGCTGTGCTCAGCAAACCCCATTTGATTACAAATTTATTGCTGGGTTAATTTTCCCTGCAGCTGGTTTCACTTGCTGAGGAGCTGGTCGTTTCCTTGGCAGCCGGATCAAATCCAGCACCTCCTCGGTCTCGCCTCCGTCTCCCCTTGTCGCTGCCGTGTGCTTTCCCCCGGGGAGCCAGGCTCTGATTTTCCCCGTGGCCAAGCAGCCACGAGTGGGTCAGGTTTTGTTCCTTCAGCATCACACACGGACCCGGCTCTGCTGAATTCCTGCTGTTAAACACAGAGGGGGTGTGAGCTGTAAGGCGCCGGCGCTGCTGCGGGGCTGGACGGGAGCAGGAGGCAGGAGCAGCGTCCTGGCCCGAGCCTTGGGGCTGGGCCACCACCCGTCCCCATGTGCCACTGACACTGTTTGCTTTTGGCCCATCATGTGATGGCTTCCCCCAGGAGCTGCCGGGGCCGGGGCTGCCCAAGGTGGCCGCGTGTGATAAGAGATCCGGGGCTGTCATCTGCCCTGGCCACACGGGTGGAGGCCGCGGTGCCTTTGGGTTCCTTTGGCGTGTGGCTTTCCCAGTTCTGTCTGTCCATGTGTGGGGAGGAGGATGCAGCCAGTTGCTCCTGGGGAGGGGTGGTCACCTCTTCGTTGAAGGACAAGACGAAATGGGCTCAGGTTGCCCCAGGGGAGGTTGAGATTGGAGCTGAGGCAGAACTGTTTCCCTGAGAGGGGTGTCAGCCCCTGTGCCAGGCTGCCCAGGGAGCTGGGGCAGTGCCCAGCCCTGGAGGGATCCCAAAGCCGTGGGGCTGAGGTGCTGAGGGCTGTGGGTCAGTGCTGGGCTGGGCAGGCTGAGGGCAGGGCTGGGACTGCAGCAGCTTCAAGGCTTTAACAACCCAAAGGATTCAGTGATTCTGTGGCACAGCCACGCTGTGAGGTGTGGGGAGCACGACTGGCCAGGAAGACTCATGGACTGTGCCCTAACTGAGGATCCCCAAAACTTCACAGCTCTCCCACCACAGCCTCTCAGTGCCAGAGATAGTTTTTGCTCCAGAAGCCACCACCACCACCCTCCTAAGAGCCCCTGATGAGCTTGGGCTGGGCTGGTGCTGTACTGGTGCTTAAAGGAGGCAAGCTGGGCAGTGTGAGCAACTGGATTATTTCACTTGGTTTTTAATGGGGATTAAGTTTCTCTGTGGGAGAGCAGGTCTCTAGGGAACAGAGGTTTCAGGCTGCTGCCTTCCCCTGTTTGGTTTGGTTTTTTTTTACTTTAATTCCAAATTCCTCTGTGCTGCTGCATGCCAAGGCTGGCCTGGCTGCGAGCTGGGCTGGAGCATCACCGTGGAGAGCAGCACAGCCGTGAGCAAAAGCCCCAGCTGAGCCCAAGGGTCTGATCCCCAGGAGCACGGAAGGACCAGGGGCAGGCACAGGGTGCTGTGAGGAGGGAGCTGTGGGTGCCTTGGCTTCCTCGGGGGGCTGGGACCCCCATCTTTGATTAAAGGGTGCTGTGGCTGACTGGCAGAGCAAGCTGCTGGCGCTTCACCCGCCTCCTGCATGGCACTAATCAGGTTTCACACTGCTTAGTTTGGGACATCTAATGAGATCAGGGCTCAAGGTTGCCTGCCTGCCCTCCATTTGAGAGGAGAATGAGCAAATCTGCTGCTTCCTTCTCTTTGACCTCCATTTCTGAGACAGGGCTTTGTGCATCTCGTGTCCTCAGCAGGCTGAGGGGGTGCTGTGGGTCCCCAAGCTGTGAGGTGAGGCTGCTCCAGCCCTGGGCTGCTTTGGGGGCTGAAGGCAGCAAAAGCAGCTTCCTCCTGGCACTTTGGGCCACTCGCCTGGGGCTGCCAGCTCCCCTCACCTTCCCTCTTGCCATTTGGCATCAGATTTGCAGGGAGAAGGTTCATGGGGGAATCTGGAGCCTGGGGGCTGTCGGCAGGACCATGCCCAGGCAGCCTGGCTGGAAGAGGAGGTGGGGGGGGGGGGCTCTGCCACCCCTGCACAGGGCACGAGCTGCTGCTGGAGCCTGTGCAAACGCAGCGCCCGAGCGTGCCCCGAACAAAGCGCCGCCAGTTCCCACCAGCACAACGTTTGGCTGCTGCTGCCGCTGCCAGGCAGCCGGGGGTGGCCGTTGAAATAACAAGTGTCCTTGCTCAGACACCGGCCCTTTTGTTAACGGGTACAGAAGGGGTTTGGATGCTGGCGCTGGACTGTGCTGGGCTGCAGCTCCACACTCCAGCCACGCTGAGGCTCTGGCGGGATGGGCTGAGGCCTGGGGCTGTGTTGGAGGGATCTTTCCAGAATTTGGGGCATTTGCTGGTGCTCAGCCCATGAGGCAGCGGGTGCAGGATGCAGCCGGGGCTTGGGCTGCTTTCTGCCTCTCACCATTGCCGGGGGCTTCCATTAGATCTGGTGCTGGGTGTCTTTCGGTGGGTTGTTTGTTGCTTTGTTTTGGTTTCACATGGTTTTCTCTCCACCCAAGCGCTGTCAGGGCGTGCTGGGAATTCCGGAGCGGGTGTTTACCCAGCCCTGAGACGCCGGCTCTGGGGCGGTGCGGTGGCTCCGGCGAGGTGTGCCGCGGTGTGCCGGCTCTGGCAAGGTGTGCTGCAGTGTTCTGGCTCTGGGGAGATGTGCCAGCTCTGCTCTGTCGAGGTGTGCCGGCTCTGGCAAGGTGTGCCACGCTGTACCGCGTTGTCCCCATGGCCGGAGGGGCAGGGAGGGATCCGGAGATGCCATCACCACCTTCCTCCTCCCCCGGCTTGGGAAAGGAGCCACCTCTCCGTGTCAGCACAGGCCCCTGGGGTGGGGTGTGTGGGGGGGTGTGTGTCCTTGTGCACGTGGGTGTGCGAGCGAGACGTCTTCCCTGCCCACAGCTGGGGTGACGTTGCACACTCCCCAAAAAGCTGAAACGCTTTCTGCTGGGAGACCTTTGCTGTTCCTCCCCCAGCTCATCCCCATCCTCCTCAGCTCCAGCATCTCCTTCACCTCCCGAGCTGCAGCTTTAGTGTGTGTCCCGACATGCTGCCTGTGCCCTGCTCCCTGCTGCTCTCACCTTGCAGGGCGATGCTGCCCCGTCAGTGCCAACTCGCCGGGGTTCGGCACTGTGCCGGCGCCTGGGTTCCATGGCTGCAGGTTTCGTGGCATCATTTAGTGAGCAAGCAGAGGATGGCTCCCTGCCAGCATCCTCGGAGGGGTGACGAACCAGGGGAGGCTTCCGAGAAGTGATGAAATAATGCCTGAAGCGCTGCATCAGCAGAAGCCCAGCGGCCTGGGCAGCCAGCTGGGGAGGCTGCCGGGCAGGAGGGGGATGGATGGAGGCTTTTAACGCTGGGAAGGAAGCGGTGAGATCACCCTCACCAGCTCTTCAGCGTGACGTGGTAGTTTTCAGGCTGAGAGGGCCAGGCAGCGTCAGAGGGAGGCTGAAGGAGACGTGTCTAGGGTGGCATTGCATGGCAGAGCTGGTGCTGGGTGTGAGGATCTGCTGGGGTCTCGGTGGTGGGGGGGTCTGGGCTTACTCTGGGGGTTGTGAGGAGGGGTGAGCACCCTGCCTGCACTTGGAGCAGGAAGGGCTGGTGGTGCTGACAGCTATGGACATCCCCATCTCAGCCACCAAAACTGAGCCCCACCAAGGAAAGGAGGCTGGAGCTGTAGGAGTCTGGGTGAGCACTGCGAAAGGGAACAGTCCCCTTTTGGGTTAGTTTGGAGGTTCTTGAGGCTCTGAGTCCTCTTCTTGGCTCCATCCACCCCATCTGAGTCAGTCCCCTATGGGACTCCTCCAGTTGGGATGTCACATTCCCACAGACCCCGAGGCTTCCCCTGCTGCTGGGAGCAGGACTTGCACTGCTCCGTGCTGCTGGGGAATGATTAAGCTGTGAGCAGGTGGCAGTGCAGCTCGGCTGTTTGCTTTGCAGGATGAAAACCAGCAGGAATGATGTTTACTTCCAGCTTTAGCTTGAACCATCTTACCTCTGCCCTCTGCCTCCATCTCCCCATGGCAAGGTGATCCTCAGGGTCTTGTCCTGCGTCCCCTCCTGCCCTGAGGCATCACTGTCCCCAGCTCAGCCGTGGGAAGGGAAGTGGTTTGGGGTGGTTTTTTTTAAAGATATAATTATTATTTTGGTGCCCAGACGTCTGCTGGAAAGGGGAACATCTCCACTGCTATCAGCAGCACTTCCTTCCCTCTGATTTAGCGCTCTCAGTGCTGGGGAGGGGGGGGGAGTGGTGCTGAGGCTCTCCCTGTGCAGCCCTTTCCCTCTCCCCTTCCTTTGCTGCATCAAGCCGACCTTTGGCAGCGTGGGCAGCTCCTCTGCTGAAACATTCACAGTTAAATATTCACTCCTGCTGCCGTGTCGGTGCAGGTTCTGCTCTGGGGAGGGAGGCTGGTGCAGAGCAGCCCCGTGAGCTGAACGAGGCTGCCCTGTGGGTGAAGCCCAGTTCCCTGCGCAGGGCACAATGTGGGGATGATGGGGCACAGACACTTCTCCTGTGCCAAAACCCCTGCTTGCACAAAACCCAGTGCTGGGGAGGTTGGGTTTCCAGGTCTCTGGGGAGTGGTGCTGCACAGGAGCTTTCACAGTCCCAACCTTCTGGGGCCTTTTCCAGCCCTGGAGTTGAGCAGTGATGGAACCCCGTGGGGCTCATCCCCATCCCTCCCGGCAGGAGCGCGGCTGCTGCGGGATGACGAGAGGCAGAAGGAACTGTTGGAGGTGGGGAATGCGGCCGCCGTGCCAGGAGCCACAGGCACAGGGGTGGGGGCTGGCGGGGGGCTGTGCCCGCACATGCACGGCCCGTGAGTCAGTGGCCGGGGCCGGGTGGGAGCCGCGTCGGGCAGCGCCGGAGCTGCCACCTGCCTCCTTCCACCTTGTTTTTAATAGCTGGGATGAGAAGAAACGTCATCTTTGTTCTTGCCTCCCTTTTCCCATGGCTCCTGGCAGCGTGGGCAGGGTGGAGCGAGCCCTGAGCCCCGCAGGGTCCTGCCCGTGCCTGCCCGGCACTGGGGGTATTGGCAGGAGCAGGGGAGCAGGCAAGTGCCCTCAGCGGCTGGGGCTGGGGCTGGCCCGGCTGTCTGTCTGTCTGTCTGTGGCAGCGTTGGAGGCTGCAGTGCCAAGGGTTTTGTCAGGCTCTGGGAGAAGCCCCCCGAGGTTCTATAGGGGAAACGCAGTGGGCTGAGGGATTGAGAGTGAGGTAATTATCCAGAGCAGAGGGGGTTAAGGAAGCCCCTGTGGCTGAGCAGCAGGGCAGAGCCTGTGCTTGCTGCCCAGGCTGGGGCTTGTCTGGAGCCTTGTGCCCCCCCCCAGCAGCCCCAGTGTGGGGGCACAGCCAGGCCAGGCACTGGGACCTGCTGCTGTGTGTCTGAGCTTTCCCTGGGCATCCCTGAGCCCAAGCCCACAGTCTCCTTCCCCTGCTTTGCAATTCTCAGCTGCTGCCAGAAGTGACAGAGATTTGGCCTTAAAGCTCCCAGAGTGGAGGAAAAAAAAACAACAGCAAGGGGCAAGCGTCAGGGAGGAAGCGACACGGGAAGGCTGAGCCCTGTCCTGCAGGCAGCCCTTTGTGTGTGCTCAGCACCGCTGCTGGATGAGCCCTTTCCCCTGCTGCAGGGAGCATGGTGACCCCTACCCGGTGTGGGGTGACCTTCCACTGCCTGGTGGGTGCAGGGAAACCCTCTCCCCAACCCCCCCAGAGTCCCCTGTTCTGTGCCCAGCAGTGCCTGCTGCAGTGAGGGGGGATTTGGCTGGGGAACCTGGGCAGAGGCAGAGCTCTGGAGAGATGCTTCACCCAGGTATGGTGCAGCCAGGTGCCAGCTCTGGCTCTGCTCATGGTCCCTGGTGCCATCCCATGGTGCCCGCTCGGCGTTTCCACAGTGCCACCTGGCTGCCACAGCCCGGGGCTGGGACACTCTGACTTGGCTGGAGACCACGGAGCCTCTTGTTTCTTCCTGAGAGACCATGGGCCCCCTGGGCATAGAGGAGCATCCCTGCAGCATCCCCCACCCCAGTGCCAGCCCTGAGCGGGGCTGGGGCAGTGTGGGCTGTGCCCGGTCCCACGGTGCCACCGCCCGGCAGCTTCCCCAGTCATATAAGGAGATGCAGGAGCCGGCAGGCGCGGCGAGGCCGTGTCGGCTGAGCATTACTCACCAGGGAGGCACATGGCGGGGGGGGGTTGGCCCCAGACTTCAAACCCTTGGCCAGAGCCAGGGGTGACTCAGCTCAGGGCTGGAGCGAGCGGGGGGCAGAGGCTGCCTGCATTGCATCCTCACAGCTACCCCGGGGGGGTACCACAACCCAGCCGAGCTGCTGGGGCAGTGATGGGGGGTAACAGCAGCCTGGGTGATGTCCAGGGCTGCAAAATGCTGCCCAGGGCACGGTGTGAAACAAGATGGGGACTGTGCAAGGTGAGGACCCCTCACAGGGCAGGGGCCACAGCCTCTCCGCTCCCCAGGTGCCTGTGCTGGTGGGAGATGGGTGTCCTCTCCCCATCCCCTTCCTTCCCGGGCAGAGGCGGCAGCTGAAGCTGAAAAAGCTGCCTTGCAAGGAACTAAATGGAGCCGTTTGTGTTTTGGGGGGTGTGAGGCAGTTTCTGTGGCAAGGGAGGGGAGCTGGTGGCTGCATCCGGGGCTGGGCAGCCCCCAGCAGCTCTGTGGGTCCCCCTGAAACCTGCCGTTGGGTCCCGGCAGCCCGGAACCGCCACCCCCTGTCCCCGGCAGAGCTGCGGCTGTCATCGGCTTCCTGGGCTGGCGAGTGCCAGAGCGGAGAGGAACGTGCTTAAACTGAGTGGGGTGAAGAAGGGGGAGGCCCACTCGTGTCCCCAGCGTGTCCTGCTGCAGGGGAGGGATGTGTTTGCACATACATTATCTGTGGTTATATCTTAGACAGAAATGTCTCTGTTTGTGTGGGATTTGATGTATTTAAGGTTTCTTTTGCCCAAAGGCTGCTGTGGCTGGAGCAATGGATGGGAAACCCCTCTGTGTGTGCAGCACCCAGGAAGCACGGGAGCAGCTGAGACCCCAGGGGTGCAGAGGCAAGGAGAGGATGGGGAAAACCAGCTCCTGCTTCCTGAAGCCTGAGCATAGAATCCCAGAATGATTATGGCTGGAAAAGCCCTTTAAGCTCATCGAGTCCAGCCTCTCACCTCACACTGCCAGGCCCATCACTGAACCAAACCATATCGACACATCCCAGCACCAGCAGCGCATCATCTGCCTGGCAGGGTGCTGTTGCTCTGGCAGGGTGCTGTTTGTTTCCCTGGCAAGGTGCTGTTTGCCCCGCTCAGGGTGGACCAAGGGCCCATTTATGGTGGGTCATTCCTCCTGCAGCTCTTCCCCTGCCTTAACAGAAAGCAGATTGCTTTAGATGAAAACTATGCTGGGATATTTGTCATCTGAGCATCTGTGGAAAATACACAGCAACAGCACCCAGCCCTGGGGTAGCTCTCTGTGGTTTCTCTCCCTCTCAGCAGCCTGAAGGGCGTCAGGAGGTTGTGGGTGATGTGGGTCCCCCTTGGAGCAATGTGACATTGGGATCCATCACGTTTTGCTCGATATGGTTTGCTTGGTGGGCCTGACCAGCTTGCTTGTGACTGTTGGGTCTGGGGAGCTGCTCAGGGAGGTTGAGTATAATGCACATCTCTGCTTGAATACATATCTCTGCCTGCATCTGGGTGACAGCCCAGCCCTGCTGTGGTTTCCCCATCCCACGAGGGTGCTGCTGCGTGGGGGCAGGGCTGGTGCTAGCCAAACCTGAGCCTGGGCTCCTGCTGCTCTCCGTCAGCAAAGCCTGAGCTGGCCTGAGGTTTTGCAGGTCTGAAGTGCCATCCTCACCTTAATGGCTTTTCCCCTTGGCAGCACAACCCCCCCTCCCCTTGTCTGAGCCCTTCTGGGAAGGTAAAGGCATAAAAGAAGTGTTTCATTTCATGCAACTTTCTGTCTATGAGCAAGTTTCTTCCCCGAGGAGCTCTCAGGGGGATCTGGCACATGGTGATGGGCTCTGACAGCAAAACAGGCTTTGTCAGGAGCCTCTTGCACCCCGTTTGCTGGTGGCTGTAGGAGCAGCCAGGCCATGGGCAGCACTCGCTGCTCTCGGAGCCGTTTCCAGGCCTCTGCTGTTGGAAACGCTGCTGAAAAGAAGCGAAATGGGCACGTAAGGGCCAGCACAGGCCCGAGGAAATGGGGCCGGGCTGTCGCTGTGCTGAGGGGCAGCCGCCTGCTGGGACAGGGATGAACATCCTTTGGTGGCAGAGCATCTGTCCTGGGATCTCCCTGTGAGCTCTACGGCTGTCCTGGCAGTTAGTACATCCAGCTCTGGGCATCCAGAGAGGGTGAGGGAAAGGCACTGGGGGTCCTCAGCTCCCAGAAGCCTGGGTTTGGCTGCCGTTTCTTGCTGGACAGAGGGTTCCCTGTGAGCAGCCTGGCTCTGGGTCCAGCCCAGGGTACCAGCCCCCAGCAGGCAGCTGCCTGCTGCCACTACAACACTCCCAAAGCTCTGCCCGTGTCTCCCAGCTGCTCCTGGCTGGATCCCGGCTGTGCTGGGGGTTGGCACCGTGAGCAGTCCGTGGCCAGGGGACAGTGGGCTGTCTCCTCTCACCCTCAGGGGTGTGGGCAGAGGTTTTGTGCCTCTCCCAAGCCCCCCATGAGGAGCCGGGTGTTGCGGTGATGCCGTGTGGCAGCTGCTGCCGCCCATCCCCTCTCGCCACGGCCGCCTCAGCCCAGCTTCCAGCGGGGCTGGGAATGGAAAGTGAGGAGATGACGTCTGTCCCTCCCCAGCGCCGGCCGGGGGGGTGGGTGGAAGGGGGGGGGATAAAGTTTGTCCGCTGAGGAAAGATGTTTGAGCCAGCCTGACGCTGGCTTTCTCCCTCTACCCGCCCCCCCCTCCTCCAGCTCCCAAATCTCCCTGGCCCCATCCTGGTGCCGCTGGCTGCCGCTGAGCCCTGCCAGCGCCGGAGCCGTGCCGCGGGCAGCTGGAGGCAAGAGGTGCCAGCAGGAAGTTTGTGCAGGCAGCGGTTGGGCCCCTTCCATCCCCTCTCACCCCCCTTTGCCTCGCTCCCTCGCCTGCCCAGCGATGCTGGGCCCCAGCAGCAGCCGCCGCAGGAGACAGACGCCGGGAGCCAGGCCGGGGATAACGGAGCGGGAGTAGGAGACGATGCCTCTGTCCCAGAGCTCGTATCTGCCACCCGCTGCCTTTGTCCTCAGCCACGTCCTGGGCATCGCCGGCGTCCTGTACTGGAGGAGCCGGAGCAGAGAAGGTAGGGGCAGCCCCTGGGGAGGTGGAGAGGGGGGGAGAGGCTCTAAGATGGCCGGCGAGCCACTGGCGAGGGTCAGGGCTCGTCCTGCCTCCCCGGCACTGTGAAGCTGGGGTGGGCAGGGCTGGCTGTGCGGCGGGGAGGAGGAAGGAGGATACGGCCCTGGTCCCCGTCAGGGCTGGGGAGCGAAGGGTTTAGTGCCTAAATTTGGTCTCGGCACCCGTTCCCCAGCCCACAGCGGGGTGGGAGCGGCTGGGATTAGGGGGGTGTCTCTCTAGGGACGAGGCTGCTTTTTGTCTTGGGCAACACGTGGCTGTTGTTCAGCTTCCCGGGTCCTGCTCTGGCCACGGTCCCTCCCAGCCCTCGCCACCGACACAAGCAGCCCCAAGACACGGCCCAAGGAGCTCGTCCCGGTGCTGGCACGGGCTCGCTGAGCAGCTGGGGATGACCCTGCCTCAGTTTCCCAAAATAGGGCTTTGCACATGCCCAGTGCCCGAGGAGGGTGCGAGGATCCGTTCCAGGGATGTGTGATGGCTCCAGGCTCTGCGCGAGGCCTCGGCAGCTCTTTCTCTGTCCCTTCTCTGTCTCTGTTCTCCTGGGATCTGTTTGTTTTCATTCCTGCCTCATTTTTTTTTTTGCCAGCAGCGCTGGTTCTGTCTGGCCTGTGCCTCTGCATGGGGCCTTTTCCCTTCCTCCGTGACCAATTCCCCCTTTTCTTTCACTTTTTCCCTGCCAAGCAGCGGGACTGTGGAGCCTGGGCACTGCGTGGGGGCTCTCCCCAAATCCTGTTGTGGGATACACTTCTTCCTTTCTCCCTCAGAGCTCCCAGGAGACTGAAATCGAGGCTGAGTTGCACAAACACTCAGCAATGTGCCCTGTTCCACACTGACCCAGCCCTGCTGCAATCCCTCCTGTCGACCTGCTGTCCCCTGGCCATTTAATCGATGCCAGTGTCTGGGCAGCGACGTGCTGGGCTCCGTGCAGGGACCTCCTAGATGAAAGGAGGTAAAAATCCTCGTGCAAGCAGCGAGTCCATGCTGTATCTTGTCTTCCTTCATCATTCCTTCCTAGCAAAGCTCTTTGTGATACCCAGCCAGTGGGTGCTGCATCCTGAGGGATGAGGGTCATCTTGCAGCGGGTCTTGTTGTCCTGCAGTGCTCACCCAGCTCTGTGGAGCATCTGCCCGGGTCTTCTTTGCATCACCACTTCTCAGGTGTCTCCTTCATTAAACACCCTGGTGCTGGGGAGTTTTCCAGCGCAGGTGTCTCGGGTGCGTTCCTCCCCAGTGCGTGGGGCTGTGTGAGCCCTGCCTGCTCGGCTGCTGGTGGGATGGGTGATGTCAGCCTGGGAGCTGGCAGCCAGCATGTTTCAAACACCTCGTGCTCCTGAGCCAGGCAGGATCTCTGCATCTCCTGTGGTCAAAAGGAGCAGCTTTGCCTTGGAGGGGGTTCAGCGCTTCACACCCTTGTTTCAAGGCGTTTGGATGTAACAAAGTGCTCCTTCACCCCAGGGCCAGCTCACGCTGTTCAGTCACAGAGCTGCTTTCACTGAGTGTGGGCTCAGAGATATCACAGAGTGGTGGGGGTGGGAAGGACCCTCCAGAGCTGCTCCAGCCCCTGCTCAAGCAGATTCCCCTGGCTCAGGGGGCACAGGAACGTGTCCAGGTGGGGTTGGAAACCTCCTGAGAAGGAGCCTCCACACCCTCCCTGGGCAGCCTGGGCCAAGGCTCCCTCCCCTCAGCACCAAAGGAGCTTCTCCTCCTGTGCCAGGGGAACCAAGATCGCTGTGAGCTCATCCAGCACAGGGCCCCATCCACCAATATGCCTCCCGTGTTCCTTTGACTTGATCAGGAATTAATGAGCAGGAGCAGAAAGCTCAGGAGCTGCTTCCAGGCTCTATTGCATCAGGAGAGGCTGCAGGAACTGATGGGGGACACTGATACCTCAGGCTCCCTCCCGAAGGTAGCAAAGGGCTGTCCCAAGCCAGGCACCCTCCATCCCCCCCTGACTCTCCCAGCAGCAGGAGGTGAATGGTGATGGAGTGTGACAGCAGCGAGGATGGGTGAGAGATGCAGAGGGGAGCGGCCGTGCCGGGAGCTGCCGGGGACAGGCAGGCTGCCAGCACAGAGGCTGCCGCAGGCCAGCGCGGAGGGGAGAGGTGTCTGTGCAGGGTGTTGTGCTGTGGGAGAGTCTCTGGCACCCGCTGCCTGTGGGAGCCCTCCCTGTGGTGATGGCAAGAGCCTGGAGGCCCTGAGGTCAGCAGGACAGTAAGTGGGAGCTTTTCTTCCCACGCTCTGCTCCCCTCGCTTTGGGGTGCTGTTTGCCAGCTGTGGGACGGGATTGCTTTCCCTGTTCTCCCTCTCCAGCTGTGTGGGCTGACAGCAGTGGGAAAACCTCAAACCCCACCATCCCTCGGGCTGTCACCCCTGCTGCTCCATCCTTGTTGCTTCTGGTCCCTCCGAGGGGATTCCTGTGGCCGTGGGGACAGCAGCCACTGCCACAGGGCGTTGGGGATCCTCATTTCTGGGTTTGATGTGCAGCCGGGGGAAGAGGAGGTGGGGATGGAATTAAACAACATACATGGTCCTGCAGAGGTTTGGGCCTTTAGACTGGAGCTGAGGGAGAACAAAATGGTTCTGTGTTCAGCAGGCAGCTGGACCCTGCTCCTCACTTGCACTGGGCAGCAGCCGGGGCAGGTCTCAGCTCTCCCAGGCTGTCACACAGTGGTTCCTGGGATTGGGCCCTGCCTGGGCAGGGATGGAGACAGGGGACAGGCTGTGGAGTGTTGCTTTTCACCTCTGTTGAGTCTGACCTGTGTTGAGAGAGTAGCAACACAAACAGGCTTTGTATCTGGAAGCGTCTGTGCAGCTCCCAGCAGCAGCAGTGGTGCTGGAAAGCGTCGGCTGGTTGTGTGGCAACACGGGTCCTGTTGGTTAAGGAGGGTGTTTGGCATTGATGCTGCTGGCAGCTGGGTCTCTGTGGCTGATGTTCCCTGTGTGGAGGGACCTGAGGCTTCAGAGTGGTGCCAGAGTTCCTCCAGGCTTCCCTCTGCCCATGCCCTACCTGCTGCCCAGGCCATGCTCTGCTTGCTGTCCCTGTCTGGTGACAGGATGGTTCTTGGTGGCTGGGGCTCATGAACCTCAGCTAGACAGGGGAGAGGACAAGCACGGGGGAGTCGCAACAAGGTGTTTATTAGGGTGCCTGGAAAAGATTAGTCAGGGAGAGATAAGCTTACAGTGCCTTAATAATCATTAGTAAGCAGTAACTGGGCATTATTATTAGCACGGGTGTGGGGTGGGGAGGTGTAATCTGGTTAGAGCCCAGGAATCACCCAAAGGTGGTGGGATGGGGCAAAACGAGAGGGAGAACCCTCCCCATTTCTGCAGGAGATGGGAAGAGGGAGCACACCAAGTTGCTGCTGGCCTGCAGGTCTCCCCTGGATCCGGCACTGGAAGTGCCCAGCTGCAGCGTGTCCGTGTGGGACTCGGTGACGTGTCCCCGTCCCCGTGGGCTCCCCCGCGGCGCTCGGGACCGTTCCCCGGCAGCAGCCCAGCTCCTGTTGCCCTCCCAGCCGGGGCCGTGGGGCTGCTGCCAGCGGAAGGGCTGCAGGAGGATTATATTTAGAAGAAGAGGAAGAGAGGTGGTGATAAGGAGGCGGCCCCTGTTATCTCCCCGCGTGCCAAGCGGGGCTGCGGCTGGGACCCGGGCTGGGGAGAACAGCCCGGCATTGTCCCTGCGGCCCCGGAGCCATTCACTGGAAAACAAGACGAGGGAAAACAAGCCAAGAGGCCACTGCTCACGGGGCAGTGCCCAGCTCAGCAGGGTGAGCCTGGGTCTGCACCCTCAGCCTGACGCCGTGCTGCTGCCGGGAGCTGCGCCGCGCTCTGCTCTGTGCCCACTGCCAGGAGGGAGCAGCTCTCCTCATCCTCACCGGGAGCTCCCCGCGCAGCTTTGGCGGCCGCCGGGACCACGGGACCGTGAGGATTTGCTGGCCCAGAGAAGCGTGAGGAAGAGGAGCAGGAGGAAGGGAAGGACAGGACAGGCGAGGCAGCCGTTGGCGTTGCGGTGGGGTTTGTGGTGATGGCCCGGAGGAGGAGCAGCGGCTGCCAGCCTCAGGGGCAGAGCGGGTAGGAAGTGGCACGGTGGGAGGAGCAGCGGCCGAGGCATCATCCACCCTCCCTGACCCACTGGGGACGAGGTCAGCGATCGGTGCTGGCTCCAGGAGACCCTTCCCCACGAGCCACGAGGCTGCCGCCGCGTTCCTGGGGCCATGGAGAGGTGGCACCTCCGCGGGAAGGAGCGGCGGCTGGGCGCCTGCCTGGCGTGTCGCATGTGCTGCATCGGTTAGTACCCGCTGCCCTGGCCCCAACCAGCCCCCAACCAACACCTCCAGCTTCACCCAGCCCACGTTCCCACTGGGCTGGGGCAGGGACCCGGTGCTGGGGGTCGGCTGAAGGGAAGGTCCCTGAAAGCACGTGGGGGTGACGCGGCTTCCTCCCGCACACGGTGCCCGACGGCGCCGACTCCGTGGGCACGTGGGAGCTGTGCCCAGGCCAAAGCCTGGCAGGGTGGGCAGCGAGGGCAGCTGGAGCTCACCCAGCAGAGCTTTGGGCACCTGGTGCTGCACCTTGGCCGGGGTGGGACATGGGGGGGGACGTGTCCGTCGTGTGCTGTGGGGTTATTGCGGTGCTCTGGGCTGGGGAAGCCGTGAGGGCTGAGCAGGGGGAGGGATGTTGGATGTGAGCTGGGGTGTGGGGTTGTTATCCTGGGAGCTTCTGAGGCTGTGGCAGGGAACCCCAGTGACCCTCCCACCCTGGGAAGGGTGATGTGGGGCCGTCCGGGCAGGACCTGCAGCACTGGCTGGGACACCTAAGCCCAGAGTTGCTTGTTTTCTCCCTTTTCATGATTTTTAGCTTCATGGGACATCATGGGGAGCTTCTGCCTGATGGGCTGTGATGCCAAATGTATGACTTGGTGTAGTGAGGCTCGTCCTTACCCAGGGATGCCCTGGGCTGGATGGGGCAGCGTTCAGGAGCCTGGGATCACGTGCTGTGGGTTGGTCACTAAGGCACCGTCTTTCCTCTGAGATGCTGTTGGTAAAACTGGGCACTGAGCTGTCTGCTGGGGGTTGCCCTGAGCCCTTGGGGAGGTGGTGGCTCTGCAGGACCCTCCAGCAGTGTGGCCCTCCCTCATGTTCTCTCCTTGTTTGCCTTTGTTTCTCACGTGCTGTTATTTCACACACAAAGAACAGGCAGGGCAAAGCCTGGGACAGATTCCCCCATCCCACTTTGCTTCTTGGCACCACCACGAGCCTCCAGCCCCCATGGGGCTGTGGGACCCCCTGGGCACGGGCCCCACATTGTCAGCCTGTCCCCCAGGGTTCAGAGCTGCAGGTGCCTGGCTGGGGCAGCCTGGGCTGAGCCGCAGGACAGGAATAAACGTTAAGTCCTGACAATCCAATGAACCAAAAATACAGCCACAGAATAAGCTGCTCATTGCCCACGCTGGTGCTGCCTGGCAGGGGCCTGGGACGGGACATCTGTGGGGTTTACATAATGTGGTGAAGCCTTCCAGGAGTGGGAATGGGAGAGGGGACACCCCCCTAAAGTGAGGGGGCTCTGGCAAAGCCCCTCTCTCCCTGTGCTGCCTCCTGGGAGGAAAGAGGTGTGAGGGTCCCAATGGGGGACACACATTTTGGGAGTTCACTTACTGCTGCCAGCTGCAGTTACAACCATCCCAACCCATCTGCTTTTAGTCAAACAGGGCTCTTCTCCCCCCCAAAAAGCAGCAGGATTTGTTCTGTGTGGCTGCTCCTGCTGCCCTGCCCGAGGGTGAGCAGCCTCGTCCCACACTGCTCCAGGGATAAACGGCCTCTGTTCCCCCACCCCCGACCTGGCCCATCCTGGCACTGGCTGCGGATCTTCTGTCTCTTCCTCTCATTTCAAAGTCATTGGAGTTTCTGCATGAGAGCCACTGACCCAGAGCTGCTTTTGTCTTTTGTTGACAGATGAACGGGACAGAGTCCAAAAGAAAACCTTCACTAAATGGGTCAATAAACACTTGATGAAGGTGAGTCAGGGCGGCTGCTGCAGTGTCTGTTCTGCCTCAGCTCTGCCACATCAATGCCTTTGGGCTTTATTTCCTATTTCACTTGGGTTTATTCTTTGTCTGGGAACTTTTGCCTTGGACTGGAGGGTTCATAAAGTATCTCAGAGTCGTGGTGGAAGTGTCGTGGTGCCTTTGGAGGGCACTGTAACATCACCACACAGCCCTGTTTGTACCATTTGCCTCCTCAGCACTCAGTCCTTCAACACCAGGCTCCTGCATCCTCCTGCAGGGGGTCACAGGCAGCTGGGGTGAAGGAGAGGATCCCAACCTGGGGCTGCTCCTGCCTCCTGACCCCCTCACCAGGGCCTTTTTGGCTTTTGAAGGATGCTCCTGTGCTGGGAGGAGCCCCAAAGTGTGCAAAGGGAGCTGCTTGCAGCTGTAGGCAGCTAAGCAGGATTGACACCACGCTGCAAGGTGCTTTCTGCTTCTCCTGGTTCACTCATGTCAGGTGTTTCTTGGGCATTAGGTGTCCCAGCTGTAGGTGTCTCAGCTGTATCCTCCTGCCAGCTCTGCATCAGGCTTTTGGCTACTTTCTACATCTTATAAAGGAGGAGAAAAAAAGAAACATCTTGAGGCAACTGTGGGGAAAAAAAATCTGGGGCTGCCCAAGGGGAGGTAAAAGCCCAGGGTAGGGTGTGGGGGTGTGGGGAAGGAGCAGGCACAGGGGCTGCTCCTACAGCCCTCAGCAGCTCCCTCTGCTCCCAGCTGGAAGTGCAGGTGCTGTGGCAGGGGAAGCCAGGACCAGCCAGTCTGATGCTTTCGCTGTTGCTCCCTGCAGGTGCGTAAACACATCAACGACCTCTACGAAGACCTGCGGGATGGCCACAACCTCATCTCCCTCCTGGAGGTTCTGTCAGGAGTGAAGCTGGTGAGTCCTCAGGGTTGGGCTGTGATGCTGCTGCCTCCCTTCCTGAGCCCTCCTCCTCCTCTCCCTTGCTCCCACCCATCAACTGTCGTTTCTTCCACACAGTTTTGTTTCCATATGTCTGTCTTTGTTTCATTATTATCATTTAGCTGGTTTTCTCTCCTCTCACACACCCCAGGCTGGCTCCTGGGTACCACCAAGGCAGGGCATTAAAGCCCCTGGCTCTGGGTGCTCTGGGCAGAGCCCTTTTTTTTGGGGGAAGGCTCACACTCCTCCATCTGATTTGGCTCCATATTTGAGATAACAGCTGGCAGTGGCTCTGAGCAGAGCTGTTTCTGTGACAGTGTGCCCAGCAGTGGAGCTCAGATCTGACACTGCTGCCTGGAGCTGGGTTTGTAGCAGTGTGGTACAAAAGCTCCTCCTGCGCCTGGAGCATCGTAGAGCCCCCTCCTCCTCCTCCCTCCTCCTCCTCAGGCTGACACATCCCCCTGGTGCTGGGAGGATCCCCCTGGCTGCAGTGAGATGGCACAGCAGGAATTATTTTGGTTTTCCCCTAAAATAGGATCTGGGCACCGATCTCCTCACTCCCCCTGTTCCCCTCCTGAGATGCCAGATCAGCTTTTGTGGGGGATGATAGATTGGATCGAGCTGCTCGTGATCCAGACAACTTCCTTCTCTTCATTCTGCCTTTTAAAGCCGGGCAGCACACTCTGTGCTGGAGCCCAGGGTGTGCTGGATCCTCCCTCCTTCCTCCCCACTCCTTTGTTTTACCTCTCACCTGGGTGTTGCATTTTGGTTTCCATTCTGTCTCCCTGTTGTGTCACCCTCCCGCCGCCTCCCGTCCGTCCTTGGTAGCAAACTGAGCCTCCAGTGCAGAGGAGCCTTCGCCTGGTGAGAGCACCGGCCTGGTGCCGTGTGAGCAGCGAAGAGGAGGAAGATGATGATGATGAAGAAGTAGGTTGAGCCTGTCCCAGCTGCAGCACGGCCCTGGCAGGCACCCGACTCCAGTGCAGCCCAGCACCGCCGGGGCCTCTCCCCTTCCCCTCCCCTCGCCTTCAGCTGGGTTCTGATGATGAAACCCAGTGTGGGCGTTGTGAGGGGAAGCTGTGAGGGCACAGGGATGCCTGATGCTGTGCTCCTGCTTCCCAGGCTGGCTGCTCAGGAGCTGGGTTACCTGTGGGCGTGCTGCAGTGCTGGCCCAGGGTCAGGGCACGTCACCTCCGCTGTGACAGCATGTGTTGTCCTCACACGGGGCTGGAGGGCACAGGGCTGGGTCCTGCACGCTGCTGCCAGCCCCTGGGATGGCTGCTCACCTCACACTGCATGGACAGGCTGTGGGCACAGGCACCTTCTGGAGGGGGGCTGGTGTCACTGTGGGGCCCGGTGCACGACCGGCAGCCCCCTGCATGTGAGTGGAGGTGGGAGTGAGCACAGCCCGGCCCCAGGCGAGGGTTTCTTTGAAGGGGCTGGACCCCAAAACCTTGCTCAGGTGTAAGAGAAGTGGTGTTTTCCAGCCCCCTCATTCTAGTGCATGGTGTCATCTCCCACCTGGAGCAGCACAAGGAAGAGATGGGGCTTTGGCATCTTTCTGATGGGCTCCAGGCCCCTGCAACCCTGGAGATGGTCCCCAGCTCTTCCCCTTCAGGCTGGGATCATGATTTGGGCATTGATCCTCTTTCTCCTGCTGATTCAAAGCAGACCCAGCACCCCAGACCCTTCCTCTGGCCATGAGGACTGCTGGGTACCTTGGAAAATCCTCCACCTGCAGCAGTAGTGATGAGCACAGCCCAGGGCATCTCAGTTCTCCTGTCCCCAAGGGTCTGGAGATGGTACCTGGAGCCTCTGCCCACATGCAGGAGGAGCTGAGCTGGGGCTGCAGGGGCTGGTGCTGAGGTTGAAGTTTTGCCATCAGTGGAGACTTGTGGCCAGTCCTTGCCTGGATGCTCATCTCCTGCTGCAGAGCAGACCTGCCTCTGCTTCCACTTGGATGGACCAGACTGTACCTGCTCAAGTAGATCTCTCTCTGCTAAGAGATCTCTTTGCTCTTCCCAGTGTGTCTGACTGAGCCTGGGCTGTGGGAGACCCTGCCCTGGGATCTCAGAGGCTGAGCTATGGAGTGCCCAGCTCAGAGCCCAGACACAGACCCTCAGGGGTCTCAAACGAAGTAGAGATCTCAGGCTTTTCCCACACCCCACCTTGGCCTTTCTGCCCTCTTTTAGCAGGATGGTGCTTGGCAGTGACTTCATTTGCCTCCAGAGCAGGGGCTGTGCAGTGCACAGGGTCAGGGCAGCACACTGAGGGCAGGGGGCTCCCAGGGGAGGTTATGGCTGTGCATGGGTGGGGGGCTGCCAGCCCGACCTCCCCCCCCAGCCCTGCCCACAGCTCCTGCTCTCTCCTGCAGCCACGTGAGAAGGGGAGGATGCGTTTCCACCGGCTACAGAACGTGCAGATCGCTCTGGATTTCCTGAAGCAGCGGCAGGTAAGGGCTGGCTTGAGCCCATCCAGAAAGCAGAGCTGGGGGATTTGCATTTGGCTTTTCCCCTGTCCAAGGCTGGGGAAGGGTGTGGAGAGGCTGCATCAGCCTGTGCTGGGGTGGCTGTCAGGGGACTGTCCCCTGTCAGTGTCCTGTGCCCTCAGAACCACCCACCCGACACAGAATCTGGTGTGAAAATGAGGGGCCAGACTCCAGTGCTGGGAAAGGGTTTTGCAAATGTCACAGCCAGTCACTTCTTCACCCCAAAAGCCTCTTCTGGGGCTCCCCAGCAGAACCCAGCAGTGGGGCTGAGTGGCTGTGGCACGTCCATCCCTTCCCACCGGCTTTGGGGGACACGTGGCAGCCCCTTTCTGCCCAGCCCCACGCAGCCACGGCCTTGGCCCTGGCACAGCCTTGGCCCTGGCACAGCCTTGGCCCTCACCCCTGGGCACATGCCACCAGCAGCAGTGGGATCCATCCCCAGATTGGTTGGCTCTGCAGGTGAAACCCCCACAGCCCTGGGGCTGGGTGTCCTGTTCAGCCTGTTGGGTCAGGTCTCCCCTGTGATGCTGCTCCCCAGATAAACTCAGGTGATGATAAATTGTACCAGTTCATGCTGCAGCAGAGCCTTTTCTCTCTGCTGGCCTGAGGGCACTGCATAAATTTGAGCACGTGCCCCTCTGCAGGGAGGGTGAGGCACTTCCAGCCCTGTTCCTCCTCCCCAGCACCTTGGTACAGACATTTTGCCGGGGGCTCCTGGGAGCTTGTTTCTCTACTTGGATGAAACAGCTTTTTTTTTTTTCCTTTGAAGCTTGATGGCCTGGTGACAGCAGCCTGACCCCAGATGCTCCTGCTAGAGACTGATCATGGGGGTCCTGTTGAGTGCTGGGGAGTGGGGACTCCCTAGTGAGGACCCCAATGTGGGGGATGAGCACGTGGCAGCTCCCAGGAAGGCGTCTGCTGGAAGTGCTGAGGCTGATGCTCCTGGTGCTGCATCTCTGCCCCATGCAGGGGCTGCACAGGGGTTTAAACCACCCCTGGAGCAAAGCACTGGGAGGGAGCAGCTCTGGGATTGTGTGAGGTCAGAGTCTGCCAGGACAGGAGCTTTTGGTGGCTGCTGGGGAAGGACCCTCAGTGAGGCCAGTGCTGCCTTTGTTAGGGTGGGTGGGTAGCAGCTTGGTGTGGAGCCCAGGAGGGAGTTAATAAAGCTCAGCCATCCTCTTTTAACCATGCTCTGTGCTCTGTAGCTGTTCAATTATGCACTAGTGCTGAGGGCTCTGGGGACAAGGCACTGCTCTGTGGGAGCTGAAGTAAAGCTGGGAAGTGCTGGGAAAGCACTTCTAGGTGAAGAATGCCACATATGGGAAAAAAATCTTTCCTTCTCCCCTTGCAGAGCTGGGCCATGGGGTGGCCTGGCTGCCTCTCTGGGCTCTTGTGTGTCTGATCCCCTGGGTGACCCCAGGGACAGGGTGACTGGGGACACGTCCCCGCTCTCTCTGTGGTGCTGATGGGGAGCTTTGACCCTGTTGTTTCTGTTCCAGGTGAAACTGGTGAACATTAGGAACGATGACATTACAGATGGCAACCCCAAGCTCACCCTGGGGCTCATCTGGACCATCATCCTGCACTTCCAGGTAAGGGGACAGTTTCTTTGCTGAGGGCCATGGGGTGGATGGTGGGAGCGTGTTGTGGACCCCAGGTGCTGGTGTCTGTCTCCCCTCCAGGCAGATCTGGCTGGAGGATCAACTCCCAGTGCAGGAGAACAGCAACACCCTTCTGTCAGCATTTACACAATGAAGTTGTTAATGAGGGGGTTGTGTGCAGTGATTCCTGCCTGGCTGACAGGGGCTGTTGGCTCAGCCAGGTCTCTGCAGGAGATGAGCAACTTTGGAGGGGGCAGCAGGGGCAGGGGCTGAGCTCCCACACACGTGAAGCTGCTGTCCTGAGGTGCTCCTGGCCTTTGGGTGGTCAGTGCAGCCACAGGATCTTTAGTTGGGATGGAAATCGTTGTCTGCATGGCAGTGGTCAAGGACAGGGGTGGCAGAAGCTCCCTGACTCTGCTGGGGTGCTGGGAAAGCACTCAGGACCGTCTCCAGCAGCCCTGTGCCACAGATGCTCTTGCAAAACAGGGTCTCGGGTCTTTGATAGCCTCAAGTGATCTGGTTGGAGCTTTGATGCTCTCGGGGGGATGATGTGTGGGCCCTGGTGCTGCCAGAGCCTTGGTGTGTGGGGCTGGCTGAGGGGTGCTGCTGGCAGTGGCTCGTTAGCAGTGTGGCATTGGTTCTGAGGTGGCATCAGCTCATTAGCCGTGTGGCATTAGCTCTGGGGTGGCTGTGGCTCATCAGCCATGTGGCATTGGCTCTGGAGCCGTGTCCCCCACAAGCCCCAGCCCGTGGGAGCTGCTGTGTCCCAACCCCTCTGGCATCTTCCCGACCAGCTCAGTTCTGGCTCTGAGACCAACCAGGAAGATTGTCCTGTGTGGAGGATGAGTGGGCAGCACCCTGGGCACAGGCTTTTGTGGGAAGCCTGGGGCTGAGTTGGATGTGAGGCTGCTGTCCAGGCTCTCTGTGGTGTTTTGGCCCTGGGAAGCAGCCGGGGTCGGATGCTGATGAGTCACGGTCTGTTTTGTCTGATGGGGCCCTGGCTGGTGGCACCTTGTCCTCGGGATGGTTCTGACCTGGTGCATCCTCTGCTGCAGGAGACCAGGGAGGGCACATCAGGAGCTCCTGGGCCCTCTCTGTGCCCAGCCTTGTGTGGAATACAGGGTGTGTGAGGCAGGGCCTGGGGGGCTGGGCTGGTGCTCTGCAGCCTCTCCCTGCCTGTGCTAACGGGATTTTTTCTGGGGTTGTAGCTCCATTGTGAACCTCTTAATCTCCCTCTGTCCTGGCGCTGCTGCCCATGGGCAGGCAGCTGGGAGAGCCCCAGGGAGGGGTTTGGGGTGGGCTGATGCTGTGCAGAGCCCATGTGGAGCAGTGAGAGTGTGAGGGCTGCCCCCCATGCCCTGGGAGCTCTTGAGGGTCCCTGTGTCCCTTAGTCCTCTCCTGGGCTGCTCCTTGTTGAGTGTTCCTCCCCTCCTGGCCCTGCTGGCTGGGGCTGAGCTCAGTCCCCCCCTATCTTTATGCCCCCTCCTTCTCATTTTCTCTCTCATCGCTGCTTTTGGTGTGTGTTGCCTTGCTCTGGTCCCTCTGAGCTGGTGAGCGGTGTGGATGCTGCACGCTGCCTGAATCCCTGCCCTCGGTGGGGCTGGGGGCAGGAGCTGCAGCAGAGGCAGGACGTGCAGCAGAGGCAGGACGTGGGGCTGTGCTGGGCTGGGCTGTGTTGGGCTGTGCTGGGCTGTGCTGTGCTGGGCTGGGCTGTGTTGGGCTGTGCTGTGCTGTGCCGTGCTGGACTGGGCTGTGCTGGGCTGTGCTGCGCTGCGCTGTGTTGGGCTGTGCTGGGCTGTGCTGGACTGGGCTGTGCTGGGCTGTGCTGGACTG
>WBNH01005107.1:80879-139038 GCA_013401255.1 Urocolius indicus | reverse complement strand
GCTGGGCTGTGCTGTGCTGGACTGGGCTGTGCTGGGGTCATCAGCACTGCCAGAGCCCCTCGGGACCCCCATGATCACAGCTCCCTGAAGCCAGGCTGGGTGCCCTGCATGCCCCGAGCTGGGTGAGCCTGGCAGGAGTCTGGACACACTGAGCTGCTGCCTCGGGGCTCTTGGCTTTAGGAATTAAGGAGCAAAAGCTCCCGAATGGGAGAAGCCCCCGGTGAGCGGGGAGCAGGCGGCAGCTCTGCGCCGGGCGTGCGTGCCGAGCCGCTCTGACTCCTCCCTGCCTTTTTCTTTCCTCCCATTCCTCTCCCAGCCTTTTCTTTCTGCTACCTTTACCAACCTTCTGGGTTCTATCCCTCCTCCTCTTCTCCTGCCGCTCCCCACCCCGACGCCGGATTCCCCCCCGTTTGTGGCGGCGAGGGCCGTGCTCCAATTACCTCATATTGGGAGAGGAGAACGAGGCAGCCAATCCCCGCCGCCTCTGCTTTTAGGTCAAGTGATTTCTGAACTGCAGTGAGATGCTTTGAATGTGTCTCGGGGCGGCGGGCAGGCTGTAAGATGGCTGTCTGGAGCGGCGGCAGCGGCTGGGCTGGCGGGAGGCAGCGGCGCTGGGCACTGGGGCACAGCCCAGGGACCCCGGCCTGGTGTTCCTTGGGGAGCCAGCGGCTGGCTTAGAGCTGCCTTCCTGCCGGGAGGAGGAGGAGGAGGAGATGGGGAATTCTCTGGGCTGCGTTAAAGAGCCGAAGGAAAAAGCTGTGGGAAAGGCACCGCTGTCTCCTAAGAGAAGGGTCCGTTTCAAACGGAGGAAGAAGGGGAAGAGGAGAGCGATGCCCGAGGGAACGGCCACGCAGGACCAGCAGCCCACCCCGGCTCATGAGGAGGAGGAGGAGGACAAGGTGCTGAAGGCAGCCCCTGGGCAGGAGGGAGGAGAGGAGCCCAGCAGGAGCTGGCGGCACAACGGGGACCCCTCGGCCCAGCAGCCAGGGCTCATCGTGCAGGTGAAGGAGCGTTTCCAGGGCGAGGTGCAGAAAGCTCTGCTGGTGCTGGAGCCGCGGCGGGGAGCTGCCCCGGAGCAAGGCAGCACCGTCATCGCCCGCTTGCTGGACAACCCGGCCGAGAAGGCTGTGAGCAGGCTGCTGGAGCCGCGGGGCAGTGGTGGCACGGGCAAGCGTCGCGCTGTGCTGCTGCCCCTGCGCCCGGGCACCGACGGCCGTGCCCACGACAGCCGGGAGCCGGGGGCTGGCGGTGCCCCGGCCGCCTGGGGCAAAGGAGGCAGCGTGGATCCCAGCTCCAGCACCGCCTGGACCCGCCGGACCTGCTCCTCCGCGGCAGAGCCGGGCACCGTTTCGGAGCTGTCTACACCGTCACCCGTGGTGGAGTGGCTGGAACACCCCGGCCTGGGCAGAGCCTCGGGGCTGGCGTCGTGCCGTGGACACGGGGGAGAGGAGGATGCTCGGGGGGGAGATGGGCACGGACCGGCAGGCTCCCGCAGCCCGTCCTCCGGCAGCGGTGCGGCACGCAGCTCCTCGGGCTACGGCAGCGACCCGGCACGGCGGCTGCACGGCGGGGCTGTGGCTGGGGAGGCCACGGCCATGAGCCCTGAAGGTGGCCGTGGGCTGTCTGCAGAGGGCCGGGCTCGGAGGGGCAGCCCGGGCACGGCTGGAGCAATGGTCAGTGTTGCTGTCTACCCTCTCTGCTTTCGGAGGGGGGTGGGGGGACTGGGTTCAGTGGTCACCAGATCCTGGGGCTGCTCGTCCTGGCGAGGTGCAGCCTCGTGCTGAGCGGGGAAGGGAGGCCCCTGCTGCAGAAAGCTCCCAAAGCCTTTTCCCCACTGGGAATGTCCCTCCCTGTCCTCAGCCCCTGGCTCACGGGGCTGTGCTGACAGTGCCTTGGCTGCGCCTGGTAGCACAACGTGCCCTTGGGGATGGTGAGGCTGGAGTGAGGCTGGAGTGTCCCTGCTGCCCATGCTCAGCTCCGGGACAGGCAGCAGTGGCTGAAGGTGGAGGTGTGAGGGCTCTGCCTGCACCAAGGGGGCTTTGGGAGGAAGAGGAGGGAGCGATGCTGTGTTTTGGAGCCTGTTGTTGCTGTTTGGAGGTTGCTGTGTGGGATGACAGGGTGGGCTGAAGGCATTTTTGGGTTTGGCCAAGCTCTGCGTGCCCCAGTGTGTGGTTGGAGAGGCAGGAACGGGGTTGTGACCCCTGGTAGCTTTGCTTGGCTTGGGGTCAGCATCACAGCCACCTTCAGCGTCCTGCCACCAGTTGCTTGATGTGTGAGGCTGATGTTGGAATGGAAAGGGCCGGCCCAGGGTCCTGCAAGTTTCTGCTCTCCTCGCTGCATCCTCCCTAAATCTTTGTCCTGACACAGACGTGTGAAGGAAGGAGGGAGGAGCTGGTGCCGCATCTGCACCTCCATAAATGCATCTGCAGGAGGGTCTCCTGCAAGGATGCTCCTGGGGAAAGCCCCAGCAGCTGGACAACCCCAGTGCTGTGCAAATGATTACAAATAAAGGATTTAAGTGAGCTGGGTGCCCTCGGGAGCTCCCAGATGGGCAGGAGGCAGGAGAGCCCAGGTGGGGCACAGCAATGGGTTGAGTTCCCAGATGGTTTCATTCTGCTCTTAAATTAAGAGCTGCTGGGTGATCAGTAAGGAGGTGCTGGGCAGGTAGAGGTTTGTGAGTCCCTCTCTGCAGGTGTGGAGGGTCTCATCCTGCTGCTCACCCAGTGCAGCCCCCTCATCCCCCCCCTCAGCTGTGCTCAGGGTCCTGGTGTCCCTGAGGAATCCTGTCGCTGGGGCTGGAGGGGTTAAAAGCAGCAGCGGCAGCGCCTGACAAAGAGCAGCTGTGTGTGTGCTGAGCTGATCAGGCTGGGTGGAGGGAGGTGAGCTGCAGCATACCAATGACACCAGCAGCATCCTGCACGGCCCTGCTGCCTGCTAAGGGCTCTCCTGCAGCAACGCCAGCAGCCAGCCCGGTGTGTTTTGGGGAGGGCAACACAGCAGCTGGGTGTTTGCAGGGCAGAGGGGCTCGGAGGGGCAGCAGCCCTGGCACACCTTGTCCCTGCAGTGCTGGGAGGAGGATGCCAGCGAGCAAACAGCCGAGCGAGCGTTGCCTTTCCACAGGCACCCCCTGAAAACAGGAGCAGCTCCCACCCTCCCCTTTGTCTGCCCCTTAATTAAGGGGAGGTAATTGTACTAAGTGGGGAGCTGGGGGAGGGTGTGTGAGGAGGGGGCTGTGCCAATCGGGAGGATGCTGGCATGCGGGGACACGTGCGCCCTGTCACGTGCCAGTCTGGGATTCGCAGCCAGTCCTGGGCGTCTGTCTCCGAGGGGTTTGTGGCTGTCAGTCTCTTTTGTTGGGAAGTGGGTCACAGCACCCCTGCCAGCAGCACCCCCTGGCACCTCCCTTTCCAGGCAGGGGGGACGTGGCAGCTTTCTCCCCATCCTTCCCTTTGCCTGCAGGATGGAGCTGGTGGCCCCTCTCCAAGCAGCTCTGCTGGCTGGAGGTTGGGGAGAGGGCTCTGCCCCAGTGTCCTCTCAAACAGCATCTCTGAGCTTTTCTTCTTCTTAAGTTGCTGTTTTAATAATGTGATGCTGCAGGTGAGGCAGCCCCCTCCCTGCCAGCAGCCCCAGGGAGGGATGGCTTTGGTGGTCCCCTCTTGGCCACTCAGCTGTGGGTGCTGCTGGACTGGACCAATCCTTCCTGCCTGAGCCCTGGGTGTCTGAGGGTGCTGAGGCTCCTCATGATGAGTGCTGGGCAGGAGCAGGTAGTGCAGCAGGTTTGTACAGGAGTGTGCACAGACATAAAGGTGCTGGAGTGTGTACAGGGCCAGGCAGCAGAGCTGGGGAAGGGGCTGGAGCACAAGGGTGCTGGGGAGGGGCTGAGGGAATGAATGGGGGTGTTGAGGCTGGAGAAGAGGAGGCTGAGGGGAGACAGGAGCCCTCTGACACTCCCTGACAGGAGGCTGCAGGGAGCTGGGGGTCAGGCTCTGCTCCCCAGTCAGGAATGACAGAACCAGAGTAAACGGGCTCAGGTTGCCCCAGGGGAGGTTGAGGTTGGGGCTGAGGCAGAACTGTTTCCCTGAGAGGGGTGTCAGCCCCTGTGCCAGGCTGCCCAGGGAGCTGGGGCAGTGCCCAGCCCTGGAGGGATCCCAAAGCCGTGGGGCTGAGGTGCTGAGGGCTGTGGGTCAGTGCTGGGCTGGGCAGGGTGAGGGCAGGGCTGGGACTGCAGGAGCTGTGTGCTCACCCCATGGCTGTGCCACTGCCTTCCAGATCTCCGACATCTACATCAGCGGCGAGTCCGGGGACATGTCGGCCAAGGAGAAGCTGCTTCTGTGGACCCAGAAGGTGACGGCTGGTTACATCGGGGTCAAATGCACCAACTTCTCCTCGTGCTGGAGCGATGGGAAGATGTTCAACGCTCTCATCCACAGATACAGGTGAGCAGGGAGGAGCAGTGCAGAGCATGGGCAGGGTGGGAGGAAGGGAAGGGCTGGGGACCGCTCGGGGGTCCCTGCCCAGCGCTGTGCCTGTGATGGTCTGGAGTGCTTGGGGGTCTGGGTGAGGCTGGCTGGGGTCTGTGTCTCATTTACCTGGAGATTCTCTCTCCTGTCAGGTAGCTGCAGGGTGGATGCTCAGAAAGAGCCACAAATACATCAGGCTGCGAGAAAATTCATCTTGAGTGAGGCTGAGGCTGGGCAGAGAGGGGAAAAGAAAAGCTTTTAGCCTGGGAGTGCTGCAGCGCTTCCCGTGTCGGTGCTGCCCTTGCTGAGCTCCCTAAATAGCAGCACTTTAATCCTTGCTGTCATCCAAGGATCTCAGAGCTCTCCTGAGCAGCAGTGAAACCTCTCACACCGTTCCCTGAGAGGCAGCACAAGCCCCACACACCCTCTACCTGCTCAGCACGGGCTGGCTTCTGCCCTGGGACCTTGGGCAAGGGGCTTGGCACGACCTTGAGAGGCTGCAGAGAGCATCTCATGGGAGCTGGAAACAGCATCTTGGACCAAGTGATCTCTAGAGGTCCCTTCTAACATTGACCATTCTATGATTCGGGTGCTGCTGTGCACGCTCATGGCCAGGAGGAGCAGGCAGGGTTCAGCAGGGAAGGACACACAAAGGCTCCTGCAGGCTGGAGATGGGGAGCACAAACAAGCTGCAAATGAGCTCAGTGAAGGCAGGAAAACCTCGGCTTCTGTGCTCCAGAGGCTGCTGCCCACCATGCTCCCTCCTGTCAGGGAGGGCTTGCAGCCCTTGCCTGGCTCAGGGGTACAGAGCAGGTGCCTGGAAGAGCAGGTCCCAGAGGGGCACAGGAAGATTTTCCTTCACAGTCTGAACATCCCCTTCCCAAAGGGTGTGAGATGGGAAGAAGCTGCAGCCCAGGTCCCCTCAGAGAGCCGCCAGCCTGAGTTGGGCTCAGGCGAGTCCTGGGGGGAGCTGCCTGGGGCAGTGGTGCCCATCCAGGGTTCTCTGCCCTGGGCACCTCACACCGTTTGCCATCAGTGTGACCCCAGAGTGTGTCCTGCAGGCCAGATCTGGTGGACATGGAGCGGGTGCAGATCCAGAGCAACCGGGAGAACCTGGAGCAGGCGTTTGAGATCGCCGAGCGGCTGGGGGTGACGCGGCTGCTGGACGCCGAAGGTGGGTGTCGGGGGAAGCTGCTGGCACGGGGTGATGCCACCCTGTGTGCCCAGCCCTCACTGCCTCTCTGCCTCTCTGCTTGCCCCTTGCCAGATGTGGACGTTCCCTCCCCTGATGAGAAGTCTGTGATCACTTACGTGTCTTCCATCTACGATGCCTTCCCCAAAGTCCCCGAGGGAGGAGAAGGGATCAGCGCTATCGTAAGCGTCGCTGCGGGGCTGAGGCTGGGACGGCAGGCTGGGAGGCAGCTGGGTGCTGTGGGGAGGGTTTGGGGGCTCCTCATCCACCGTAGCAGATGGCTGATGGGTGGAAATGGCTCAGGAGGAGCAAGGGGCTTCCCCATCAGCGTGTCTGCCCTGGGAGCTACTACTGTGCCTGCAGGACCGTGGTGTTCTCTGGGCTCTGCAGGTTGGGCTGTGGGATTTTTGCTGTGGGAATGCTGAGCTGGCTTCCAGGGAACACTTTGCATCCCTGGGATGGCATCACAGCAGGGAGACATAGGCTTGTAGCTGTGACTGTGGCACCTCAGTTCCTTGCGTGCCAGGTCCTGCTGCCAGCAGTGCTCTGCAACAGCCTCTCCCTCCTACAGGAGGTGGATTCCAGGTGGCTGGAGTACCAGAGCCGTGTGGAGTCCCTCATCTCGTGGATCAAACAGCACACGATACTCATGTCAGACAAATCCTTCCCCCAGAACCCTGTAGAGTTAAAGGTAGGTCCTGGACAAGGTGCATCTGCAGTGTCCTGGGTGCTTGGCACTGAGAGCTGCGTGGTGGCACTCTCCAGGGTGGTTTCTGATGAGCCTTTTTCATCCCAGGCACTTTACAACCAGTACATCCACTTCAAAGAGACTGAAATCCCAGCGAAGGAGCAAGAGAAGGGAAGGATAGAAGAGCTCTACAAACTGCTAGAGGTGAGTATTGTCGTGGCTACCCAGAGGCTTGTAGGTGGGAGTGTTGTGCTTTTAGCAAGACTAAAGTGTCAGTTGAGGATTATTTTGGAACAGAGAAGTGGAAATAACCCTCAGGGTGTGTGATGCAGCAGGCAGCACGCTGCAGGAGCAGAGGCAGAGCTGTTGCCTGACAGCCTCCCTTCGCTGCCGTAATCTCCCTGCAGCCAGCTCGAGGAGGAGGAGGAGGAGGAGGAGGAGGTAGGAAGTGCCACTCTGTCCATGTTTTCTGCAGGTCTGGATTGAATTTGGACGTATCAAGTTGCCCCAGGGCTCCCACCCCAACGATGTGGAGGAGGAGTGGGGCAAACTCATCATCGAGATGCTGGAGCGTGAGAAGCTGCTGCGCCCGGCGGTGGAGAGGTGGGTGCTGCTGCCCCGGGGGTGCCCCCTGCCCCCCTGGCCCAGGGGCATCCCAAAGCCTCTCTCTCATTCTCTTTCCCTCTGTCATCACAGGCTGGAATTGCTGCTACAAATTGCTAATAAAATCCAGAATGGTGCTCTGAGCTGTGAAGAGAAACTGACTCTGGCCAAGAACACGCTGCAAGCTGTGAGTGGGGAGGGGATTTTCTCTCACCCAGTTATTTACTTGTTTGTTTGTTTGTTTTCCTCTTCCTCTTTGATGCCATTTCTTTACATCTCTTGTGCAGAGGATAGCTGGGCTCCCCCAGTCAGCTTTCCTTTCTCTTCTGGCACACAGCCTGTCCCAGAGGGCTGCAGGGGCAGTGGTGGATCAGTGATCAGTGGCACCCCCAAATCTCTTTCATTTGTCTAAAAGACTGGCAAAAAGACTCAGCTGCAATGTGCAGCTGCTTGGCTGGGGAAGGGATTTCTGAAGAGGGGTGTTTTGTTCTGGGAGAGAGAGATTGAAGGGATGGGAGCTGGAAATGGTTAAAGCCAGGGGCAAGAAATGAGATGCACCTTTAAGTGGCTGTCCGTGGGACCAACCGTGGGAGCCCATCTCTAAAGGGGATGTCCTGGCTGTGGTGTGAGTGATGAACTCCAGTTAGAATCACAGAACCATTTTGGTTGTTAAAGCCCTTGAAGCTGCTGCAGTCCCGGCCCTGCCCTCACCCTGCCCAGCCCAGCACTGACCCACAGCCCTCAGCACCTCAGCTCCACGGCTTTGGGATCCCTCCAGGGCTGGGCACTGCCCCAGCTCCCTGGGCAGCCTGGCACAGGGGCTGACACCCCTCTCAGGGAAACAGCTCTTCCTTAGCTCCAGTCTAAACCTCCTCAGCACAAATTGAGCCCGTTCCTTGTGTCCTGTCTTTCATTACTTGGGAGGAGAGCCTGATCCCCAGCTCACTGCAGCCTCCTGTCAGGGAGTTGCACAGTGCTCCTCTCTCAGCCTCCTCTTTGTGTTCTGCCTGCCCACGTGCCAGGGCACTCAGCTCTGTCTCCTCTCTGTCTGTGCAGGATGCTGCTCAGCTGGAGGCAGGGCAGGCAGTGCAGTATGAGGCAGATGTGGTGATGTACCTGCAGGAGTGTGAGGGGCTCCTCCGCCAGCTGCAGGTGGATGTGCAGATCCTGCGGGATGAGAATTACTACCAGCTGGAGGAGCTGGTGTTCAGGTGAGCAGGGCTGTGTCCCACGTGGCCTCTGTGTGAGTTAGTGAGGTCAGGGGCTGCTGGAGGGAAGCAGGGAGAACACATACAGCTCCTTACCAACTCCTCCTCTCTGCTCCAGGATCATGCGGCTGCAGGACGAGCTGGTGACGCTGAGGCTGGAATGCACAAACCTGTACAGGAAAGGTCACTTCTCCTCCACCTTGGAGCTGGTGCCCACTTCCACACTGAGTACAACCCAGCTGAAGGGAGAGTCCTTGACCAAAGGGCTTCACACCTCCTCTGCCTCCTGGTTCCGAAAGCCCATGACCAGGACGGAGCTGGTGGCCATCTCCTCCTCGGAAGATGAAGGCAGCTTGCGCTTCGTGTACGAGCTGCTGGCCTGGGTGGAGGAGATGCAGGTGAGTGCTCTCTGGGCCAAATGAGCCACCTCTGCTGCCACTGATAAGGAAAGGTAGGAAGCTGCTCTGGGCTTTTCACCTGTGAGTTCCTGCTTTGATGGTTCAGTTTCTGGGGAGTGTCGACACCCTTGTCTGGGGTTGGATTTTTTTCTCTTGTGATCCTGCTGCTCTGTGAGGATCAGAAGATCCTTTCAAAGCTGGAGGCAAATCTGTGCTGATGTAGTCAGTGCTTTGGTCTCATGTGAGGTTGTGTAGGCTTGTCTTTGGGTGTGAGGTGGTGTGTAGGCTGTCCCTTTTAAGTGTTGGAACACTGGCTTAGGGCTTTCTCCTGGGACTGCTGTGGTGTTTCTCTCCCCTTGAGTGACCCAGCAGGTCTCCTTTCCCTTGTGCCCTTTTGAGACTTGGACCTTTTGGCCTGTTTCAGATGAGGCTGGAGCGGGCAGAGTGGGGAACAGACCTGCCAAGTGTGGAAACTCAGCTGGAGACCCAACGGCACATCCACAGCAGCGTGGAGGAGCTGGGCTCCAGCGTGAAGGAGGCCAGGGTGTATGAGGTATGGTGGCACTGGCACGTGGCACAACACGTGTGGGAGGGTGAGGGCATCAGGGTGGGCTCTTAGGGATAAAGGGGCCTGGGGCAGAGGTGTTTTGTAAGGATGGAGCTTCTGAAGTAATGCTGGGCTGGTCAGGAGGCTGCTGCCATGAGCCATCCTCTCTCCCTCCTCTGACTGGGAGAGATCTGGGGAGAAAGATTAGGAGGTATGTTTGAAAGGAGACCACCCTGTATGAGGTGACAGGAGCATTTCTCTTCCCTCAGGGTAAAATGTCACCAAATTTCCGTGCCAGCTACACAGAGACCCTCGGCAAGCTGGAGACACAGTACTGCAAGCTGATGGTGAGGGGGCTCCCAGGGGCCTGTGGCACTGCCTGGGGAACCTGGGGCTGTCCCTGCTGCCCTGCTCTGAGGCTGGGGAGAGAGGGAAGAGCCGGTTGCCTTCAGAGCAGGGAAGAGAAACCACACTTGTTGTGTTCAGGAAACATCGAGCTTGCGGCTGCGGCACCTGCAGAGCCTGCACGGCTTTGTGTCCCGGGCCACTGCAGAGCTCATCTGGCTGAATGAGAAAGAGGAGGAGGAACTGGCCTATGACTGGAGTGACAACAACCCAAACATTGCAGCCAAGAAAAACTACTTCTCGGTGAGTGAGCACCTGGCTGCTGCTGCTTCTGATCTGCTGGGGGACCTTCAGCTTCCCACAGATCTGGAGACCCTGGAGGCTGGATGCTCCCTCCCCAGTCACTGAGCTCGTAGCTCCTGAGTGCAGCTGATGGAAGAGCTCTCCCTAGAGCTGAAAGGGCAAAAAAAAGGTGTTTGTTCCATTGAGTTTCAATCCAAAAGGCACCCAAAGCTTTCTGTATAGCATTGCTTGGACCTGAAGGTGTCCTGAAGGGAAAAAAAAAACAACCCTGAGCTAAAGAGGAGAATTTATTCCACCTTCAGGCAGTTTCAGTGACTGGCTGTCTGGTCACAGTCCTGCTGCCTGGCACCAAAGAGGTCCCCAGGCAGGTGCCCAGTGTCTGTGTCACAGCTGCCCCCTGTGTTTGGTGCACAGGAGCCATCCCAGTGGGAATTTCCCTGAATCAATTGGGCTTCACGGGTCCTCCAGGCTGTAGCTGGACACGTGGTCTGAGGGAAGCTGTTCCCCATGGCCAGGGTTTGACTTTGCTTGTGTCCTTGGTGCAGGAGCTGACAATGGAGCTGGAAGAGAAGCAGGATGTCTTCTGCTCGCTGCAGGACACGGCTGAGCTGCTGTCCCTGGAGAACCACCCAGCCAAGCAGACTGTAGAGGTGAGTGGGCACAAGAGGGGCCAGGAGCAGCCCCAGGAACTGACTGGCAGCAGATCTGCTCACTTGGGACTTGTGCTGTCCCCAGCCCATGGTGCCCTTCTGAGCAGGCAGGGCTGACTGAGTGTCTTATGGTGGCAGAAGAACATCAGTGCACAGACAGGGCTGTTCTGCTCCAGGGGGTGCAATGAGAAGCTCGAGGCCATTCCCAGATAATCCCCACCTCGAGTTAAAACCCACATCCATTTGTTCAGAGCACCAGCCTTTCCTGCAGGTCTCTTTTGAGGAAAGGCTGTGAGCCCTGGGGCTGCTTTGCCTGGAGAAGAGAAGGCTGAGAGGGGAACCTCATTAACACTGTGGTGGGGAAGCAAAAGGCTGTGGGGACATGTTTCTCTCTGGGGTGAGAAAAGCAAACCTGTGTCTGCCACAGCCCCTGCCATCACTGGTGCAGGTTCTGCCATCTCCTGCTCTTTGTGCCTGTGTCCAGACCCTCCTGGCTGCAGCCAAATCTTGCCCATTTATGCATGTCCCAGGGGCTGTAGCTGTGTCCTTCCTGTGACCCTCCTGGCTGGTAAATGCTCGTTAATCATCATTTGGGATGTGTGTGTGTGTTTCCCAGGCCTACAGTGCTGCTGTGCAGACTCAGTGGCAGTGGATTAAGCAGCTCTGCCTGTGTGTGGAACAGCACGTGAAGGAAAATGCTGCCTACTTCCAGGTACTTGGGAGGGGCAGCCCAAAAATCCCTGGTTACTCTCCACTGCATCCTGCTGTGTGAGCTTTGGATGCTGCTGCTCCCTTCATGGCAGAGGAAAGGAGGGGTTTGTGGTGCTTCCTCCTGAACCATCTCTTTCTCCTTATCTGCTCTATGGGGATGTCTCACTAGAGCAAAAGGAATCAACTTCCCTATAGTTCTGCCCCTGGGATGGGACAAACTCACGGCCTTTGTAGCCCTAAGGCCAGAATAGCAGTGAGAGCAGCTGGTTGAGGTGTTGGGATGGTCCCTTGTCACCCTGCCTGCTGCTCCCTGCCCTCGTGCAGGTGTCTGTGACCCTCTTTGCCTTCACAGTTCTTCAGCGACGCGCGGGAGTCCGAGAGCTACCTGCGGCAGCTGCAGGACTCCATCAAGAGGAAATATTCCTGCGACCACAGCACGAGCCTGACACGGCTGGAGGACCTGCTGCAGGACTCCATGGTGGGTTCTCCCACACCTCACCCCGCTGGCTGGGCCCAGGGGCATTGTTTGGGGCAGCTGCCAGGGCACAGGGGCTGGTTCCGTTCCCTCAGGGTTGTGTGTGACGTGCTTTGTTTCCCAGCCTTGCTCAATGTTCTGCTTCTTGTTGGAGCTGCTGCATGTTTTTGTCCATGGCCACGGGGTGCCGATGGTGACCCTCAGGTTGTTCCAACAGCTGGTGGGTCAGGTTTGTTCAGAGGCACCATCCAGCATCTCTCTTGTGTCCTCGGGGTGTTGTCTGGTGGCTGTGTGAGCTGCTTCCTCCCCATCAGTGCCCATCGTGCCCTCCCAGCCTGCATGGAGCTGTGTTCTGCATCTGTAGGATGCTTCTGGGTCTGCTTTTGTGCTGCTGCTTGGCAGGAGCACTGTGTGATGCAGAAAAGTACCTGTTCTTTATCCAGACCAAATCCCCTGTTAATCCCCTGTGGTGCTGTGCAGGAGGCAGAGCTGGGGCAGCAGAGCTGGGGCAGCAGGGCTGGGACTGGAGCTCAGCAAGGCTCATCTCCCACGTGGCCTGGCTTAGCTGTGGTGTAGCAGAGAGCAGGCCATGGACAGTCACCCTCTGATCTTCTTGTCTGAATTGGCCTAAAACAAACAAAAAAAATGAGCTAAAAACAAACCCCAAGGAGCAAAATGTGAGATGGTGTTGGAAAGCAAGGCCAGGGGAGGGCTTGGGCTGTGGGCTGAGTGCTGAGCTGCTGCTGGAAGTGCCAGGAGGTGACACACGAGTGTGTGGAGGCACGTGGCTGCTTTGGCTTTGCTCTTAGTGCACACCACTGACCCCCAGCCTGGCCCCAGTAAAACCAGGGTGCTGATACTGGCTGGCATGGTGAGTGCACCAGCTGGGTTAGGGCTCCCCCATCGTCTCTCCTGGAGGCTTGGGGGAGGGTCTCATCCTCTCTGTCGTGGTCTTGGAGTCATCCTGGTCTGTCCTCCATCACTACCAGGACACAGAGCAGCCAACCTGGCTCCTGGGGTCCATGTTTGCAAGCGCTGTAACACCAGCAGATGCTGTTTGGGGTGGGAGAGGCTTGTCTGGGCAGCCAGAGAGCAGCCACGATCTCAGGGCTGGGGGAGCTGCCCTGTGCTCAGCTCTTTTACTCTTTCTTACCTAATAAGTTAAAGTTGTATTTCTTCCAATCATGCTCCCTGGGACAGGCACAGGTAGTTTATTTAATCATTTCTTCTTTTCTTTTCCTTTTTTTTTCCCTTTACCATTAATTCCACACCCCCCCCCAACCCTGTTGTCAGCTCACCAACCAACCCCAAGTGCCAAGCATGAGGGACAAGGTTTTTCTGGGACCCTTCCTCAGCTTTTGCAGCTGAAGGGGCTGAACTGGCAGTGCCCACACGAGCTGCCAGTGCCCACACGAGCTGCTGGTGCCGTGATGCCACACGTCACGGTGCCAGGGGCTGTGCCAGGGGAGCTTTGCCCCCAGTCCCCAGGGTTGTCCCATCACCAAACCCAGCAGAGACTTGTGGGAATCAATTCTGCAGCCTCTTCCTTCCTCTGGCAGATTTGTGCCTGCAGCCAGAGGCCTGGGCTTATCGCTTCACCAGCAGCTCCTTCTCCTGAGGTGTTTTAGCCACGTAATTCATTGTGTCCTTGGTTTGAACATGCCCTCATCCTTTGCTGTAGAAAAGGGAGCATGCTGCTGTGGTCTCTCCTGCAGAAAACTAAACATCCCCAGCTTTGGGCTGGAGCTTGTCCTACTTCTGGCCCCTTCTACCTCCTGGGACTTTAACTCTGTGGTGTGTGCTGCGTTCTCTCTTGTCCCTTTGGACAGACAATGTTTGCTGGTCCCAGCAGTGAAAGAGCCAGAGGTGTGCATGTGGCTTTGCAGGGCAGTGGAAAGGTTCCACTCCTGACCTGGAATATGTTCTCCCTTCCATCCCATCTCTCCTGACCCCTCTTCTCACCCGGTCAGGGCAGCAGGATCCTCCTGAGGTGTTTGTTCAGCCCTTGAGATCCCAGCGTAGCTCTTGCAGATCAGCACTGGGGTTGGGGGGTGCTGAGATGCCCTGGCAGAGACCTCCTGGAGGAGACCTCCTCAAGCAACCTGCCCTTCATCCTTCTCTTTGCCAGGATGAGAAGGAGCAGCTCATCCAGTCCAAGAGCTCTGTGGCCAGCCTGGTGGGACGCTCCAAAACAATCGTTCAGCTCCGGCCCAGGAACCCCGAGCACCTGGTGAAGAGCACGATCCCCATCAAGGCTGTCTGTGACTACAGGCAGATTGAGGTGAGGCTGGGGGCTGGCAGGGTGAGGGTGAGGGCTGGGAGAGTGTGGATGTAGCTCTGAAAGGGGAGACAGGGACAAGGTGGGAAGCAATGCACATGGCTTAGGGTGAGCTCCATGGTTGCTGTCAGTGGAAAGCAGGAACAGGGTGGGAAAACAGGAGAAAGACAGGATGGCAGTTTGTCCTGGAGCAGGTTTCTGTGTCTCAGATTTTAGCCCAGAATAACCCCTTTACCCCAAGGAGCACAGACTTCACCAAGCTCACGAGCACGTGGGTGGCAGCCAGCTCTGTTTAACTTCCTTGTCCCTTCCTCTCTAGACACGAGAATGCTTCACTCTTGGCACTGTACCAGCCTGTTGCTTGATTAATTCCACAGGGGAGCTGTGTTTGTGGGAGCTGGGGGGAGCTGGCAGGGAGGGCAGGCGTGCCCAGCCCTGCTCCTGCCTCTGACTGTGTTGGTGCCGTTGCAGATCACCATCTGCAGGAACGATGAGTGTGTGCTGGAGGACAATTCCCAGAGGACCAAGTGGAAGGTGATCAGCCCCACAGGGAACGAAGCCATGGTGCCTTCTGTCTGCTTCCTGATCCCCCCACCCAACAAAGAGGCCATTGAGGTGGCCAGCAGGTAACTTGGTGGTTTCAGCCTGTGGGGTCTCAGAGGTGGAAGAGCAGGGAGATGGGGAGGGGACGGGTCTGGGGTGGGAATGGGAGAGGAGCTGGGCTGGGGGGACAGCTGATTTGGGGTGAGGGAAGGAACCCCTCATGGTTACACAGCTGATGGATGTGCTCCTTCCCCTTGCAGGATAGAACAGTTGTACCAGAAAGTGATGGCTCTCTGGCACCAGCTCCACGTGAACACAAAGAGCCTCATCTCCTGGAACTACCTGAGGAAGGACATTGCCCTGGTGCAGAGCTTCAGCATGGAAAAGGTACAGGCTTCTCTGCCTGGGTCTGGGGCTTCATTGCTGACTGTGCTGCCTCATGTGACTGAGGAGGAGGGGAACCCAGAGGCTGCAAGACTGGGCAATTCAAAGGTCTTTGCACCTTGAGCAGTGGGACAACCTGAGCTTGGGGGTTCTGTGCAAGATGGTTGTAGTTTGTTGATGGACTGCAATAGCCATAAGAGAATGTGGATGCAGGGCTTTGTCAGGAGTGAGCAAGGCTGGAGGGAGGCTTGAGGCTGATGTGAGGAACTTGCCTTTTCCCCTCCAAAGAGAAAATGTTCCCTTGGCAAGCGAGGGTGCTGCAGCTGGAAGGGTGGCTTCGGGTGACGTGCAGCAAGTTGTTCCCAGTGGTTGGATGTGCTGCTTTTCCACTTGCAGCTCAGATCCCTGGCCCAAGGGGAGTGCCAGCAAGCCATGAAGAGCCTCCAGGCACACTACGAGGATTTCCTGCAGGACAGCCGGGACTCGGAGCTGTTCCCAGTGTCGGAGCGGCTACGCCTGGAGGGGGAGGTGGAGGCTGCCAAGGAGCACATCCAGCAGCTGCTGCAGTGCATGGAGAACGGTGAGCTGCTGAGGGATTACCCAGGAGCTGTGAGGACTCAGAAACAAAGCATTTATGGGATGGCTTCCTCATCTCCTTTTCCTCCTGAGCAGCTGCTCTCCTGGTTTCTCCGTCCGTTCAAGTGCTCGCCCTTCGGCCAGTGATGCCCCTGCAGGGAGGGTTTGGTTTGGTTTTGCAGCTTCAGCTTAACTGCTGAGTCCTCTTACCCTGATGTTGTCAGAGATGGGTTTAGTCATTGGGACACGCTCTGAGCAAGGAGTTCTTCCTGCTTTTAGGCTTTACTATAATGTACATGGCAGGGCCACGTGTGACACGGCAGCACTGGGAGTCCCACTGAGAGCAGGGGCTGTGGCTTTATCCTGCAGGTGCCCTGTGGCTGAACTCCTCAGCTGCACTTGGATGAGATGATTTGATTAACTTGTTTTCCATCTGAGCAGAGACCCTGGTGCCTTGGTGTCAGCACGATGCTGCACTGGGCTCCAGGGCTGCTGGCAAGTCCCACGTGGGGCAGATACCAGCCAGGGTTGTTTGAGCTGCTGTTTTGCTTTGTCTGTGACTCACAGAAGACAAGGATGAGACTGTTGCCAGGACGTATCTCTCTGAGCTCAAGAACATCCGTCTGCGCCTGGAGGAGTGTGAGCAGAGGCTGCTGAGCAGAGTCCAGTCACCCAGCAGCGCCCGGGCAGACGCTGACACCATCCAGGAAAACACCATCCGCATGGCAGAGCAGGAGGTGAGTGCTGCTGCTGCTGCTGCTGGGGGGTGGGAGGGCAGAGAGCTGCTGGCTGCTGGTCTCTAGTGTGTGTCACAAGTAGCTTTGTCATAGGATCACAGAATCCTTTCAGTTGTTAAAGCCCTTGAAGCTGCTGCAGTCCCAGCCCTGCCCTCACCCTGCCCAGCCCAGCACTGACCCACAGCCCTCAGCACCTCNTTTATTACCTGACCTTGCCACAACCTTTCAGCCTCCTTTGTAGTTTGGCTTCTGAAGGGTGACTGTGTGGGGCTTGAGGAGAAAGTAGCAGGAAACCCCTCTAGGTGCGCTTCACTTCCCACCATCTCTTTTGCTGAGGGCAATCCTGCTGTTTCTCTACCTGCTTGGGTTCTGCTCTCACCTTCCCTCCCTCCCGTAGCACCTGCAGGAGGACGTGCAGCGGCTGCAGTCAGAGCTGCGCCTTGTGTCTGAGAGGTGCTACAGCTTCCTGGAGAAGGCTCCCAGTGGGTCCAGCACACCCCACCTGCGCTCTGAGCTGGACTTGGTGGTCAAGAAGATGGACCAGATGTATGGGCTGTCTTCCATCTACCTGGAGAAGTGAGTTGGGATGTGCCTCGGTTCTCAGCTGCCTTTTTGCATCTGCCCAGTTCTGCTGCAGGCCTCTGTGTTACAGCCCTTGCACTGGGTGGTAACTGAGCTCCTGCCCTCTGTGGTGCATGGTGTGAGTAGCCTCACCATCAGGAGGGGCTGTGCCACATCCTGGCTGTCACTGTGCTGTCTCTGATTTGCCAGGTTGAAGACGGTTGATGTTATTATCCGTAACACCCAAGGAGCAGAATCTTTGGTCAAAGGGTATGAGGTGAAGCTGAGCCAGGAGGAAGCAGTTCCTGCTGACCTGGCAGCCATCCAGTCTCACCGTGCAGCGTTGCAGGTGGGTCCTTTTCACTCCCCAAGGTGGGCAGGCAGAAACCAGACAACAACTTGGTGTTTGCCAAGCAGGATCCTTCCCTTTCTCTGCTGAATTTTTGCTCTGTGCCATTTTTCTTGCCTTGCTGTAGCTGCCAGGATGGTTTTATGCTTCTTATGTGACCCCTTGTTGCTTTGTTAAGGGTAAAGGGGTTGCTGTGGCTTGTGCTTGCTCTGGTAGGACTCATGCTGACACACGTGAGCATCTTGGCAGCTACATGTCCTGCTGCTGCAGGACAGAGCCTGAACCAATCTGACTTTCTTCAAGCTGGGAACGTGTCTCCCCCTCCATTTTGCACTTCCCATAATCAGGCACCTCTTTGCAGGTTAAGCAGAGTGGGAAGATAAAGCCCCTCTCAGGGTATCTCTGACTTCATGTGCCTTTTCCTTTCCACGGTGCTGAACCTGTGCTGTCCCTTGCTGGTTTTGCAGCAATGGCTCGGGGAGGTGAAGGACAAGGGCTCCATCTTCTCCACGCTGGAGGAAGAGATGGCCAAGGCCAAGGTGGTGGGAGAGCAGCTGTACCAGCTGAGGCAGGAGCGCAGCATCGACCTGGAGCGTTACCAGGACAAGGGCAGCCAGCTGTGGGAGCGCTGGCAGCGCCTCTGCGCCCAGATCGACACCCGGTGAGGAACCCCCAGCTCCCAGCACTTCCCTGTCTCTCCTGAGCTGGGGAGCCCAGAACTGGACACAGGACTCCAGATGAGGCCTCAGCAGGGCAGAGCAGAGGGGCAGCAGAACCTCCCTCACCCTGCTGCCCGCACTCTTCATGCCCCATAGGCTGCCATTGGCTTCTTGCCCACGAGGGCACGTTGCTGCTCATGTTCCATTTGCTGCCCCCCAGCACTCGCAATCCCTCTCCTGGAGCTGCTCCCCAGCAGGTCACCCCCAGCCTGTGCTGGTGCTGGGCTGGTTCCTCCCCAGCTGCAGGACCCTGCCCTTGTCCTCAGTGACCCTCAGAAGGTTCCTCTCTGCCCCACTCGCAGCCTCCTCTTATGTACCTTGGTTCTTCTGTCAGGCACACGGAGCTGGAGAGCATCCAGGAGGTGCTGAGCGAGTACAGACAGTGCCACAGTGCCCTGATCCAGTGGATCGAGGAGATCACGGTGCAGCAGGAGCTGATGAAGCCGGGGCAGGCCGAGGACAGCCGGGTGCTGGCAGAGCAGCTGAGCCAGCAGACGGTGAGGCCTGGCAGCACAGCCACTGTACTCACCCCTCCCTTGCGCTGAAATCTCTTCCCTCTGTGAGCTTGACAATGGGGAATGACGTGGGGAAGGGGCTGCAAGTGTGAGCTGAGTGTCTGGGAAAGAGAAACTCTGCTTAGCTTCAGGTGGAGGTGGGGCCTTGCATCAAATCTTGAAGGGAATAAGGACTTTCCCTAAGGGGGGAGGGATGGGGACTGGGATGGAACTCAGCACCCACACAGCTATCCTGACAACCACTTGGATTTTGTTGAAGGCTTTGGCTGCAGAAATTGAGAAGAACCAAACCAAACTGGACCAGTGTCAGAAATTGTCCCAGCAGTACTCAGCTGCTGTCAAGGTACAAACCCCCCCCAACTCCTGCACTCAGACAGGTGCAGAAACAGCCTGGCACAGTCTGCATCTCTGATGTGCCACCTCTCCCCTCCCTGGTTGTGCTGGCAGGACTATGAGCTGCAGCTCATGACCTACAGGGCGTTTGTGGAGTCGCAGCAGAAGTCGCCCATGAAGCGCCGGCGGATGCTCTCGTCCTCGGATGCCATCACCCAGGAGGTGGGACACAGGAGGGATTGCACTGAGGGGGGTGTTTCTTCAACACCCAGCAGCCTCTGTGAAATGAAATGAGCTCCTTTCCACTGAACTCTCTTGGATAAATGAAGTTTCCACCCTTACTTGATTTTCCCAATAGCCAGGGAGGATGGTGAGTGCTCTGAGCACTGGGACAGACCCAGCAGGCTCAGCTCAGCCCAGAGCACCAGGCAGCATTACTGTGTGTGGAGCCTTGGGGTGAGCCCTTAAGGGACCCCAGGTCCTGTCTGCTTTGTGTAGACATTAAAGATCCCAGCAGCCCTCTTGTAGGAGTTGTGTGTAACTGGGCTGAGCCCTTTGTTCCAGTGCTGTGCAGCAGGTCGTGTGTGGCCACAGCCCTCCCCAGCACACTCGCTGCCTTTCAGTGGTGCCATCCTGGCTCTGCGAGGTGCCTGTGGGGCTTCCCAAGCCAGAGGTGCTGCATCTGTGTGTTCCTGGGAAGTACATCTCGTTGGATCCGCTGCTGGTGGCTCATGAGCCCTGTTTCTCCCCCTCTCTGCCTTCGCAGTTCATGGACCTGCGGACGCGCTACACGGCGCTGGTGACACTGACCACGCAGCACGTGAAGTACATCAGCGACGCGCTGCGGCGCCTGGAGGAGGAGGAGGTGAGGCTGCTGTGCAGGACCCAGCTCTGCCCCATTGCCAGGCACCCCCAAGGGTGCTGCTCCGTGCTGAGACTGGAGGCTGGCTCCCGAGAGCCTCACCACCTTCAGGACCCCATTGACGTGGGTTGTGTTCCTCTCTCCTCTGTTTGCAGAAAGTGGTGGAGGAGGAGAAGCAGGAGCACGTGGACAAGGTGAAGGAACTCCTGGGCTGGGCCCTGGGCTTGCAGCAGAGTGTGCAGGGCAGGGTGGCTGCTGCTGGGAGCAGAGAGCTGGGTGACATCGAGAAGTCCATCTCTGAGCAGCAGGTAAAGGGGGGGGCAGCAGCACATGGGTGACGTTCAGCTCTTCCTACAGCTGGATTAAGCTCTTTACTTTCTTCTTCTGTTTTTCTTGGCAGGCCCTGAATGAGGAGCTGGCTGCAAAGAAGGAGCAGGTCTCTGAGGCCATTAAAACTTCACAGATCTTCCTGGCAAAACACAGCCACAAGTGAGTGTGTCTGGAGGGGACAGGCAGGGAGAACGGGAGGTGAGGAGCCTCAGGGCTGGTGCTGGTGTGCTGGGCTCAAGTGCCCAGCCCCTGCTAAGAGCAAGGATGAGCTGCATGGGACAATTGTCTACTCCTGTCTGCAACAGGAGTTATGAAACATGCAACTCATTTGTGCTGTTGGGACGGTATTAATCCACTTTATTAGTGATCCAGCCCTGAGTGTTTGGGGCTTTGATCATCAGATCAGCCTTTGCTGAGCACAATGACCCTTGGTAGGTTTAACATGGAGTTAGGGCAGTGGGAAGAGGGGACTGGAGATGGGTTTGGTGTTTCATTCACCAGAATACATCAATTCTGCAAAGCTGGTCAGTGGAGTGTTTCCCTGAGAGCTTTCCCCTTCCCCTTACAGGCTTTCCCACCCAGAGAAAGAACAGATTTCCTCTCAGATTGGTGCCCTCAAGGAGACCTACCAGGCCCTGTGCAGCAACTCCACGGAGCAGCTCCAGCAGCTGCAGAGCCAGCTGGCTCAGGAGGCAGAGCACAAGGTACTGGTCCTTGCTGGGACATGGGATACTGCTCAGGGTCTGAAAAAGGTTTTACTTGGTTGCCTGTCTCATGAACACCAGCTGCTCCCAGCCCGTTGGCTTTCTGACTTGCACATGGTTGTTCTCCCTTTCCTTCTCTTCCATCCACGTGTCACCTGGAGCATCCAGGCTGGGGTGGTCCCTTCCAGCTCAATGGGAGGGTTGTCCTTTGCAAAGGTTTCTTGCCCTGTGCACAAGGGTTTGGCTTGTTCACACTTGGTGGGCAAGGAGGCAGATGGCCTCCCTGTCCTCCCCTGAGCAAATGTGTGTCCTCTGAGGAGTGTCCTCAGGGCTTTGAGCACCACAGGCTCCATCTCACAGGTGGGTTTCTGCAGGAGAGCATTTGCCTGTGTGGTCTGGTGAATCTCAGGGTCTGGTGAGAGATTTGTCTCAGCTGTGGCTGAACCAAGCTGCTCTTCCCAGTGACTGCATCCTCCAGGCCCTCAGCTGACCTGAGATACCTTCAGAGCCCCCAGTGGGGCCCATTCCCTGTTGGCACCCACCAGTGACTGCTGCCAGTGCCTGTTCCTGTGCCTGGGGTGGGAGAGGGAGGGCTGGAAATTCCTCCTCGCTGCCTCTCACCAGCTGTCTCAGGTCGTTCACAGATATGTGTATGTGTTATATCAGTGTGTATACATGTGTCAATGGATATATTTGTGTGTTTGCTTGCTGGCTCTCTGTACTCTGAAGCAACAGCCTGCTCAGATCTGGATGCCTGATGCAGGGTTTGGATGTTGGGTCTGTGAGTGAAGCCCTGTTCCAGCCTCTCGTGGCAGGAGGGCAATGGAGCTGCTTGTTTGAAATCTGCCTGTCCAGCCTTCATCCAAACATAAAGTGTTTCTCTCCAAATTGGACTTTAGAGCACATTTCAGGTGTCTCAGCACAGTAAACACTTTCTATTGCAGACCCTTTAACCCCTGTGCTGGCAGCAGAAAGCTTGTGGTGATTGTTCATGAGCTGCTGTTAAAGACATCACAGCTTTGATGCTGCTGCTGCCAGGAGAGCAGCTGAGAGCAGCCTGCCTGTGGAAAGGATGCTTTTTCCTTTCCCTCCCTTCTGGGCAGGAAAAATGATTTGGTAGTTAAAGGCTTCTACAGGGCTTTTTGGGCTGTGTTCATACAGCACGAGCAGAGCTGGGAGGGAGCTCAGGCTGGGACAGTTTTCACTCACCCTCTCAACGAGGCCCAGGAAACAAAAGGAGTGAGAGAGAGATGGCTTTACCATCAATGGCTACTTCCAGGTGATCCCTGGCAGTTCTCGTGCAGTGCAGTTGCTTCACTGTAGAGGGAGCATGAGGAACTCTTTTTAACATTTGCTTGCTGGAAACAACCAAGTGTCAGAGAGAGGTTCCAGCAGAGAGCAGAGCAGAGCGCGCTGAATTGAGCATGATGTGTCCCTGTACGGTTTGTGTGCCATGTCAAGTGTTTTTTGAGATTAACTGACATCCTTGCTTACAAGTTTTAACTAACCCTCTGGGATCTAAACAAACAAAACACACAAAGGGAAAGAGGAAGAAACTGTGTGTGGGGTTCCTTTTGCAAACAAAGCAGTCGCATGCTGGACGCTAACACCAAGCTTTACACTGTGTGTGATACGGCTGAACTGCTCCATAAGGCTCTGTCTTTAACTGCTCAAGGCACGCCCTGCAACTCTGGTAAGTAAAAGCCTTTTACCCCTTTCTTTCCCTCCCATCTCCTCTTTTTATCTTTCTCTTTTGTTTCCCCCCTGCTCCTCTACTCTGTCTTTCCACACCGTGTTCTTCTCTGGACGTGCATGTCAGAGTCTGGTGATGGTGGTTGGTGGGTTGTTCCAGCTGGTTCACCCCGTCCCCACAGCAAAAGGGGATCCCAGACCAGCCCTGGGGAGGCCCATCCTCTGCTGTGCTCTCACTGAGCTGTGCTGTGGCTACAGAGCAGCTGCAGCTGCCTGTGCTGTGACACTCACCCAGCAACAAAAGATCAGACGGTGCTGGGGATGCAAAAGAAATTCACCCCACAATCTCTGTTCCCTCCACCCTGTCCCCACAAAACCTTTGTGATGCTTGGACCAACCTTATACCCAGCCACTGGGACTCTGAGAAACACAAATACCCAAGGTTCCTTTACTCTTTATCATTTTATTACCTTCCCTGTGGAGTTACCAGCAAGAAGAGAAAAGCCTCTCCAGAAACACCAAAGCAGATGGTGTGTTCCCAGTCTGTCGCTGTGTCCATGCTGGGACCTCCCAACGTCTTCCCTTTCTGCCCTTGCCCTGTCTGAGGAGCATGGCTACCTGCAGGTGCTGGAGCTGTGCTGGGGGAGCTGCCCTGCATGCAGAGCTCCTGCCCTAACACATGACCCAACTGGGGGCTGTTCCGTGGCAGAGGGGCTGTTCCATGGCAAGGGGGCTGCTCTGTGGCAAGGAGGCTGCCGTGCTCCCTGGCCATCCTGGCACTCGAGATCTGCTTGGTGAATGGCAGAGTTTGAAGCATGGCAGGAGTCAGGGGTGGGCCCTGCACTCGGAGAGGTTCCTACATACCCTGCTGGGGGAAGCCTTTGGGGTTTTTTTCTCCTCTCTCAGCACATTGTGGGGTTTGTGTTGGTGGGGTTTGTGTTGTCTTGACACGTCGGAACTGGAGTTGCTGGATGGCTTTGGTGTGCCTGTTGGGTTCCCCTCCTCTGTTTCTCCTGAGAGCCTTGGGAGCACTGTGGGCTTTGCTGCTTTGCTGCTTTGCTGCGTTCCTGATGGTGGATGGTGGAAGCAATTCAGTGCTGCCCTGGGTGAGGGAAATAGATGAGCATTAAAACTTGCTGGTGATGTGCAAGTGAGCAAATGCAGCAGGTTGTGTGCTGTGGTGCCTCTGGAGCTGCATTTCAAACACTTTGGGACTCGCTTTCCAGCCTGTTCAGGGGTTTTAAACCTTTTTGGTTTTGGTTGTTTTGGGAACTGAGACATCCCTGGGCCTCACACCATCTGAGTGCTGCTGATGCTTAACTCTCTTTTAACTCTTTTTCCTTCTCTTTCTGTTCCAGGGCAGCGAAGCAGTGGCAGGAGTGATTGACCTTGGCACAGTAGAAATATTCCCTGTCTTTGGTGCCATGCAGAGAGGTCTTATAGATCAGGACACTGGCCTCATCCTCTTGGAGGCTCAGGTTATCACATCTGACTTAGTTGTTCCAGAGACCAATGAGAGACTCTCCTTGGAGAAAGGTCTGGCAAGAAACATCATCGACCTCAGGACGTTCCAGGTGCTGCAGGAGTTGAAGGATGCTCTGCACTGTGTGGAAGAACTCAGCTGTGAGGGGAGGCAGCTCCTGCCTGTCGTTGCTGCAGTAGAGGAGGGGAGGATCAGTGAGAGGATTGGGCTAAAGATTCTTGAAGCTGAGCTCGTCACTGGGGGCTTTAGAGTCAGTCAGGGCAGAATCAGCGTGGAGACAGCGATGCAAGAAGGGCTTCTCACCCCCCAGCTTTATTCCAGGCTTCTGTCTCACCTGCAAGGTGACAAGGATTTGATTGACCCCAACACTGCTGAGAAAGTCAGTCTGCCTGAGCTCATGCAGCGATGCATCACCCACCAAGAGACTGGGCTGAGGCTGCTGCCTGTCAGGCAGCTGGTGCCTGGGCTGCTGAGCTCTGAGGCAGCCAGAGAAGTCGGCGCCTTCCGTGCCTTGCAGGAGGGGCTGAGAGACCAGCAGGTCGCTGTCAGGTTGCTGGAAGCTCAGCTCTTTGCTGGTGGCATCGTTGAGCCCAGGACAGGGCACAGGCTGAGTGTGGGAGAGGCTGTGAAGCTTGGTTTAATGGAAGAGGATTTGGCCTGTACCCTCCTCACCCGGCAGCTTCAGACAGGCGGCGTCATCGACACGGTCACCGGAGAGAGACTGACCCTCGAGGAAGCTGTGAGGAAAGAGCTGGTAGCACCAAGGACTGCACTGGTGCTCCTGGAATCCCTCTGGTCCTTCATGGGGCTCCTGTGGCCAGAGACAGGGGAGATCATCCCGGTTGCAGATGCTTTGGAGCGAGGGATCCTGTCTGTGGAGCTGGTTGATAAGATTCTCAGCCAGAGGCAGTTCCTCAAGGCTGTCTTTATACCAGAAACCACTGAGGTGGTGTCCTGGAAGAAAGCAGTTGAACAAGGCATCCTGGAGAGGGATGTGGCAAAGAAGCTGAAATCAACAGTGCTGCCTGACGTGCTGGGCAGTGTGCAGCTGGCTGACTCTGCAGCTGGGAGCAGGCACAGCCAGGGCTCTGCTGGAAGGAGCCCTCGGGGTCACCAAGAGCAAAGTGACCGTCTGCTGAGGACTGATGATGAAAGGCTGATGTTCCACTTGATGACCCACAGCTGCATCAACATCCACGATGGCCAGAAGCTCCTTGTGCTGGATGGAGAGTTGAACAATTTCACTAAAGCCCTCACTCCAAACCAAGCAAATGGGTCCTGTGCAGGCCTGTTGGAAGGTAGTGAAGGCTTTGAGGACACCAAGGCAGCTCTGGAAAGTGAGGCTTGGAATGGTTTGGCTTTGCAGCAGCTTGAGTTTCAGTTTCCTCCCTTGAAAGAACAAAGTGAAAAGATCTCACCAGCCAGAACTGCTTTGGAGAATGGGGAGGTGGTGATGGGACCTGAAAGCATCCTGTTAGAGGATGCAGAAGATGTTCTGCTCGTGGAGGAGCAAGAGCAGGTTTGTACCGAGCAGATTGCCTCCAGGAGCAAAGTTGGTGCTGAGTTTGGAGGAGAGCAAGAAGCTTCTGCAGGTGAGGGCAACCATGAGTTAACATTGTCAATGCCAGGACATCCTGCTGACATGGACAGTGGCCTCAGAGAAACAGAGGAAACGATGATTGAGGCAGAAGAGTCCAAGTTCACTGCAGCAGACAGAGTGGAGAGTACCAAAGACCAGAAGAAGCCCTTGGAAAGTGGGGCAGTTGTGAAAGGTGAAATCTGCGTGTCAATGGATGTTTCGGACAGTAGAGATGGACTGAAAGTCATGGCAGAGGGAGCTCAAGGTGTGGAGGAGCTTGAACTAGAGGCAGAAGATGTTAGAGAGGTCTATTTGCTGAAGGAGGAACCGATTGAGAATGGCATGCTGGGAGGAGGGGAGGTTGTGCTACTTGAAGCTGGAGCAGCAGAGCAAACAGAGAGGCAAAGTGAAGACGTGGGAAGTGTGCTGGAAGTGGAGGAAGGAGAGGGGGAAGTAGTGTTGAGTGATGAGAGTGTTGGTGAAACATCCCTGGCAGCCCCTGCAGAGGAGGAAGCAGAGGACACTTTGGAGAAGCTCTTACTGCAGCTCCAAAGTGGTGGCATCATCCATGAGCAGACAGGCAGGACTCTGCTGTTAAATGAAGCAGTGGCCTGTGGAGTGGTGCCCAGCCACACAGCTGTGAAGCTCATGGAGAAGATGAAGATGTTCAGTGGCTTCTTTGACTCTCATACCCGTGAGTCCTTGACCACTGAGGATGTCATTGAAGAAGGTCTGATGGATGAGAAGCTTCTCCAGAAGGTTCTGGCCTCTGACAAAGCCATCAGTGGTGTTCTTGACCCAGGCAATAACTTTGTCTACTCTGTCAAAGATGCTGCTGCCGTTGGCCTCCTGGACAAGGAAACTGCAATGAGGATCTTGGAAGGGCAAGTGGTTACTGGAGGGATTGTTGACTTGAAACGTGGCAAAAAAGTGTCAGTCACTTTGGCTTCAAATCTGGGCCTCATAGAGCCAACAAGTCAGAAAGAGCTGGTGAAGCTGGAGAAGGCTTCCAAGGGGAAGGGCACTGATGAGGTGACCAGACAGAAGCTCATTAGCTTACAGGCTGAGACCAGTGGAATTGTGGATCCTAAAACCAAACAGCCTTTGACTGTTGCACAGGCTGTTGAAAAAGGGCTCCTGAAGAAAGAAAAAGCTTTTCAGCTCTTGACCAAGCAGGTTGTGGATGGAGGAATCATCCATCACGGGTCTGGAGCGAGGCTTTCGGTGAGCGACGCGGTGAAACACGGTTTGGTCAGTGAGGATTTCTGTGAGGAGCTCAGGAAGGCTGAAGACGTGTGCCTGCAGGTCTGGGCTCATCCCCTCACAAAGGAGAAGCTGCCCTTGCCCCAGGCACTGTCCTTAGGGCTGCTGAGTCCCGACTTCCAGAGGAAAGTACAAGAGATCCAGGCTGGGAGTGGAAGCGTCTTTGATCCTGCTTCTGGGCAGAGGGTGTCCCTGTGCCAGGCAGTGAGGGAGGGTTTGGTGCCAGAGCAGGTCGTGGACAAAGTCCTGTTGTCTTCAGAAATGAAGGAAGGGATTGTGGACCCTGAGACCTGCAGGATTGTTCCCTACTCTGAGTTCATCAAGAAGTGCAAAATTGACATTGAGTCTGGACAGAGGTACCTGGAGGTTCATCCCTTCAGAGCCATCAGGGACGAGGTGACAGGGAGGAAGCTGCCGTGTGCTGAGGCCGTGGGGCTGGGCATGCTGGACCCTCTGCCCACCCTGAGGCTGCTGCAGGCTCAGGCAGACAGTGGGGGCATCGTGGAGGGCACTGTGAGCCAGAGACTGTCCCTGAAGGCTGCTGTGGAGCAGGGGCTGCTGGATGAGCACATGGCCAAAGTCATCGCCACCGAGCAGATGAGGGCTGGGGGAATTGTTGATGCCAGCAGTGGCAAAAGGTTGTCTTTAAAGGAAGCTGTTGAAAAAGAACTGGTTAGCCCAAAATTAGCTGCCACTCTTCAGCAGGCACAACTGTCCAAAGACAAGCACAGTTCTGAGGTCTGCAAAGGAGAGAAACCCCACCTGCTCCAGGAGAAAACAGCCACGTTCTCTCCAAGAGAGGAAGAGGCCATCACCCCTGCCAGGGCTGCCAGGAGCTCTGATGGGGCTGAGCATGGAGCTGGGTCTGGATCTGTGAGCTATGACACAGCTGGAGGTGCAGCCACTGCCACTGAGAGATCCCCAGTGACACCCACAGAAGGGAAATCACCACCTCAGGGACCTTCAGCAGCCAGTGTAACACAGCAGCCCCCAGCAAAGGTTGAGCTGACTCCAGAATACCCATCAGTGTCAGGGACAGGAGCTCTCCCTGGGGACAGGGTGAGGGAAAGGGCTGTGGGAAAGGAGACTGCAAAGAGCAGCTCCCAGGGGAGAGCAGTCTTGGGAGAGGGATCCAGAGGAGAAGTAGGAGAGCAAGGAACAGAGGAAGTAGAAGGATTGGGCTCGGAGAAAGAGCAGTTCTTGGACGTGGAGATGCTGCAGAGTGCAGAGGGCAGTGAGGAGAGGAGGAGGAGGAGGAGGAGAGGGTTTGTAAGTGCAGAGGGAGCTGTGGCAGGTGGAGAAGGTGCAGCAGTGGCTGCAGAGCAAGGAGAGCGAGTGAGCAGCCTGGAGAGGGTAACTCTGGCAGCCCCAAAGGAACCTGTGAGTGTGGGTGGGAGGAAGGGAGAGGTGGCTCCTATGGAGTCTAGAGACTCCCCTGGGGTTGGCATCCCTGTGAGACCTGCAGCAGATGAGCTTGCAGGTAAAACTGTCGAACCCACTGAAGGAGGCTCGAGCCTGAGTCTGGGTGCAGAACATCAGGAAAAACCAAGTGAAACAGAGCTAAAACCTCCCCAAAAGCAGAGAGGCAGGAAGAAGAAAACGAAGCAGAGAAGTGTGCCAGAAGGCAGCACTCAGCCAGAGAAACCCCCTGCAGAAAAGCAGTCCCTTCCTTCTCTGATTTCCAAAGAAATCCCAGGGAAAAAGGAGCAGCAGCAGGAGGAGGAGGAGTTTGTGTCAGGCACAGCAGAAGCAGAACGTGAAACCACGGCTCAGGTCGGTGCTGGGCTGGCAGGAGGCACAGCCCAGCTCAGGGGGAGCAGCAGGGATGGAACAGGAAAGAAAACAGTTCCTGAGAAAGAGAAAGAAAACCTCAAAGGGGGGCAGGTGCTCCCTGTCCCCTCAGGACTAAGGGAAGCTCCAGTGGTGTTGAGGCTGGAGGAGAGGATGACCCAAGAGGACACCAAGGTGGAAGCCAGCAGTGCCGTGTCCAGCACAGCCCCTGCAGCAGATCAGCTGCCCCGTGAGTTAATTGTCAGAGAGGAACCCCGAGAAGTTCAGGAAACTTCTGCAGTCCTTGAACCTGGAGAAGAGACACAGCAGGAGCCAACAGTGCAGATGAGCACAGGCCAAGGAGATGCTCCTGTTCCCCCAAAACCCCAAGGAGAAGCAGCCCAGGAGAGGCCCAGGCAGCCAGGGCCTGGTGACAGGGGCTTGCTCTTACCTGTGATCATGGAGGGGGAGCTGCTGGAAACCTCGAGGGAATCCACCAGACCAGCCCAGGTACACTGATGCTTTTTTTTTTTGTCCTCTTCTAATGCTTTTTATTGAGCTGTTTGTGTTTATTTGACTTTAAACCTTCCTGAGAATCCTCAGCACAGAGGGCAGCCAGAGCATGAGGAGTGGGGGGTCTGGGCTGGGTGTTGCAGTGTCAGATGCAGTGGATTTGGCCCAGCAGCCAGGGCTGTGTGGCTCAGAGCTCTCCAGCCTTACTGGTGGCTTCAATTTGCTGGAGCATTACTTGTAAATGACTAAGAAGTAGGGCTGTTTATTGGCACTTTTACTGTAACACCAGAGATCTCCTGTCATTTATAAGTTTATGTTGGAAACAAGAGCCCTGTGTTTTGTTTTTCCTGTAGTAAATCTTGTAGCTAAGGGCCAGGGAGTGGAAAGCCCCTGAAACGAGATGCTGTGGACAGATCTCTTCTTTGAAAGAAAACAACAATACGTAACCCTTTGGGGTTTGTTTCTGTCTAAATCTGAGGTTCTGTTGTGCTGTCTGATGCTGTAGATCATGTTCAGCAAGAAGATGTGTCTGGAGCACGATGAGAAGCTGGTCTCATATCTCTCCATGCTCCGAGACATCGAGATGAGGATCCAGCGGGTGCAGCCGGGGGAGCAGAACTTGGCAGCTCTGCAGGACCTGCAGCAGCAGGCACAGGTGAGCCAGGCTGGGCACACTTACATGCATGGAGTCATTTTGATTGGAAAAGACCTTTAAAATCATCAATTCTCAGCCCTCTCTTCTCCCTGCCAAGCCCACCACCAACCCTCAGCACCTCAGCTTTGGCATCCCTCCAGGGCTGGGCACTGCCCCAGCTCCCTGGGCAGCCTGGCACAGGGGCTGACACCCCTCTCAGGGAAACAGTTCTGCCTCAGCTCCAGTCTCAATCTCCCCTGGAGCAACTGGGGCCCGTTTCCTTTCGTCATGTGCAAACTCTGCCTCTCCCTGCTCACCTTCTCCTTGCTGCTCAGACATAACCCAAGCTTGACTGAATTAACTTTACAGCCTGGAGACAGACAGGGGAGTGAGTGCTGGCAGCTGAGCAGGGCTGGAGGACAGTGATGAATCTTTCTAGCAGATAAATGCTGTGTTTGGAGCTCGGTCTCCAAAACCTCAGCTCTGGCATTGGGAAGATGAGGTCACTGTATCTTAGAGCTGAGGATGCTGTGGCTCTCCTCAGGCTCTAGGCGCTGAGCTGCAGGAGCTGAGCTTCCCAGTGAATCAGGAGTTGGACGCTGTCAAGTGGATCGTGGCCAACCCCCCTGAAGAAGTCCCTGAACAATTACTGAAGGCTTTGGAGAAGGATGCCAAGAACCTCCAGAAGTCTCTGAGCTCTGCCAGTGATGTCCTGGAGTCCCGGCTGCAAAACCTTCGCGGGGCAGCCGAAACCGAAAAGGTAGAGCTGGTAGAAACAGTTCTGCCTCATGCTGCCCTCCAGCACCCTCCTGCCCCTTCCCTGCAGCACTCTGCAGCTTTTTTACATGATGCCTTTCTGGTTGTTAAGGCTAAAATCCAGGCACATCACGAGACTCTCCAGGGCAAGCTCCACGAGCTGCTGAGCTGGGTCTCTGGCACCGCGGAGTCACTGGACAGCAGCGATTACACCCCTGGCACTGATGCCAACAGCCTGAGTCTCTGCCTCCAGCACTACAAGGTAACCATGGCAATGGCCCTAATCCTGCTGCCTGATGAAGCTGCTGTCCTCTGTGTGGAGGAGAAGCTTTTAATCCTGCTTCCCTCCTGGAGCCTTGGTGGGTTTGCCCTTATCCTTTGTTGCAGGAGGAGCAACAGTATTGTACTTGCTCCAAAGTAATTTGTTCCCCCAATACACAAACCATCTGCTTTGGCTGTGTGGGGAACATGCTCCAATGCAGCTGTGTGTGTGTGGGGCTCAGCAACTGGAGGGATTCCTGACAGGCTCTGTGATGAGGAGAGAGCTGCTTCCTCAGTGGGGGCCCTGAGAGTCCCCGTGTCACACCTGCCCCAGCCTCCAGCACCTACAGCCCAGCCCAGGCTCTCCTCCACCTTTTAGCAATAGCTCTCGAGCTTTGGCCAGTTCAGCATCTGCTGTTTTCTGGTAGCACCGTGGTGTTGAGCTCAGGGGATCAAAGGCTTTGAGAGCTGGTGGTGGCACAGAGTCACCATGGACTGGACAAGGCTGCTGGCAGCTTCAGGTCTGGTCATCTGCAGCCCTGCTCTTGGCTTTCCTCCTCAAACACATGTTCCAGCCCCTCAGCATCTTGGTGGCCCTGCACTGGCCTCTCTCCAGCACTTCCCTGTCCCTCTGGAGCTGGGGAGCCCAGAACTGGACACAGGACTCCAGATGAGGCCTCAGCAGGGCAGAGCAGAATGGGAGCAGAACCTCCCTGGCCCTGCTGCCCACACTCTGCTTGGTGCCCTCCAGGCTGCCATTGGCTTCTTACCCACGAGGGCCCTTTGCTGGCTCGTGTTTGGTTCCGAGCAGCACTCCCAGGTCCCTGGAGCTGCTCCCCAGCAGCTCACCCCCAGAGGGAAGCGCTGCCTGTGGGATCACTTTACCTGACGGGTCTTTCCTCTCCCCTCAGGCGCTGGAAGAGCCCCTCGCTCACACCAAGTCCGAGCTGGACGCCACGGCCTTCGCCATCCAGCTGCTGATCTCGGAGCACGCTCAGGACTTGTCCCCCGAGCAGAGCCGGCGGCTGCTGCGGCCGCTGGCCGAGCTGCAGGCGGCGTTCGGGGCGCTGCGGGAGCGCGTGGCGGCGCGGTTGCAGGCGCTGCAGCGGCCGCAGCAGGTGAAGGTGCAGAGGCTCGGCTGCGTGGCTGCAGCGAGCTGGCTCAAGGCGCTGCCCGGCCGCGGCGGCGTGGCTCAGGCGCCTGGGTTCCGTGTGCATGCCGCTCGCTGTGTTTTCGCCCCTCGTTGCACATCGTGAGCTGCCTCTAAAACCTTTTCGTTCTCCCTGCCACGGAACTCCCAGGTGGAAAATCACTCAGAGCCAAGCGGCTGGAGCCCTGCCGAGGGCTGGCCAGCACAGCCCTCTGCCAGACACCGAGTTGCTTTTGGCCTGGGTGGAATAAACTCTGGTCTCTGTAACCCCACCAGATCCCCATGTGCAGAGGGGCCACCGCAGGCACCTGGCAGTTCAGTGCCTTGTTACCACTGCACAAGTCAGCTGTTGCTGTCCCAGAGAAGCAGCTGATGCTCTGTCAAGGCAGCTCCAAAAGCAAGCCCTCAGGTCTGTGCTGCGTTGCTGCAGCACCCGTCGTTGCATGGATCCTCTTGTTCAGGACAGGACTGACGTGTTGTTTATTAACAGTTGCTGTGTGTAACTCTTGCCTGTGCTCTCTGGAGTGTGTGTGTGTGTGTATATTAACCAGTGTGCTTTGCTTTTTCAGATTGCCCATCCTAACCCAGGAAGAACTCGCTTTGCAGCTGGAGAGCTCTTAAGAAGGCTCTTTCAATTTGCTTCTGTTGTTTTATGTTATGACTGGGAGAAGCAGGCACAGTGTTTTGCACAAGTTTGTACATCACCTTGCTGAAACAGCCAGTGAAACTCTGAAACCTCTGTCTCTCTCCCCTGGGAAAGGGGATCTGAAATGTTGCAGGGACTCTCAGGTCACATCATGCTCAATTGCTCAAACAGGCGCTTCTGTGTCGTGCTCTGGCAGCCAAACAGAGGAGCTGGATCAGCTACAGAATGCTTTCTCTGTCCCGGGCTCCCTCTCCATCCCCAGGATCCAAAACCCAGCCTGCCTGAGGCTTGTGGTGCTCCATGGTGGTGCTACCTCTCGTTAAATGAGCTCCTGCTGCAGTTGGAGTGTTTTAAGGTTGAATGGAAAAGGCACAGAGACTTCCTCTGGGAGAGGAGTGTGTGACCTGGAGCGTAGCTCCACACTGGAGCTCAACAGGCTTCTCAAAGAGCAGGTGGAGAGAGACCTGCAGGAATGGTGGCAAACGTGCAGTGAGCAGCCCCATCCCGCAGCCTGGGAGCCTGAGAGGGAGAGGGAGCACGTGGAGAGCTGCAAAAGCCCCTTTTCTGTGCTGCATCCTTACCTCCGGGAGCTGCTGCAGCTGTAACCTTCTTGCCTTGCCTTCCAGCCCCGCGTATGAGCGTGGGCAGCCCCGGTACTAACTGCTCCCTTCTCCCCTCTGCCCGCAGACGCTGCAGGAGCAGCAGGCAGCCCGGGCACAGAGCCTGGCCGAGCTGAGCCGCTGGCTGCACCAGGCAGAGGAAGCGCTGGCAGAGCAGCAGAAAGCAGCCAGCCAAGGGGACCTGCCCTCCTTGCAGCAGAGGCAAAGTGATGTTAAGGTCAGTGCTGTGAAAGGCAGAGTGAGGAGGGGCAGAGGGGCACGGGGGCACCCGGAGCCTCACGGTAGCGTCTCGCAGGAGCTGCAGAGGGACATGCACAGCCGAGCCGCCGCCTTCGCCGGCCTCCTCACGAGCACAGAGGAGTTCCTGGAGGAGAACAAGGCGAAGATGGAGCCTGGGGAGCTGGCAGCACTGCAAGAGAAGCTCCAGCGTGCCAAAGAGCAGTACCAGTCCCTGCAGGAGAGGACGGAGATGGCCCAGAAGGAGCTGGAGAGCGCTGTGACTGCTGCAGTGCAGCAGGAGACTGAAAAGGTAAGGTGCAAAGGGCTCTGCTTGAGGTGGACAGTGAGGTCCAGGCAGTGCAGGTTCCCTCAGACTCCTGGTGTTTGTCTGCATGAGGTAATGTAAAGGATGTTGCTGTTCCTCCACGTCTCCTGGGTGAGGTGAGGCACTGATGCTGTGCCCCGTCATGAGGTGCCTTGAGAGCTGCAGCCACAGATGAGCTGGTTGTGGAGGAAACAGGGGAGTAAAATGCACCTTGGTTTGCTTTTGGGCTGCCATTCCGTGGGAGTGTGAGCATCAGGCATCTGCAGCAATTTGGGGTACAGGCTTTGAGTTGTATCATGGTGACAACACAAGACAGCAGAGGCTGAGGGCATTACAGCCTCTTCACCCCTTCCAGAGATCTGTGAGTGTCTCGGGCACTTACTGTGGCTGTAAAACTGTTGAGGGTTTTTTCTTCTGCTGGTTTTTGTCTCCCCCCACAAGCAGCACTTTGCTGAACGTGCATTCAATGGGTCATTCTTACCCGGAGCCTTTGTGCTTTCAGGTGAAAGCTGCCGAAGAGCTGGAGGAGAACAGCAATAAGATCGAGTCCCTTTTAAACTGGGTGGCATCACTGGAGCAGAACAGAGAGCTCCCGGAGTACAGGACTCACCCCATCGAACAAGTGCCGGGGGCACCAGGCACTGGGGACGTCCCTGACAGCCACGTTGTGGGAGCAGATGGTGCTGCCGAGAGCCTGGAGGAGCAGTACGAGAGCCTGAAGGTCAGGGATGGCACCTTGTCCCCCTCCAACATGAGATCTTGTTTAGTGACAAGACAAGGGGTAATGGGCACAGACTGGCACACAGGCAGTGCCCCTGGCACAGGAGGAGAAAGTCCTTTGGTGCTGAGGGGAGGGAGCCCTGGCCCAGGCTGCCCAGGGAGGGTGTGGAGGCTCCTTCTCAGGAGCTTCCCAACCCCACCTGGACACGTTCCTGTGCCCCCTGAGCCAGGGGAAGCTGCTGGAGCAGGGGCTGGGGCTGGAGCAGCTCTGCAGGGCCCTTCCAACCCCCACCACTGGGGGATTCTGTGCCCACCATGGTGAGAGAAGGGGTGACTCTGCTGTGGGCCTGGGGCTGCTCCCCAGCCTCACCGGTGCCGTGGGAGGATGCAGAGGCTCAGTCACACGTGTCCTGGGGTCACCAGCCCGGTGCGGTTGGGCAGAGCCCTTCAGTCACAAGCCTCACCTTTAGCTCCTCGGCCTCTTCCCAGGCCCAGCACGAGGAGCTGCTGTCCCAGCAGCAGGACGTCATCCTGGCCACGCAGGCGGCGCAGGCGTTCCTGGGCAGGCACGGCCCCGGGCTGGCGGCGGAGGAGCGAGCGCGGCTGCAGGCGCGGCTGGAGCAGCTGCGGGAGCGTTACCCGGCGGCGCTGGCGGGGGCTGAGCGGCGGCTGAAGCGAGTGCAGCTCCTGCGGGACGAGCTGCACAAGTTCCTGCGAGACCACGGCGAGCTGGAGGCCTGGCTGACGCAGGCGGAGCGCGACCTGCACCTCATGTGCCAGGGCAGCAGTGAGCCCGGTGCCCTGCGGCAGCTGCTGCGGCGCCAGGGCAGCTTCTCCGAGGACGTCATCTCCCACAAAGGTGACCTGAGGTTCGTCACCATGTCGGGGCAGAAGGTGCTGGACGCGGAGGGAGCTGCTGGGGATGAAGGGTCCCGGTTGCTGCCGTCGCCTGGGAACCTGGTGAGGAGCAAACTGCAGGACGCGACGCAGCGGTACACGGCGCTGCACGCACAGGTAGGGGATGGACATCACGGGGCTGGGAGTCTGACCCCAGGGGCTGGTGTCCTGCTGTGCCTGTAGGAGGGTACAGGAGGGTGGTAGAGACTGAAGGAGGATCTCATTAATAGTTACCAATATCTCAGTGGTGGGTGTCAGGAGGCTGGGACATCCCTTTTGTCAATGGCGTGTGGCAAGAGGACATGGGGTGATGGGATGGAGCTGCAACACAAACAGTTCCATTGAAACATAAGGAAAACCTATTTCAGTGAGAGATGAGGGAGCCCTGGCCCAGGCTGCCCAGGGAGGGTGTGGAGGCTCCTTCCTTGAAGGGCTTCAAGCCCCACCTGGACACGTTCCTGTGTGACCTGATCTAGGTGGGAGCTGCTTCTGCAGAGGGGTTGCACTGGATGAGTTCTAAAGGTCCCTTCCAGCCCCCTCGTGCTGTGATTCTGTTTTGCTCTTGAGTATCTGGCTGGGCTTCCAGCACATCTGTAGATTAGAACACAAGGTTTTCTTCTTCAGGGCTTGGGGAGCATTAACCTGCCCAACACCCTCTGTCTTGGTGTTGCTCTGGGTGTTGTCTCCTGTAATTCAACGCATCTGGCCACATCTTTCCTTTTATAATCAAGTTTTCTTCCTCGATGCTTTCTGTGCATTTCCCACTGGTGCTCTGTCCCTCTGCACATCCCCTCTTTACGTCTCGTTGCTCCTTTGCAGTGCACCAAGCTCGGCTCCCACCTGAACACCTTGCTGGATCACTACCAGCAGTTCCAGGAGGTGGTGGAGTCCCTCAGGACGTGGCTGCAGGAGAGTGAAGCTGCTGTTGGGAAACTGCTCCAGGAGACGGTGTCTTCAGATCCAGCTGTTCTGCAGCAGCAGCTCAGCAGCACTAAGGTGGGGGTCCTGGGGGAGGGTTGGAGATGGAGTGGGGGTTTGGCTGCTGCTCTGAGCGCTCAGCAGCAGGAAAGAAACTCATGCTATGGCGTTTTTTTCACTGTTTGAGTGCAAAGATGCACGTGTGAGCTCAGCAGATCCCAGCGCTGTGGATCAGGGGGAGCTGTGGATCAAGGGGAGCTTCACTCCTCTGAGGTGCTCAGAGCAGAGGCTGCTTCAGGGGACATCCCAGTGGGACACAGTGGGGACATTCCTCCCCATGAGGCTGCCTGGGTGCTGGGATCCAGGCCCAGGCCTTGTGATCCAGCTCTGCCTGCAGCACGGGGTTGGGCTTCCAACCCTCATCGTGTGATGAAGTGAAGCAGATCCCTAAGGAGGGTTTAAATGCAGCCCTGAGCTCTCTACAGGGACAGGTCTCCTGTGTGTGACCCACTGCTGATTTTGCCCTTGTCCCCTGTCAAAGCAGCAGCTGCAGGGAGACCTCGCTGAGCATCAGGTGCCGGTGGAGAAGCTCCAGAAAGCAGCTCGGTCCCTGCTAGAGGTGCAAGGGGAGCCAACCCTGGACCGTGGGCACATTCAGGAAACAACAGGTACAGAGCAAAGCTGCCACCTGCATGAGCAGGGATGGATGGGGAGAGTGAGAGAACAAACTGCTCTGGAGAAGAGGAGGCTGAGAGGAAACGTGAGCAATCTCTGCAGCTCCCTGACTCCCAGTAATAAATGATCCCAAAGCCGTGGGGTGAGGTGCTGAGGGCCAGGGGTCAGTGCTGGGCTGGGCTGGGTGAGGGCAGGGCTGGGACTGCAGCAGCTTCAGGGGCTTTAACAATCAAGAAGATTCTGATTCTCCTCTGCACTGAACTCTGCAGATGCCATCGTGAGCCGCTTCCAGAGCCTCTCCCAGCAGATGGCCGAGCGCTCGGACCTGCTGCAGAAATCCATTGCCCAGTCCCAGAGTGTCCAGGAGAGCCTGGAGAGCCTGGTCCAGGCAGTGGCTGAGATCGAGAAGAACCTGGAGAGGGAGCAGCCATCTGCACTCTCCTCTGGCTCCATCCAGGACTCGCTCGCCACGAGCGTGGTAAGCAGAGTCCCTCAGCCCCCACCTCAGGCTGCAGGGCCTGAGCCACACAGGCAGCTGCTGGGGATTAGCTGCAGTGTCCTGAAAGCACAAAAAGCCCCTAAAAAGGGGCATGAACACAACCTTTACTGAATTTCTTTAAGACCTCACATAGACCTATGGAAAGTCTAGTTGGGGCCGTTCTGGTGGTCAGTGGCAGGACAAGTGACAATGGGCACAGAGCACAGCAAATGCCACTGGGACAGGATTAGAAGCTCCTTTGGTGCTGAGGGGAGGGAGCCCTGGCCCAGGACTGCCCAGGGAGGGTGTGGAGGCTCCTTCTCAGGAGGTTTCCAACCCCACCTGGACACGTTCCTGTGCCCCCTGAGCCAGGGGAAGCTGCTGGAGCAGGGTCATGCCCACCCCCACCATTCAAGGATTCTGTCAAAGTCTCCTTTGCTCTTTGCTCACAAGCAGGGCTTGGGTGGCAGGCAGCAAGGGAAGGCAGAACAGGTTGGGGAGATCAGAAAGGGAAGGAAAACGGGGAGAGGAAACTTTCTTCCCAAGGCTGCTTGTGTGGAGGTGTGTGCTGCTGTTCCCAAAGGCAGCCCCAGCCCCTTCACACCCGTTCAGTTTTGCTCAGGAGCCTCCCTCAAGCAGCATCTCTCCCTGTGTGTGCTTCACCACAGAAGCTGCAGCAGGACATCGCCAGGCAGAAGAGCTGCCTGGAAGCCACCCGGGAGATGGTGACACGCTTCATGGAGACAGCCGACAGCCCTACGGCCTCTGCCCTGCAGGCCAAGCTGGCAGAGGTGACAGAGCAGTTTGGCAAGCTGTGCCAACAGCAGCAAGAGAGGGAGGAGGCGCTGAAGGGGCTGCTCCCCAAGGTGGAGCAGTACGAGCAGCTTTGGGAGAGGCTGCAGCAGTTCACGGAGAGCAGAGCGCGGGTGCTGGCGGCCGGGAACCAGCCCGACAGGGACATCGCTCGCTTCTCCCAGCACATCCAGGTGAGGGGCAGAGGGGGAGAGAAGACTCTGCCTGCCTCAGCTCTCTGGGGCAGGGACATTTTGCAGCTGTTTGTTCCTGAGAAGCCAGCCCTCGGGTCGCTCCCGGGCTGGCAGCATCCACAGGAGCTGCTCTGGCCCTTTGCCTGGGGAAGGAGCGTGGTGGCAGCGGCCGAGGCTGTTCTCTGGCAGGGAGAGAGGGGAATGGCATTTCCCTGCAGCCAGGCTGCTTTTGGGAAGGGATCTGTAGCCAGATTCTTAGAGGCCAGACCAAATATAGCAAGATTTTACCAATTAAAGGCTCCACAGTGTTAGTGCAGCAAAATGCTCAAGTGCTGGCAGCAAGTGCAGTGCAGGATGTGACAAAGCCGTGGCTGTAGCGTCCACTCGTGGCTGCACTGCCCAGGATTCTTCCCTCTGGCTTCCTACCAGTGCTGTGCCATAGGGGGGGTGGATTGGCCACAGCCTCAGGAATGCTCTAAGCTGGCATAAAACCAGACACTTGTGCTGGGGAGAGAAGTTGGTTTGGGTTTGTCTGGGGCCCCTCAATCCCGTTATCTCAGCGCTGGGGATGGTGGGATTTGCTCCAGCAGCTGCTTCAATTATTTGCTGAGCTGGAGCTGGAGCTGGAGGGAGCAGGTGGGCCTGAGCCTGTGCCCTCTGCTCTGGTGCTGGTGCAGTTCATGGTGCTGCCCACAGAGGGTGTCTCCAGCTCACCAGGACATGGGACTGTCTGGTTCATCCCCTGTGCCCGAGTCTGCTGGCGAGGGCACAGTCAGCATCGCCCTTTGCTCTTGGCAGGAGCTGAATTCGGAGATGAAGCAGCATCAGGAGGACCTGGCCACCCTGGAGCAGCTGGCTGCAGAGCTGGGCTCCTGTGGCTTCGCCCCTGGTGCCTCCCAGCAGCAGGAGAAGCTGCAGAGCCTGAAAAAAGATTTCTTGCAGCTGCAGAAGGTGGCAAAAGAAAGGTGAGTCCCAGGGACCCGGCTCCTCCCTGGGGAGGTGTGTTTGGGGGTGGCTCTGTGGTCACAGCAATACCCCATGGAGATCTCCTTTCCATGGGGGCAGGAGCAAACTCTTCCTGCCTCCTCCCACAGCCAGGCAGGAGGCAGCTCCTCCAGCTGACACGTTAAAAAAAGCATCATCTGGAGGCGTTGGGAAAAAATCCTTGGTGCCGCAGGAGCTGGTGCTCGTGTGCTCTCCAGTGAGGGGCTGCCACAGCTCCAGCCCACAGCATCGTGCTGGAGGGCAGCAGGGTGCTGGTGGAGGATCAGGAGCCTGTCCCAGGCATGTTCCTCTGAGAGCTGACACAACAGGGCAGCCTGTCCCCACAGTCCCCTGAAAATGGGGATAAAAGGGAGCTTTAGCAGCAGCTGGAGCTTGAATCTGCCATGACAGCTCCAGGGAGACAGGGAACTGCTGGGGAGAGGCCAGGGCAGGGCTACCAAGATGCTGAGGGGATGGAACATGTGTGTGAGGAGGAAAGGCTGCAGCCCTGGCGCTGTTCAGCTGGAGCAGAGAAGGATGAGCTCAGGGGGCACCTCAGCAACGCTTGTAAATCCCTAAAGGGCGAGTGTCAGAAGGATGGAGCCAGTCTGTGTTCTGTGAGGGCCAGTGACAGGACAATAATGGGCAGAGGTCACAGCTTGCCTGTGTCCCCAGGGCTCACAGAGCCCAGGCTCCATCTCCACACTCCCTGAGGAACACGGGGAAGGTGATGGGGAGAAGCAGATGAGTCTCCCAATAACTCCCAGTAATTCAGCAGGGTGCAGAGCTGCCTCAGCAGGGCTGTGTGGGCTGCTCACAGCTGCAGCCCGTGAGGGTGAGCTGGAAGGGCCTGTGGCTCAGGGCTCAGTGGCTGAGGGGTGGCTGAGGAGGAAGGGCAGCACAGCCCTGGGCTTGCAGCTGCCTGTGGCCAGACAGCATCAATGAGCTTTGTCTTCCCCAAAGCTTCACTTCCCCTGCACAAAGAGCCCGGTGCAGGGCCAGAGCTGTCAGCAGCAGTGGTGCCATGGTTGTTGGCTACTGTGGGGGTGCTGGAGTGGCCCTGAAAGTGCCAGTGGCCGTGGCTGGTGGGGGGAACATCAGCAGGGAGGGGGGGGGGCTGCTCTGGCTGCTGCTGCTTGTGCTGTTCCTAAGCAACATCTGATCATAATAATAACAAAAAAGAAGGGCTCCCAGAGCCACGACTGTGCTGCATTCAGCCTGGGGTAATTGCAAGGCAAAGCACGAGTTCTGACTCTCTGAAACCTTTTCACTCTCAGAGAAAGGGACGCCTCGTCCTGCCAGGAGCAACTGGATGAGTTTCGGAAGCTGGTTGGGGCCGTGAGGAAGTGGCTGAGGGACAGCGAAGGCAAAATGCCCCCCACTGAGAGCTGCCTGGGCACCCAGGAGCTGCAGCAGCGCCAGCAGCACATCCAGGTGGGCAGGAGGAGCTGGAACTGCACTGGGATCATCGGCAGCTGGTCTGGAAGTGCTGGGATGGGGGATAAATCCCAAGGAGCAGAGTCCTGGGAGGTGGTTTATGGTCTCAGAAATCCTGAGCTGCCCTGTACCTGCAGCCCCTGATGTGTGTACAGCAAAGAGCAAAGGTCCCCTTTGGTGCTGCCTGGTTTCCCTTCCCTCTCCCTTGCCTGCCCCAGGCAGGATTTGGGAGTGAGAGACTCCAGCACACTCATTTTCACTGGCTGTTTCTCCCTGCTAGACATGGAAGGTGGCCTCCTGTCACCAAGCCCCCGCTCCTCTCCTCTCCAGCGTGGTGATGCTTTAAGTGAGGCTGTGCCAAGGGTTTGACTCAGAGGCAGAGCAGTGTCTGCTGAGTCACCCACAGCCCCTGCACCCCCTGGGCTCTGGCTGTGGGGACTGGGCTTGGGCAGAGCTGCATTGTGCAGAGGGGAGGAGGGAGGTCCCTGGAACTAGAGGAAGGAGGTTTCCTTTGACAGACCCACTAGTTAGGGAAGAGCTTTTCTCCCTTTGATTCCCCCTGACAAAAACAAATGCCAGGACACCCATTTGCCTGGCACAGGCTGCTCACCCTGTGCCTGTGTCTTGGTGCCACCGAGTCACTACAGAGCTCACAGGGGAGGAAGGGAGGGCTGCAGCTGGGTTACTGTGGCCTCCAATCTCAGCCTTTGCTTTTGACCAGGATCTCCTGGAGGAGTGGAAGGGGAAGGGGGCCCAAGTGGAGGAGATCAGCCGCAGAGGGACCCTCCTGGAGAACCTGATTGTGGAGATTACAGCCCCTGATGCCCCATCCAAGGCAGGTGAGTCGCAGCCCACTCTCCTGAGGATTCCTCCTTCCTCAGCACTCAGTCTGCTCTCACTGCCTTGTCTTCCCTGGGCCTGCCTCAAGCAAAAATTAGGGTTATTTCCCTCTTTTAACAACCTTCAGAGGGCCTGTGGTGGTCTGAGTATGGTGGGGCTGAGCCCCTTGGTCGAGCTGCTGGTGCTTGTTGGGTTAATGCATTAGCCCAGTGCTCAGAGCCCCCTGACTTGGCTTCACTTGCTGTAGCATAACGAGCACCTACTTATCCTGCTCTTGCCATAAGCCCAGTGTGGGGACACGTTCTGCTGCCTCTCAGATGGAGCTTCAGGCAGGGCAGAGCTCTGGGAGCTCATGGATGTGGCCTCTGCTTTCTCTTGGTGATGTGCTGCAGCCTCCTGAGGGCTGGAGGCTCCTGATGAAACTCCAGGATCTGGGTTTCATATCTGGATGAAATGTAAGACTCTGTAAATCCAGACAGGATTTACTAGTCTCCCTTTTGGCTTCGAGTCTGTGAAGCAATGAGATTATGTCTGGTTCACTTGGAAACCAACTAAAAGATGTCTTCCAGCTCGTGAGAACGAGCCCTTGGACTCTGATTGTTGATGGGCATTTATGGGAACTCCCAGGCTGGGTGTTTGATGGGATTAACTTGATGAGCAATGTGGTGAGAAACCTCCAAGAGAAACCTGTTGTAGGTGGCAGGGATGGTCACACCACGTGGGGTGACCAAAGCAGCAGCCCCTTAGAGCCATGAAAGGTTCAAACTGTGTGGTTAGAGAGACTTCCCCAGTGTTCCTGACAAATGCCCCTTGGGCTGTGAATGCAGCTGGGATATTGAAGGAGGGGACACTGACGCATCCTATGTGGGGCCTCTTGGCAAAGGGAACGTGTCTGTGCACCAAGGTGGGTTTAAATAGGTTCATTCCATAAGAAAAGGAGAAGATGGGGGAGTCAATCTCCTCAAGAGAGTTAATCTCTTCAGGGAAGGTGCTTACCAGCCTTGCTTGATGTTATAATTCATGAAATCACACTCAGGGTAGGAGCTTTCCAAGCCTGGAGATACAGCCACAGGTCCTCAGTGTTACAGTCCACAGGAGCCATGTCTGCTCTGGTCTCTGGGTGATGTCCAGCTCCAGGCACCTTCAGCTCTTCTGCTTCTGGTCCAGGGAAGCAGGAGCAGCTCTGGGGAAGTGAGGAACGTGGGGGTGTGGGGAGGAGGAGGCTCCATACCCTGGCAGTGCCGATGGCTCCGCGCCGTGTCCGTGCTTGGTGGCCGGTGTGCTCCGTGTCCTGGAGGGCTGTTCATCGCTTGCTTGTCCCATCCCTAACGTGTCTGTCTTGTCCCTCTGTCTGTCTCCATCCCCTCTGCTCAGGTGCCTCCCTGCCTGCCCCAGGAGGGTCAGTAGGCAGCGTGAATGGATACCACACGTGCAAAGGTGAGCTCACTGCCAGCGCTGTGCAGCACGCACCCACCTCACCCCCATCCTCACCCCCCTCCTCACCCTCACCCCCATCCTCACCTGCCCACTTCTGTCTGTGCACTCCCATCCGTGAGAACTGGCACTGTCAGTGTCCCATTGTCATTGCAATGAGCTTGGCAGAGGGCTCCTGGCTTCTCGGGGCTGGAGGGTGTAGGTCAGGCTGCAGCTCAGGGCAGGGACAGCCCCCTGACAGCCCCTCAGGTGCTCTTTATTGCTGATAAATGGGAGGTCGTTTGGAGGCTTGCAATTAAATTTATGGGTTCTAAGGGATTATAAGAGCACCCAGCCCCTCAGCTTGCAGAGTGGTTTTAATTACTGCCCATTATCTGCTGTTAGTTCAGCGAGATAATAGGTGCATAAAAACAGCTTCATATTTTGGTGCCAAATTATTGGAGGCTGTATTAGCAGTGACACTGGGAAGAAGGGGGGAGCTCAGCTCAGCTCACATCAGCCTGATACCAAGGCATTTGCTCAGCTTGCTGACTGCCAACATGCATCCGTGGTGCAGCTGGAAGGGCCCCTCTGGCAGGAGGGATGAGGGTGATCAGCTCCGTGGGCAGACACACGGCAGCGTGTGGCCCCTCGCTCCTCACGCTTGGGCTGGCTGTGTCAGGACCTGACAGTGCAGGTTGAGATGGGTAGTGGGGACCTCGGCCCTGTCTCAGGCTGCTTTTTGGAAACAGATCTGACCGAGATCCAGTGCGACGTGTCGGATGTGACGCAGCAGTACCAGGCCCTGGGCACCGCGCTGCAGGAGCGGCAGCAGCAGCTCTCGGCCATGCTACAGAGGATGCAGGAGGTGCAGGAGGAGGCCAGCTCCATGCTCAAGTGGTTGGAGTCGAAGGAACAGACGCTGTTGGAGCTGGACACCTCCTCCTCACCCACCAAGACAGAGACAATGAGAGCCCAGGCTGAGCACAACAAGGTAACTCCTCTTCCAGAGCAAAACAAAGTGAGGATCAGAGCGTCTTTTCCCCAGAGGTCTTCCAGAGGTTGATGTGCTTTATTGCAGTAGGGCTAGAAGGATTAGTTAAGAGGTTCTGACCTGAGTTAAAGAGCTTTCCCCAGAAGGAATCCCAGGCAGATCTGTGGAGCAGGAGCCTGTGTCTGTGCCTGACCTCTTTGCTTTTAGACCAGTTGCTTTCAGGCATTTGGCTCAGAGGAAAGGAGCTCAGCTCTAGCCTTTGTGGCTGGGTCACTCCACCTTCTCCTGGAAAGCAATTCCCAGCCTTTCCCTGCTCTTGCAGCCAAGTTAGCTCACACTATTGCTAATAAAATGATTTCATTAAAGAGCAAAGGACAGAAGTTTCCCAACTCCAGCCTGTAGCTGCTGCTTCATTCCTGCTCCATGATTTCATTCGCTTGCCCTGTATCTGAAGATGTTCCAATGATTATTTTCCAGGCGTTCCTGGCTGAATTGGAACAGAAATCAGAGAAGATCCAGGAGGTAAAGGAAGCACTTTCTGGCTTGCTGGAGAAATACCCAGATTCTCCAGAAGCAGCGAACTGGAAGAAGATGCAGGAAGACCTGAGTAAGTGCCTGAAGCACTTGGGGAGGCTTCTGTCTTGAAACATCACGGTAGAAGCGGCTCAGGGTTGCAGGTTCCAAAGTCACAGCAGAGCAGAGTCACTTCTGATTAAAATTCAGTAAATACAGAACTTATCTCCAAGCTGTCTGGTGTACAAGGTGTTCCTGAGATGAGCACTGTCATGATTAATGAAGCCTCTGTGATGGGTGTATATTTTAAAGGCTTGTCTCCATAAATTACTTCTTAAAGAAAGAAAAAGAGAGAGAGAAAAGGAGAGAAAGAATAAAGAGAGGAAGCATGATCAACATGGGTTGATTACTTTGATTAAAAGCTTCGCTGCTTGATGTAAATTTGGAGCCATTAGTCAGGCTGTCCTAGGTAATGAAATGTTGACTAAACAAGACTGTGTCTTTAAAAAGAAGCCCAGAGATTCTCTTCTTTGAAATAGCAGGAACGTGTTTACGGAGTTCTGTGTCCAGGAGATGTGAATGTGCTGTGTGAGGACTGGTACACATGAGAGTATCCTCATTTATCGAGCCAGGGATGTGAGATGGCTCACCCAAGGTCAGACCAGCTCGTGGCAGTAGTGACTAGAGCACAGAAATCCTTTCCTATGAGCTTCGAGACCATGTAGCCATTAGCAATGGGCAATGGCTTGTTAGATGGAGAGCGACTAGAGCCGTGCTAGTTGGATTGAAAAGCTGAGGAGCAGGGGGAGGGAGGGAGGGGGGAAAAAAACCCCAAACCTCCTTGATGGTGCTGTGTTGGGGAGCACAAGCAACTACCAACACAGCCCACGCTTCAGACTGCAGGTGGGAACGAGCCAGCCAGGCGACGGCCGAGCGGCAGCAGAAGCTGGAGCAGTCAGCAACCCAACTGGCCACGTTCCAGGCGGCTGAGGCCCAGCTGCGGCCCTGGCTGATGGAGAAGGAGCTGATGATGAGTGTGCTGGGACCCCTCTCCATCGACCCCAACATGCTGAACGCACAGAAGCAGCAGGTGCAGGTGAGCTGGGAGCCGTGGCTGCGTCTCCACGCTTGGCGCAGGACGAGGAGGGGAGGGGGAACCGTCAGTGTGTGAGGTGGAAGATTCACCCAGAGCTGTTTGTCTTGCTGTGCCACGCAGCTGAGGGCTGGGAGACCTCAGGACTCCTCTCCCAAATCCTCTAAAACCCTGTTGAAGTGCAAACTACTACTTGAAGTGAGTGCAGTGCTTGAGCTCCCTTCCCCACACAGGGCTGACTCACCAGTGAATCACTTGGCCCCTCTTGGAGAGTGAAATTGCTTTAAACAAGACCTGTGCTGATGCTCTGCAGGACTTGCTAATGCTGCCCTTCCACCTGGCACCTGCCCTTTCCCTACCTCCTGCTTCCAAATCCTAACGTGCATGTAACCAGCCACATCACAACACAAAGTGCCCCAGTTCACGTAATTGGGTTTCCATCTCAACTAACTGGTTTATAGACGATATACAGCAGTAGGACAGGTAAGAGAGAGAGCAGAGTCCTGGAGTCACAGACCCCTCCCAGCTTTTGAAGTTGCAAGGTCACTGTAAACCGTGCCCTGCCCGTCCCAGTTGCCATCCCACCCCAGGCCTTGCTCCTGAGTGCATGGGCTGGGTGAAGCCCCTGGAGGTCTGGTTTGTTTTGACTGTGTGTACTCAAGAGCTGTCAGGTTTGTGCAAACATTCTCGTGTTATTTCTGTTTCAGTTTATGCTGAAGGAATTTGAAGCTCGCAGGCAGCAGCACGAGCAGCTCAACCAGGCGGCTCAGAGCATCCTGACTGGCCCTGGAGATGTCTCTCCATCCACTGACCAAGTGCGGGAGGAACTCCAAGGGGTTAATCAGAAATGGTCCGAGCTGACCGAACGCCTCAACTCCCGCTCCAGCCAGATTGACCAGGCCATAGTGAAGAGCACCCAGTACCAGGAGCTCCTGCAGGGCTTGTCTGAGAAGGTGAAGGCGGTGGGGCAGCGCCTGAGCAGCCAGTCTGCCCTCAGCACCCAGCCTGAGGCCGTCAAACAGCAGCTGGAGGAGACCAGCGAGATCCGCTCGGACCTGGGGCAGCTGCAGGAGGAGATCGCAGAGGCTCAGACCCTGTGTGACGACCTCTCTGTCCTGATCGGGGAGCAGTACCTCAAGGATGAGCTGAGGAAACGGCTGGAGACGGTGGCACTTCCCCTCAAAGGCCTGGAAGACCTGGCAGGTGAGACAGGACAGGGAAGTCTCTTAGGAGACCTTGAGATGTCAGATTCCACCTCTGCACTGTGCCAGAGGGCTCTGCCATCACTGGGTGTCTCACAGTAACGGGGGGAGCGTCGCCTTGAGGGTGTTTTATGTGGGACTAAGCACAGGAGAGCTCACACTCCAGATATAACCTGAGCATGGAGAGTGAGCAGAGACGTTGTTACGCTGACGTGGCTCCTCAGCCAGCCTGCCTGCCTTGCAGCAGTGTGGCATGTGCTGTGCTTGGGGAACAAAATGGTTCCAGAATTCAGAATGGGGCAGGGAGAGGACCCAGTGGCCACCTCCCAGTCCTTTGGGACGCCTGTCCTGGTTTCTGAGGTTGTGCTTAGAGGCTGGTCAGGAGAAGCGAGGCCAGTGCCCGTTAGTGCTTCAGAAAGGTGTGAATCAGTGGGCAAAGAGGCTGGTGATGCAACGGAAAACTTCCCTCCTGTGAATCAAAACGTTGGTGCATCTGAGATGATTTTAAGTAATTGCACTTTGCTGGTTGGGTTTGGGCTGCATCGTCACGTTCTGCCGTGGTTTCCTTTGCAGCCGACAGGATGAACCGGCTGCAGACTGCGCTCGCCAGCTCCCAGCAGTTCCAGCACATGTTTGATGAGCTCAGGACCTGGCTGGATGACAAACTGTGCCAGCAAGCTCAGAGCCAGCCCGTTTCTGCTAAACTGGAGAGGCTACAGAACCAAATTCAGGAGCAAGAGGAGTTCCAGAAGAGCCTCAACCAACACAGTGGCTCTTACGAGATGATTGTAGCCGAGGGAGAGTCTTTGCTGCTTTCTGTCCAGCCTGGGGAGGAGAAGACCACTCTGCAGAACCAGTTGGTCAGCCTCAGAACACACTGGGAAGAGCTGAGCAAGCAGGCCGCCGACAGGCACTCCAAGCTCAAGGATTGTTTGCAGAAAGCTCAGAAGTACCAGCGGCACACGGAGGACCTGCTGCCTTGGGTGGAGGACTGCAAAGCAAAAGTGTCAGAGCTGGAAGTAACTCTGGACGCAGTGCAGCTGGAGGCCACTCTCCTGAGGTCCAAGGCTCTGCTGAGCGACGTGGAGAAGCGACGCTCCGTGCTGGAGACGCTGAACAGTGCCGCCGACGTCCTGATCGACGCGGCCCAGGCGGACGAGGACGACATCCGAGATGAGAAGGCCGGCATCAATCAGAGCATGGATGCCATCACGGAGGAGCTGCAAGCCAAGGCCGGCTCCATTGAAGAAATGTCCCAGAGGCTCAAGGAGTTTCAAGAGAGTTTCAAGAACATCGAGAAGAAGCTGGAAGGGGCGAAGCACCAGCTGGAGATTTACGAGGCGCTGGGGCCACAAGCCTGCAGCAACAAGAACCTGGAGAAGCTCAGGGCGCAGCAGGACGTGCTGCAGGCTCTGGAGCCGCAGGTGGATTACCTGAAGAACTTCACTCGAGGGCTCGTGGAAGATGCCCCGGATGGCTCCGACTGTTCCCAGCTCCTGAACCAAGCTGAGGTGGCTCAGCAGGACTTCAAAGCTGTGAAGCAGAAAGTGAACGACTGCTGCACCCTCATGGAGAACAAGCTGGAAGGGATCGGGCAGTTCAGCAGCAGGGTGAGGGAGATGTTCTCCCAGCTGGCGGATCTGGACGATGAGCTGGACAGCATGGGCCCCATCGGCAGGGATGCTGACAGCCTGCAGTCCCAGGCAGAGGACGTGCGCTCCTTCCTGGGCAAACTGCACGGGCTGAGGGCAGACATCGAAGCTTCTGCAAGCGAGTGCAAGAGGATGCTGGAGGATGAAGGGAGCCCCGACCTGCTGGGGCTGAAACGCGAGCTGGAGACGCTGAGCAAGCAGTGCAGCAAACTGACAGAGAGGGGCAGGAGCCGGCAGGAGCACGTGGAGACCACGCTGGGTCGCGTCCAGGACTTCTACAGCAGGCTGAAGGAGCTGAGCCACATGACGACCGCGGCCGAGGAGAACGAGGCCTTGCAGTGGGTGGTGGGAACGGAGGTGGAGACCATCAACCAGCAGCTGGCCGACTTCAAGGTAAGGCTTTATGGCTCTGATAGTGGGGTTTGGTGTTGGAAAGTCTGTGTGGTGCTGTGGTGGGTGGTGAGGGACCTCTGGCCTTGGAGCCTGTTCTTGGTTGTTGCTGTGCCGTCGGTGGCTTTGGTGCAGTGGGATGTCCCTGCTCTGGAGGATGTCAGAGCAGCTGCTGGGCTGCACAGTCCGTGGTGAAAAGGTGCAGAAAGATGTTGTGGTTGGGAGGGAAAAGCCCTTTTCCCTGTTCTCCTCGTGATGTGTGATGTTGGTGTGCCAGCACCTCGTGGGCTTGTAGAGGTGGTTGGCATTTAGGCTTTGGAGGAGGGGAGGGATGGTTGTGAGTCCGTCTGAACTGTTAAGGTGGCATCATCTGAGAGTCTGGTGCTGGTCAGATCATCCTGTAGGTCTTTCTTCCTGGCCCACCGTTTCCTTCTTGTTGTTTGCTGCAACTGAGCCACATCTTGCGTCTGTTTTGAGGTCCTTGAGTACAAAGAAAGCCACAGAAAAAGCTGTGGGGACAAGGAGCAAGGAGCTGATGGAGACCATCAGAGCTTGCAGTGAACGCTGAGAGCAGTTGGAGCGTGTTTGATGTTGTACAACGTGATGGTGTTGGGTCACTGTTACCCTGCGTTGGTTGTGTTCATTCTGCTCAGTTGTTCTCTTGCTGTGAAACTGCTGTGAGAGTTGTGCTGGCAGCTGATGATGGGGCTGATTTACATCTGGCTGCTCCTTTCCTGGTGTTTAATGGGGGGTGGGAGGGGAAAGTGTTTTTACAGCCGTTTCCTTTTCATCTCATGGTTAACTGATCCCCTTCCACCACTTAATAGCTCTGTGAAACCTTCACAAGGAGAAGGGTGGGCTGTGGTTTGGGGGTTGCCTATCCAAAAGAAGAGCTTGGAAGTGTTACTTATGGGCCAATCTCAGGCTCATCGGATCACGTGGCTGTTGACTCCTGTGCTGGGCAGTGGTTTGCATGGAGCTCACGTTGGTCACTGTCACTTGGAACAAATATCTGCAAAAAGGAGTTTCTAGTCCTTAAAAGCAGTGAAACTTTCCTGCAGAGCAAGGGATTGTTCCTAGCTGAGCAGCTCTCATTAGGAAGGGTGATGAAACCCAGGCCATGCAGACGGCTTGGTTGGCAGGCTCAGTTTAACCCATTGTGGTGCCTGCAGATGGTCTGTACCTCAGTGACTTTGAGGATGACCCTTTAAGACAAAGGTGGCCTGGGCTCCATGAGCTGAGGATGCTTTGTGGGGTGACATGGCCTTACCAGGAGTCACTCATTGGCCATCAAAGACCTGTGAGGGGTCTTTCATTTTGGAGAAGGGAACTCAGCAGCACTCACGGCAGCATTTTGCTGTGTAATGGTTGAGGAGAAAATGGGGGAGAAGCAAGAAGGGTGAGAGAGCTGCTGGGTGAGGCAGCAGCCATCCTCCTGAGCTGCTCATCCAGAGAGTGAATGTTCCTGCACCAGTCCTGCAGATCTCTGCAAAGCTTCACCTTACAGCTCCCTCTGAAGGGAAACTCGACCCCAGGCACTGATGTGCAGGTGGGAGGGCATTGCAGACACAGGCAGGGAGGTACAGGAGGCAGAGTGGTGAGGTCTGGAGTGGGATCAGGGCGAAGTGGGAGCACGTGGGGTGTTTCCTGGCTGCACCAAGGCTCATGTTTCTCAGCGTCTAAGGGCAGCATCACAACTGTCTCCCTTCTTGGATTGCAAACAGGATGCACACACACTGTGCCTGGGAGTGCAGAGGCAGCTCCTGGGGATGGGGCAGCTGAGCGTGGGGAGGAGCAGGGGGGCTGGCTGGGGCTCCCCGAGAGCGGTCACGCTCGGGATGGCCAGAAGGCTCCAGTGCAGACAGATCTTATGTCTTAAGGCATTAATTTTCATGAACATCTGTGTAAATGAGATGCAAATCAGGCATGGCCCCAGGGCTCCAGGCAAGTTGCCAATGCAGGCCTGACAAAGGTGGGCACTTCTGGGCTCATTGTGTCCGGATTTTAATAAAGAAGATGTATTGAGGGATGTGACAGAGGCCCCTGAGCAGATGACTCAGGAGGAACCTTCTACTTGAAGCTTCCCATGGATTTTCTCTTTGCCTGACTGCAAACACCCCTCAAACTTGCCCCAAAAGACCACAACCTACAATAAACTCTTAACTCTTGGAGAGCTGCCACCCATGTGTTTCCTCTTTCCCCCCCACCCCAGCCCCTTTCTCAGGTCACACAGGGACTAACCCAGGCTGTGGGAGGGCTGAGCCCTCTCCTGCTCTACATGCTCCTGGCTTCTGGGGGCTGGGGCTGGGAAGCAGCTGTCAGATCTTGTTTGGGAGGCAGCTTTGTGTGCAGGAGGTGTTTTGGGTCAGTGAGCTGCTGCGATGTGGGGATGGCTACACTGAGAGGCTGAGGCCAGGCTGGCTCCCACAAAAAAAAAGCCAGGATGTGATCCAGGGTGGATTTGGCCTTCAGGGAGTGAGAGAAAACTAGTCAGAGCCTCATTCAGAGCACCACATTGTGAGAGGGTTTGTAAGAAATCCATCTTGAAGTGACTTTTAAGGGTCATCTAGTTTTGTGGTGAGCTCAAGTGAAGCTGAAAGGCATTTCTGTGGTTTGGAGTCTGTGCTTATATGGACATGTTGATGGATCACTTCAGATACAGCTGTGCTGCAGAAGCAATGGCATGGTTGTGGCTGATGTTAAGCTCTCAGAGCAAAGGAACCTCATCTTTAACTCCTGGGCTTCAGCAAGAGTTTAACCCAAGTGGCTCTCTTTCCATGGCTGCCTCTGAGGGGACCTTTCTTTGTTATAAAAGGGTATTAAGTGTTAGAAGAATCTTCCTGTGCCGTGTCTCCACAAGCATCACACAGTGTGGAGTTCTGTACAGGAACTGGGGCCAGAGCTCTGTACAGGAGCTGGGGCATCGCTTCCCCTCCCCTGGCTCTGCTGTCAGCTCAGGTTTCTCAAAGCTTACTCTGATATTAAATGTTAATGACTGGAATCAAATGAACGACAGTCGAAATGTTACTAAACATAACAGCACTGTTGGTTCAGTTTGGTGAGCAGCAGCAATGCCCCAGGGAAGCGATTTCCCCAGGTCCAGGTGAGACACAGAGGGTCACACGGACACAGAGGGGGGTTTCTTTCCAGCATCAGCAACACCTGAGCTACAAGAGCTGGAGTTACAACCCTTCCTCCCAAAGATTGGGAAACTAACGCTGTCTGTGGGATAAAGCTTGTGCTGTTCAGTGCAAGGGGCTGATCTTCCTTCACACACTCAAGAGGCAGAGGTGGGGTTTGCTGCTTTGGAGCTGTGGTGCCAGAAAGCCCCAGGCACAGGCTTGTCCCGTCTGGCCAGAGAGCATCCATCAGCCTGGGCCACAGCCTAATTCTTTGGTGGTTTTTTTGGAAGCCATCTGTGCTGGGGTAGCTTGGTCTCCTGGCTAAGCAAGCTCAAGCCTGGGTTTTGTTTATCTTGTATACAATGGATTTTGAAGTTGGGTTTCAAAGCCTGGCTGGCAGCTCTGAGCTGGGACCCTCTTTGATTCACAGTGTTGTTTTTGGCCAAACACTAACGTTGCTGTATTTCACCTACAAAGCAGAGTGTAACGCTCAGCCCTGGGTCAGAGGTGCTAGCAGGGATTTTTAGGCTTGTTGCCATACAGAGCTAAGCTCAGGAGTGGAAGGATGTTGTTACCTCCCCAGTTGTATCATCACAGAACCCCAAATGATGGGGTGGGAAGGGCCCTGCAGAGCTGCTCCAGCCCCAGCCCCTGCTCCAGCAGCTGCCCCTGGCTCAGGGATCACAGGAACGTGTCCAGGTGGGGTTGGAAACCTCCTGAGAAGGAGCCTCCACACCCTCCCTGTGCAGCCTGGGCCAGGGCTCCTTCCCCTCAGCACCAAAGGAGTTTCTCCTCCTGTGCCAGGGGCACTGCCTGTGTGCCAGCCCCAGCCTGTTACCCCATGTCCTGACACTGGGCACCTCAGAACAAACACTGGCCCCATCCTCTCTACACCCATCAGATCGTGCCAGAGTGGTTTTGCTTTCCTGGGACACTTTCCTCCCCATGACCAAGGTGAGGGCAGGAGCAGGGCTGCCTGTCTGCCTTCCCAGGAGAGATTTCTGCAAGAGTCTGGAGAGCTTGACCCAAACTGAAACCCAAGGAAAAGCAACTTGGCACAACCAATCAGTCACCATCCCATTCAAATCAGTGCAGAGGCAGCTGGCTGAAGGGGAAGAGCTGTGGCAGTGCCTCGGTGTGGCTGGACCCCCGTGTGTTTGCCGTTCCCCTCCCGGAGCTGTGTTGGTGGCTGCTCCGTCCCCGCAGCTGCACTTCGCCCCACGTCTGTGCTGGGGCATGGCAGAGGAATGCAGACAGGCCCAGACCTGCCACTCACCCAGCAGCTCACCTCCAAATAGGAATTAAACCTCACCCTCATCCCAGATGGAGAGGAGATGGGGGGCAGGAGAGGGTCTGCGAGGGACTGGCTTTGGCTGGGCAGTGGAGGGAGGAAACAGGGTTTTGGGTTCCTGCCTCTCGTCCTGCTGTGGGTTTTGGGGAGGTTGTTTGAGTTGCTCAATGCAGTGATGTCGGGCACCACTCCTCCACACCAATAAAGGTTTCTTGCTGCAGGATGGGGAGGGGGAGGGAGAATCCCCAGACAGCAATAACTGCAGCCACACTCCCATCTCATTTCAGAGCAGGTCAGGTCGGGCCCCAGCAGAGCCCTCGTGCCTCCAGCACCCTCTGAGTCTGCCTAAATTAAAACAGTCAGGACAGAAATCCCAGGAGGTGTGATGCAGGGAGTGAGTAAAGCCCTGAACACCAATTACTCATCTTGCCATTCAGCTGCCTCTCTGTCTGATCCTGCTCTGGGTCATCCCCACTTCACGCTACGTCAAAGCTGCTCACGAGCCCGCGAGTGCTCCCGCTGCCAGCCCCCTCTGCTTTCTCTGGCACTCTATTTATGACTCTCTTAATTCCCCCCACCTTTCAGACTGGGAGCTGACTCAACAGCACTGCCAGAAGTGTTGCTAATAACTCTTTGCCTCGGTGTTGCTGGGTTTCTCCCAGGTGCTGCTGCTGCTGTTTGGGAGAGGGCATTGCGTGCCCTGCGTGAGGAGGTGTCGTTGCAGGGGGCATCAATTGGCAGGGAGAGATGTGGGATGGGGCTTTAGCTGCCCAGGCTCTGCTTGGTTGTTCCAGGGTGGTGGTTTTGCAGGACTGAATTGGGTGAGTTTTCCCAGCAGTTTGTCCCGTTGAGGTTCTCAGTCTGTGGGTCGGGGACGAGTGTGATTCCCAGTTCTGAAGGTGATGGTTTTGTGAGCTCAAGACACACGTATGATGAGCTTCAGTGGTTCTGTGGGCTTACAGTTCTGTCTCTGGGACTGGTGCCTCTGCTCCCACTACAGAGCTGCTCTCGGGAACAGGCAGAGGAAAAGACACGTCCCAGCTCAGGATCGTGGGGCTGAACCGAGAGCAGCAGCAACTAAACCGTGTGCTGATGAGGCATTTGCTCAGACGACTCACACTCAGAACCTTAACTTCATAGACTTCTCGAGGCATTAAGTGCTGGCAAGCACTTGTACTTGCAAGTGATATCCCAATCCCTGGCCTCTGGGGAGGTTGTTTTGGTGACTCTTCACCCAATGCTGTAGCCAAAGAGCCCGTTGCTGAGGGTGCACTGCAGGCAGGGGCTCCCAGCGTGGCTGGGAGGGGAGAGGTGGGTTTCTGGGGTGGGATGGGGCAGGGAGGGGACATTCTGCCACTTGCTGTGCCCCAGCCTGGCTGAGGGTATTTTTAACCCTTCTGTGCCCCCGGAGGAATGCGTTTGGCTCCCGACAGTCTTCCAGTTGGGAGCAGCTGGGTGGGACTGGGCTGGGAGCAGGGACAGGCTGCACCACGGTGTCTTCTCCTTGAACGCTTTCCAGACCTACTTAAAGTATCTGGGGGTCAGTATTTTCAGCATCAGCAACACACGCAAAAATGCCTCCTCTCTGACAGCTGTTAAGCTGCCTTAGAGGCACCAGCTCCCCTCGTGGCAGAGGAGGATGATAAATGGGGGGGATGATAAGCATGGGCTGTGCTGGGTGACAGGACTGTCACCAAACCTGGCTGGGGAGAGTGGCCCAAGCGTTAGCCCAAGGCCTTGGTGCTGCACTCCTGACCCACTGATCGGGGTGTGTTGTAGATAAAGGTGTTTGCACAAGAGGCACTTGAGCAGGAGTGGCCCCTGCAGCCTCCTCCATCCTTGGAAATAAAGGGAAGAGCAAGCAGCTCGTCCTTCCTGCAGGGAGCTGTTGCCTGTGTGATTGTTCACCAGCGAGCTGGGGATGGGTTTGACCTTGGCACTGGCACTGCCCCGATCCCAGATGGGCTGAGAACAAGAGCAAATGAAGCCAGAAGCTGCTGAGACCGACCAAATCTTAGCCAGGCTTTTGGGGTTTCGTTTCCCTTTTCTTTTCCTGACCATTACTCAGGCTGTGACCAAATGCTGCCTTTCAGGAGCCAGTTTGGGTCAGTGCTCCCGAGCCACCCTCTTGCAGATGCTTTTGGTGACCTCAGCTGAGGGAGATGGCCGTAGGAATGTCCCCTCACAGGAGCACTCGTTAGCTGCTGGTGGTGCTGACACTTCCCAGTGTTTCCAGGAGATACTAAAAATACCAGCTTTGCATAAGAGCAGGAGAGCTGAGGATCTGAGGGAGGAGGAGATGGGAAGCTTGTTGTCTGCAGGAGCCAAGCAGAGAGAGGAAGGAGATGAGCCCAATCCCGTCGGGACGCAGCCGTGGAGGGGGGATCCAGGGGGTGGAATGAGCACAGGACTTTCCCATCACCTGCAGCCTCCCAGTGAGTCCCAGTTCACTGCTGGGGAAGGGAGTGACCGTGGCCACTGGGGCTGGAGCCACTGGGGACTTTGGGGAAGGGTTTGGGCTTGGATTAGTCACCAGAGCCTTGCAGGAACAATTGCCAATTCTTTTGCTGAAGGAGTGGTTTAAAATGTCTCCCATGCAGAGGATTCTCTGGATGATAACACACTTACCTCACTTCCTAAAGAGCCTCCAGAGCACTTTATTAATCACCCCATCCCTCAGCTCTCCCTGAGTACTCTGAGTGGGTTTTCCATTAGCCCAGGGTGGGCAGGGTGCTGGGTCAGTGGCAGCATGGAGCAGCAGGGCCAGAAAGCCCAGGATGGTTCATCCACCCTCATGCAGCTCCAGAACAAAGCCTGGCAGCCACAGGCAGGGATTTGTAGGGAAAGTGAGCAGCTGAGGACAAAAGCTGGCACTTCAGCAGCACCTCCCGTGCCCAGCCCAGCTCCCTGGCACGTGGCTCTACCCTTTGCTCCCAGTCCCAGCACAGGTTGCTGCTGGGCTGTTTCAGGGTGCTGTGTGCACACAGATGGGGTCCCAGGGGAGCTGTGCAGGGCTGGAGCTCAGCGTGGCAGCGTGCAGGGCTGTGCCTGAGCTCTGCTGGCACACACGTGGGCTCCCGGCTTCCTTCGCCAGGATTATTTATACCAGCATCTACATGAGCTGCCGTGCACAGAAAGTGCCACAGTGCAGCTCCTGCAGCCTTGGGGAAGGAAAAGGGATGTTAAAATGCAGCACTGGCTGTATCTGTGCATCCAAACTGCAGGGTGGTTCCCCAGCAGCTTGGGGGTTTAACCTCTTCTCAGACTTTCCCAGTGGAGGTGCAGCCCCCTCCCACAGCCCCAGCTCCAGGTTGCAGAGCACAGGGGCTCAGTGCATCCTGAACATGAAAAGGGTTTGAAGTGAGCTATAAGCTGAGGGGATCAGGGAGCACCCAGTCGGGCACGGTGGGATGGGATTAGCCTGGGTGCTGTTGCCTGGCAGGGGCTGGGAGCTCAGGGCTTGCCCACACAACACCCAAGTGGCAATTGCAGAGATTTGGCAAAAGGAACAAGTTTAGGAGGAGAGCAACAGCACAGAAAGGGAGATAAAGAAATCCTTCTGACTGTCTGACAAATGCAGCAAAGGCTTTAAAACCCGTGAATCCTCTGGTATAAAATCCAGAGAAACCTAAGCAGCAGTTTCTAAGGCAGATTTTGGGGGGGTGTGTTTTGCTTTGTGCTTTTACTGCAGCGCCTGAGGAAGGCTGAAACCTGCCCTGAGTCCCTCAGTCAGGCTGGAGGCACCTGGGGTTTATCTCCTCTGCTTTGCCTGCACGTGGCACCATATCCCAACCCCACAGACCCTCCTGCAGTCAGATATGGGGGATATGACCCACATGGACATGGGTAATGTGGTCAGCAGGACATGTAGGGACAAAGCTGGTGGTGCAAAGGCAGGAACTGTCCTGCATCCACCCTCAGCCAAGCTGGGCAAGAGGGTGTTGCACTGCCCAGGCCAGGAGGGCACCAAGGTGAAGATTAAAGAAGCTTTGAGGGTGAAGAAGGCCCTTGGTTGTACCCTGGGCTCCTTAGCCATGTGTCTGCCAAGGATCCTGGGCTGCCTCTGGGCTTTCTCTTGCCTGTCACACAGCACAGGTCCCTTGTTTCCAGCTGCTGAGACACATTAAAAGAAAGCTAAAAATATATGAGTTTCCAAGTCCTGCTTTCCCATGTAAACAGTGGCAGCAGCACAGGGCAGGATGTAACACAGCTGTAAACAGGGTGACATCAGCCCGTGACGGGCCCAGCCAGTGGCCATATGAGGGAAGCTTGAAACCTGCAGGTCCAGGACACAGATGGGGATGCTCCTACTTGGAGCAAGCCTGGGAAAACCTCTGGGAGAGGTTTAGCTGAGGGTCTGTATCTGCAGGAGATGTGGCTGTTGGATGGGCTGGGCTGGATGGCAGCCTGTGGCTGAGCTGTTGGTCCCCTCCCCACAGCAGGCTCACCCTGGGGTATCATCCACAGCCCTGAGCCCAAGCTCGGGTTTGGCTCGATGCTGCTGGTAACAAGGGAGGAGAGAGGGGTTTGATGACTGAATAATAGTCAAAGGAGGGGTCCTGGTGGTCTTTTCTGAGCTGTGCCACGGGTCCAGTGAGCTGCCAAGTGAGCAGATGCATCCTGAGCTCGGGGCTGAGGCTCTGAAGCACTGTTGGCCCTTTATTTCAGTGCTGGCACTGGCTGCAGGAGCCACTCAGAGACCCCAAAAGGACACAAATTCAGGCAGGGCCTTTGCATCCTGCCCCATCCCTCCCTCCTTCCCACCAACACACGTCTCCAGCAAAGCCCTGCCATTCCCAGCTCCTTTGCTTTCTGTCCCCATCAATGAGGTAGCCCTTGGTGGCTTAAAGCCCTAACTGGAGGAACCTGCAGGAGCTCCAGCTGAGGTCAGCAGGGCAGGCACAGCAGGTTTTTAATTGGCTTTAGGACTTGCCCAATATTTCCCTAATGGTTTTAGAGATGGATTGGGGAGGGGGATGTGTTGGAGGAAGACTTGGCTCGCTTCTGGCACGTGACTAGGTGAGGAAATGGGAAAAGAATTTCTGGCTGTGAAGGGCAGCTCCACGTTGAGCTCGTTCCTTCTTCACAGCAGTGGAACAAAAAGCCTCTGCGCCCCAGCCCAGATGCCTGGGATTCCTCACGGAGGGGCCCTGGAGCACTAACGGTCCTGCT
>WBNH01005107.1:62002-78671 GCA_013401255.1 Urocolius indicus | reverse complement strand
CGGGAGCCCGGTGCTGGCGGCGGGGCCGGGGCTGGGGCTGGGGCTGGGGCTGGGGCTGGAGCGTGCGGCTGCCTGCGCCGTTCGGCCTTTTGTTCCGCCGGCGGGAAGGAGAAGCGAGGAAGAGGAGGAGGAGGAGGAGGAAGGCAGCGGCTCGGGTGCGCCATGCATCCCACCGTGCCGGCCGGGGGCTGCCCGCGGGGGCGACGCGGAGCCCCCCGCCCCCGGCCCGGCCGCTGAGCCGAACACAAAAGGGACCGAGAGAGACGAGGAAAGAAGGGGAAAGGGCTTGGGTGCGTGTGTCCATCCATCCCTGTCTCCGACCGCTCCGGCGCAGGGACCGGCCCCCGCCGCCGCCGCTCCCCCCATCCCCGCCATGGCCGGGCAGCCCGACAGCGGCCGCCGGCAAAGTTAGTGCGAAGAGGAGGGGGAGGAGGAGGAGGAGGAGGAGGAAGCAGCAGCAGCAGCAGCAGCAACAGCAGCAGAAGGAGCCTCCGGCCGCGGCTGCTCCCCACCGGCTCCCGGCAGCTCAGGAGCTTTCGTGCCGCTCCGTCCCCTTTTGCCATTTTTGGATGCGTTTTATAGCCTTTTTTTTTTTTTCCTGGGGAGAAAGAGAAGAAAAAAAAGCGACGAGGCAGCAGCTTTTGCACCGGCAGCTTTTGCTCCGGCAGCTTTTGCTCCAGCAGCTTTTGCTCCGGCAGCTTTTGCACCGGCAGCTTTTGCACCGGCAGCTTTGGCTCCAGCAGCTTTGGCTCCAGCAGCTTTTGCTCCGGCAGCTTTTGCTCCAGCATCTTTGGCTCCGGCAGCTTTGGCTCCGGCAGCTTTGGCTCCAGCTCCAGGCTCCACAGCGTGTCCCGGTCACCGTGCCGCAGCCGCCCCGGTTTTTTGGGGGTGAAGGTGGGTTTCGGTGTCTCCAAGCATCACGGCGGGGTGATGGGAACAACAACAATGCCATCATGTTTGTGAGGCAGGAAACCTCCGGGTTTGCCCTGAATGAAGAACTTCCTGTGTTTAAACTTGTACGAAGATCCGCTGACAAGCTCAGTTCAAATGAAAACACGAGAGTCGGGGGCAGAGGCTGATTCAGAGCAGCTGAACTTCCCCGGGCCCGAGAACCGACCGTGGGACACGAGGAGCTGCCAGGACGGGCTGTGCCTTTGTTGTTAAGGAAAAGACATTCCGGGAGGATTTAAGAGCTTCAAACTCTGCCGTTTCCATCGCGAGCGGCGCGTGGGAATATTCGATCACCGCTGTTGGATTTGGGGTGTTTTTTTTTGCCGATGGATGATGGGGGTTTTCTTTAGGGGGGTTGAGATGGGTTGTTTGACTGCTGGGGAACACCGGTGAGGCTGCTGAGCCGGCACGGGACTGGCTTTTGCCAGCACACCCTCCCGACCCCCACAGCCTCACCGCTTCGGGATCAGAGGCTGCCGCCGTGGGTTTGGGACCCTCTGAGCGTGTGATGCTTCCTGCGGTGGGTGGAAGGTTGCCGAGGCGGTTTGGTCAGCTGTGAGGACGAGAGCATGGGCAAACCACTGAGCCGGCCAGACTGTCTACGGCAGAACCGCACTTGCCTGGGGAAGGGCGAGGAGGAGGATGGTTATATAGAGGATTGTTACGTGCCCCAGAGGTCCATCTATGACACGATGAGAATCAACGAGCAGATCGATCAGGGATCGAAGCTCAACCAGCTTTCCAAGAGCACCCTCGGCAAGGGGGACGGCAGCACCATATCCAGCAACGGCACCTTGGGAGCTGCCAACGTCTTCGAGTCCAGGCCTCCAGAAACGAAGAAGCTGGACGAACGAGTCATCTTCGACGCTCTGAAGCTCAGCAGCGACGTCTCCAAACCGGCTCCGGCTCCGCCGAGGAGGCGACCGAACCCCGAGAGGAAGGAGAACGTCAACCGGCGGTCGTGGAAGTCCTTCATGCCCCCCAACTTCACCGAGTTCGCCGAAAGGATGGGGGCATCTCTGAGCGAGGTGTCGGAAGCGGGTGCCTCCAACCCTTCCCTGCGGGAGAAGCGGGATTCCGGCGCCCTGCTGAGCGAGCGCCCGGCTCAGCCCGAGCACGGCGAGCCCATGGCCGAGTCCCTCACCTTGGAGCACGTCTCCAAGTCATCGGGCACGGCCGAGGCTCTGATGGCCAAGCCGCTGGGTGGGGATGGCTACGGCGGCCCCCGGGATGAACGTCAGGCCCTGCTGAGCACCGGGCGCAGCCGGGACCTGGCCAGGGCTCACCGGCTGCCCAGTGCAACCTGGCCACGTGCCAGGAAGAACTTCATCAAGGGATGCTTCAGCGACGGGCAGCAGGAGACCCTGGAGGCCTCCGAGTCGGACTGTACGGTAGAAAACGTCAACCTCTCTCCGTGCCTTAGCGAGGAGCTGCTGGATGTGGGGCTGGATATTCTCGTCACCTCCAATCTCAGGGAGAAAACAGAGTCTGAGCTGAGATTTGAGGAGGACGAGCGCTGGGTGATGATGGAGGAGTGGGAGGAGGCGACGCTGTCAGGGAGAGGAAAGGCTGTTCTGGTGGCAGAGGAGAAGAGCTGTTGCTTGGCAGATATTTCTGAGGAAAGGGAACAATTTGCTACTCCGGTGGGCAGCTCTGCCCCCAGCCCGGGGCTGTCCCGATGCCCCACAGCCCCGAGGGGCGCCGGCAGCCCTGTCACCGGCAGCGTGTGCGGCACCGAGGATGTGGCGGTGCAGTGCGAGGCCGAGGACTTGGCTCAGGGCTCGGGGCGCTCAGACAGCCCTGCGGCCCCCGAGCTGTCTGACAGCGACTCGGTGCAGATGTTCCTGGAGCTGGAGGAGCGGTGCCTGAGCGAGGACAAGGGCGATGGGGCTGTGCCTGGCCACATGCAGGGTCAGGTCTCCCCCGTAGACTTGGAGGGGCTGAAGCCGGCTTCGGCCAAGCTGGCCGGGTCGGTGGTCGAAGCGTGTCAGCCCACAGCCCCCTTGGACGTCAGCGCTTCAGACTCTGCTGTGGTGTCAGACCTGGAGGACTTTGATGTCACCTGTAGCTCACAGCTGCTGAGTGCCCTGGAGCCAGCGACAGAGCCCTTCTCAGAGAGGGACACCTCGGCCGTCACCCCGACGGACTCAGATGGAGGGGCCTCCCCCAGCCCCGTGGCTGCCGTGGGGATGAGCTTCCTCCAGCACTGCTCTCCCTCCCCGCTGCAGGAGGATGGGCCTGAGCTGCCGGTGGCCCCAGAGCTCCTGGAGGGCTGCGTGGTGACGGGGCTGGTGGCTGATGGGGTGTCGTCTCCTGAGACACATCCAGCTGCTGACTTGGAGGGAGCCGGTTTCCCCAGAGCTCCTGCGGGGTGGGGGGATGAGCAAGACTTGCTGGTCCCTGATGGTGAAGTGTCACAGCTTCCCGAGGAGACTTGTCCCAGCAGTGTGTCCCCAGCTGGGCTGTTCCCCTGCCACCTCCCAGCTCCTGACATGGTGCTGGAGGAGCTGGAGCATCCCCCACAGCACGACCAGGCCAGCACGGAGGGGTCAGAGCCACTGGGATCCCAGACCCATCACCTCCTGCCTGAAAGGACAGAGCTCACGACCTGGGATGTCCCAGAACTGGTTTCTAAGGATGAAGCCACAGATTTGGGGTCAGAGTGGGATGGAGCTGAGGGTCAGACTCATCTGGCAGAAAGAGGAGATGCTTGCTGCAGTTCTCTGCCACCTTTCCACCCCAGCTCTGCATCAGAGCCAGACTCTGAGGCTCTGACAACGTCCTTGGTGCCTGCTGAGGACCTCCCATGGGAGGAAACTGTTCCCCTGGGCCTGGAAGGGGCTGCTCACATTGAGAGCTGCCCAGTGGAGGTGGCTGTCGTGTGTGGGGAGGCTCCAGCAGCCATCCTTCAGCCAGGGGACTTGGACTTGCTCTTTGCCTGTGGCTGGGAGGACCAGCTGGCAGCATGGGGCTGTTCCGTGGTGCTGGGTGAGAGGGTCCTGCGTGCTACCAGCCCATCCAGCCCAGCAGAGCTTCCCAGCACATCACCCCTTGCCAGGCAGCCTGCTCCCAATGCCACCCCATGGGATGTTGGGGGCCTTTCTGCTCCAGCCGACCCACCAGCACCAGAGGATGTGACTGTCCCAGAGCCTCAGGCTCAGGAGATGCCACCAGCCACAGGAGACCCCACCATGGATGCTGAGGAACTGCATATTGAACACCCTCCTCCAGATGCCACGGTTGCTGCCATGCCCTTGGCGGTGGAAGAGCTTCTGGATGCCCCAGCGCCCTTTGCTGATGTGCCTGTTGCCTCTGTGCCACCCCCAGCAGCCGACCTGCTCGTCCCTGCTGTCGGGGATCTCGGGGGTGACTCCGTGCTGCTGCCAGCTCAGGGGCCAGCACTGGTCTCAGGAGATACAGATGACTTTGCTGACATGGTTGTGCCACCCATGCTGGAGCACCTCTGCACCCAAGAGCTGACTTTGGAGTGTGACCCCGTTGTGAGTGAGCCCACAGGGGAGGTGGCAACTTGGGACTGTGCCTCAGTGCCACCGGGCACCGAAGGTCCCCTCTGCGCCTTCCCAGGGCTGTCGGGTGAATCCTGCACCGTGGCACCCACCACACCAACCCTGCCCAGGGGTCCCCTCATCCCTGGCAGTGCCCTTTCCCCAGGGCCCAGCGAGGGAGAGGTGCCCATGGGCACAGAGGGAGCCCTGGCCACGGCGCTCGGCGCAGAAGGGGCTTCTGCTGTAGCAGATGGATTCGATCCGGATAACGAGGTATTTGTTGCTGAGGAGGGGTTTCAGGCACAGAAACGGCTTCGTTCTGCGCTCCAGGGGTGTGTGGGAGATGGGAGCCCACTCAGTAACACGCAACCAGGCTTGGAAACAGCCTTCTCCCTCCTGAGTCTGGGAGGCAGAAAGTTTCGGGAGGGAGCTGTGTGGGTTTTAGCAGCAGAGGAGGCGAAAGGACTCGCTGCTTGATGACCTGAGCTATTGTCTCAAACTTTTCCTTTGCCTTATTAAAATACATCCTGGTCGATCAGATGCAAATCACAGGCTTTAGAAAAAAACCTCCTGAGCAGACCCTGGCAGGGTGAGTTCCCATCTCTGAGGCAAAACCGATTCCTGTAAAACAAATGGAGTGCAAATGATTGCTGTCCCGTGCAGGCACTGCTTTCTTGGAGCTCTTCAAGTGAGCAACGGGGTGCTGAGGCTCTGTGTGTGCGTGGGAAGGGGCTCCAGCTCTCTGAGGCGTTTGGGGATTTGCTTTCCTGTGCTGTGCTTTGCCTGGAGAGACCTCGGTGCCGGAGTTCCCACAGCCCAGCACTGATTTTACTGCCATCTGGATGAGCAGAGATATCACTAAGGAGACATCACAAGGCAGCCAGCGCCAAAAATGCCGCTTTGGTGGCGATTACTCAGCCTGTGGGCTCTGCCACCCGCCGGGGAAAGCACGTGAGGGGCTGGGAGAGAGGTTTTCACATGAGGGGGGTCCATGTGAGCGTGAGCTGGGGCATCCACCGTGCCCCTTCCTGGGGAAGATCTGTCGGGTTCTGCCCCACGTGTGTTACCTGGGATTCACCTCTCTGGTGTCGGTGTGTCTGTGCTGCTGGGGCCCTTGTTCCACTGCAGCACCTCTGGTTGTTAACCCCATCAGTCTTCCCCTTGCTCAGGTGCTGTTGAAGCCATGGGCAGCTCTGAGTCTGCTCCAGGGTGATGCCACAGGGCTGGGCACTGTGTCTGGGGTTAAGGAGAGATGAGGGAAGCAGGAGTGGAGGAGATGCTTTGGGGAGGGAAGCAGGAGTGGAGGGGATGCTTTGGGAAGCATTGGTGGGAGCAGGGAGGAGGGCTGGGGGAACAGACACCCTCCTGCTCACCGAGATGTCTGTCCAACCACCTCACCCCATGCTTTGTGCCTTTTCCCTGCCCAGCAAAGGGTGCACGTTAAATAGCTGTTTCCAAGCTGAGTCATAGCGAGGTTAATGAGCTAAAGCACTGGAATCCTTCATGAGCAGAGAAAAACAAGTGTGTTGGACGTGCTGAGTGCTGGGACCAGCAGCCTGGTTGCCTTTGTTGGGGTCCCTTTGCAGGGCTGTGCTGGGGCTGTGCTCACCCTGTGCTGCAGGTGCCCGGGGGCTGTTGTTGGGTGTTCTTTGGGCTCCCTCCCTCTCTCCCTCCTTCAAAGCCCTGGAGGTTGTTTTTGCAGCGTGCAGAGGGCTCACACCCAGCCCCAGCATGCCAGACTTATCAGGCTGGTCCTTTTGTGGGCTTGGCTGCTCTAACAGCCAGCTCCATATATAAACAGCACCAGCAGAGGTGTCTGGGGCAGCCGCTGCTCTCGTGTCACCGTTTGTTTCTTATAACCGTGGCAGAATTCTGCCCCAGCAAACAGCCCTGGACAGTGTCTGCCAGCACAGCCTGGCCCTCGAGTTCTGAGCTCTCATGAGAAGAAACAGCTTTTGCTTTGAGAATGAGGCAGGGAAAGTCCAGGCAGCTCCTCTTGCTCAAGCTGGGAACTTTTTTGTGGCTGGACTAGAGAGAGACCAGTGCAGGGCTACCAAGAACATCTGGAACATGTGTGTGAGGAGGGAAGGCTGCAGGCCCTGGGGCTGTTCAGCCTGGAGAAGAGAAGGATGAGCTCAGGGGGGTCTCAGCAACACTTACACGTGCCTAAAGGGTGGGTGTCAGGGGACGGGGCCAGTGCCAGGACATGGGTTAAGAAACATAAGCTGGCACACAGGCAGTGCCCCTGGCACAGGAGGAGAAGCTCCTTTGGTGCTGAGGTGAGGGAGCCCTGGCCCAGGCTGCCCAGGGAGGGTTTGGAGGCTCCTTCTCAGGAGGTTTCCAACCCCACCTGGACACGTTCCTGTGCCCCCTGAGCCAGGGGAAGCTGCTGGAGCAGGGGCTGGGGCTGGAGCAGCTCTGCAGGGCCCTTCCAGCCCCCACCATTCAATGGTTCTGTGATTCTGTGTATGTTTGGGGTTTTGCATGTTTAGAGGGCTTTGCCTGCCTGGTGTTCCTTTGGGCCAAAGCAATGGCTGGGCCTGGGGAGCTTTGCCACCCCGAGTTGCTGCTCTGCTGGGAGGGATCTTGTACCCAAGTGGGGATTTTTCAGTGCTGTCAGTGTCTGTATCTCCTCAGGCTCATGAGCAAGCAGGCAGCTGCCTGCCATCCCTCCTCTTCCCAAGGGAAAACGTTGCAACAGAGCCAAGGGCTCTGATCCTGTCCAGCACCAGGCACGGTGTGACCTGTGCTCTGGATGAGCTGGTGGCCCTGGGGCCCAGAGCAAGTGATGAAGGACTCTGCTCCCTGTGTCTGAGGCCTGTGCTGCCTGCTCTGGGGAAGCAGCAGCCGTGTCCCTTGGGTCACAGCCAGGGCCCACGCTCGGGCAGCCGCCTCAGTGGGTGCTGGCAGCAGATTCCCAGCTCTGATAACGCAGCATTTCTCTCTTTCAGGGAGACAGAGCTTTCCCTGCAGCCTCTCTTCACAATGAGGAGCTTCATTCACTCTCCTCCCCCTTCCCTATCAAATTTTTTGGTTTCAGAAGCTTTTTCCCCACGGGATTCCCAGGCAGGACCGTGCCAAACACGCGGAGCAGCAACTGCCTGCTCCACATTCATTGCCTCTTGCCTTTGTCTTTCGAAAGACAGCCAGCTTCTCCTGGCTGTAATTGTGTGGTTAACGAGCCTCATGTGATGGCAGGTCTCCATTCTCAATAGCATCACTGTGAGAGCTGCTTTGGGTTTCTCCCCAGGAGCATTATTTCCCAATCTGATGGCTGACCAGAGCCCATGCTCTCATTTCTTCCCAGATTTACTGTCTCCACCTCACTCTGGTGCTTGGGAAAAGGAGATTTACCCATTTAAAGCAGAGGTGGATGTGTAGAGATCCTGAGCTGTGCTCCACACCACCAGCTGCCTGTGACAAGTGTGTCACTGGGCCAAGGCAAGGGAGGAGTTCAGACAAACTTGCACAACTCTGATCGAATCAGTACAAGCATCTACTGCATCTTCTCTAGAGAAGAAAGCCACTGGAGGGGCTGTAAGAGCAGCTCATGGGTGTATGTCAATACCTTTTCTCTCCCACTTTTCCCATCCCCAGCTGTTCCAGAAGGAGCAAGTGGATCCCCTCCAGCTAAAGCTGCAGCAGGTCAATGGAGTTGGTCAAGGACTCATCCAAAGTGCCGGGAAAAACTGTGATGTGCAAGGGCTGGAGCACGACATGGAGGAAATCAACACCCGCTGGAACACCCTCAACAAGAAGGTGAGAGCGTGGGGAACTGGAGCTGGTTTCTTTCATCCCTGTTGGGGTCTGGTAGAAGAAAAAGGGTTGTTGACAAGGGAGCTGAGGCTCCAGCGTTGATGCTGACGGCGCAGTGGGGTTGTGTTTGGGGTGCAGGTGGCCCAGAGAGTTGCTCAGCTGCAAGAGGCCCTGTTGCACTGCGGGAAGTTTCAGGACGCCCTGGAGCCGTTGCTGAGCTGGCTGGCAGACACCGAGGAGCTCATCGCCAACCAAAAACCTCCCTCAGCAGAGTACAAGGTGGTGAAAGCTCAGATCCAGGAGCAGAAGGTGAGTGAGTGAGCAGAGGGCAACGAGTGGCTCAGCAGGAGGGGGAGCTCTGGGCAGCCAATGTTCTAGGGGTGCATCTGGAACAGATGAGGTGTAGCTGGGCTGTGCACAACGCTTCCTTCCTGGGGTCTCTTCTGCTGGTTGCCCACATTCGAGTGCCACACACAGCATCTCGAGTGCCCTCACTCACTATCTCCATCGTTCCTGTATTGTCCCGCTGCCTCTGGAGGTTTGCTGCTGGTTTTGCTGGTCAGCTGTGTTTCTCCAGCCCTAAGTTTTGTTTGTGCTGGTGATTCCGCTGCATCAGGAGCAGGGGAGTGTTGAAGGTGTGGGTTTGGGTCTGGGGCCAAAGGGAATGTGCAGCCTGTAGGGCTGAGTGTGGAGATAAGAGCCAGGCCGGCGCCTGCCGTCCTCAGCAGCCAGAGAGAAGCTCAAGTGTGGCTGTGGCCAAACATTTTAGAAAGGAATCCTTAGCAAGGCTTGGTCACACACACACTGAGATGCTGCGGGGGAGGTTTGTTTAAAGCAGAAGTTAAGAACTTCTGGAGTGAGGCCTCTGGAAACTGGCCTTCCATCCCTGCTGCATTTGTTTTGGAACAGAATATTCCAGTTGGAAGGGACCTGGATGATGATGATGATGATGATGATGTAGTCACACTGCCTGGCCACCTCGGGCCTGACCAAAAGTTGAAGCATTTTATCACTGTATTTTGTTGGACAGGTTTTGATGACAGAGGGTGTCCCTCTGGGCTGGGACAGCTTGGTCTCAGCCCCGTGCTGACAGTGGCCTTTGGCCACAATTAGAGACTCGATCTCTCTGAGGGCTTGAGCTGCCTCTGCCGATCCAGCCTGGTAACTCTGATCCTCCTTTGTTTCTCTGGTGATGTTAAAGCTGCTCCAACGGCTCCTGGACGACCGCAAAGCCACGGTTGAGATGATCCAAGCAGAGGGAGGCAGGATCGCACAGGCGGCTGAGCCCACGGACCGGGACAAGATCGTGGGGCAGCTGGAGAGCCTGGAGCGGCGCTGGGCTGGGCTGCTGGGCAGGGCAGCGGGCAGGTGAGCGGGCTGGGGGCTGTGCCACGGGGCCACCTCGTCCTCCCACAGCTTGTGGTCACAGCACGTGGGGAGCTGGCTGAGGTTTCATCCTGGAAACGTGGAAACAGCTGGAAAACATGAGAGATCCAAGGCAGGGGGGGAGCTGGGGCTGATAGCAGTGGTTTACAATGGCTCAGATTAAACACATTCCCTGCAGGGGATGGATGTTATTTTTGTTGCTTTAAGCTCTTAACGTTCAGCTTTAGCAGCAACATCCTGTTGACACCTTTCTGCTGCTTGAATCTCGTTTAGGAGCCGCTCGTTGCCACACAAGCTGATGTCTGAGGTTAAAAAGTCACTTCCGAGGGCCAGATTTGATCCTCCCAGCGGTTCAAATCACTGCCAGCCAGATGGACTGTCCAGCTAGGGGTTGTAACAGTGTCAGGCTGCCTTTGAGCAGAAGCTCAGCACCTCTGAAACCCTCAGAGCTCACCTACAAGCTGAGCAAGTCAAAGGATCTCCAAAGCAGTGATAGCAAGGGAAGGAGAGCAGTGCAACAGGAGAGCCTTTCTGCAGCCTGCCTGGGGAGATAAACTGGACCCTAAAGGCACAGCTGCAGGAAAAAGCTGATTTTGCAGCTTCTCCACCTTGGTTGTTGTGTTTGCTGCTTCCCTGGCGTTGTGTCTCGCCTTGCTCTGAGCAGGGCTGCTTTGGTTCCATCTCCATAATACCTGAGGCTGTTTCCTATGCCTGGCTCCAACCAGGAGCTGCTCCTTAGTGGTTTATTGCTTCCTGTAGGCAGAAGCAGCTGGAGGACATCTTGGTCCTGGCAAAGCAGTTCCACGACACCACGGAGCCGGTGTCGGACTGGCTGTCGGTGACAGAGAAGAAGCTGTCGAGCTCCGAGCCCATCGGCACCCAGACAGCCAAGATCCAGCAGCAGATCAGCCGGCACAAGGTAGGACCCACACACCAACGGGAGCTGCTGGTGCAGGAGCCTGGTCTCAGCTCCCACTCACGTGGTTGTTTCAGCTGTGGCTAAGGGGCTTTTGGCACGAGCTGGAGGAGTTGCCCAGGCTGCTGTCTGTACAGAGAAGGCTGCAAACCCTGACCCACCACTGTGGGTAAATGTTAAACCAGTCTTTGCACCTCCCAGCGAGTGGATCTGGCTCTGGATGGACAAACCGTTCCTGTTCTTGTGTTTCTCTTTAAACCTTTAGTTCCTTGCAGTTTTGCCCACTCACAGGCAGGTTTTGTGCCTCCTTCCTTCCTCCAGTTGCATTCACTGTGTGTGTTTCACCTTTTATGTCGTTTGGTTTCTTTATCCATTGTTTTTCACTCATTTTCCTTTCTGTTGGTCATTTTACCCTCCCAGCATTCAGACTCTAGGAGAAGCAGCAGTGAGCCACATGGCCAGCGTGGATATGGCTGTTCCCATCCAGGGATGGCTGAGGATTGCCTGTCCAGTGTGGCTATGGCCATTCCCATCCCATGGATGGCTGAGGGTTGCCTGTCCATCATGGCTATGGCTGTTCCCATCCAGGGATGGCTGAGGGTTGCCTGTCTATCATGGCTATGGCCACTCCCATCAAGGGATGGCTGAGGGTTGCCTGTCCAGTGTGGCTATGGCCATTCCCATCCATGGATGGCTGAGGATTGCCTGTCCATCATGGCTATGGCTGTTCCCATCCAGGGATGGCTGAGGATTGCCTGTCCATCATGGCTATGGCTGTTCCCATCCATGGATGGCTGAGGATTGCCTGTCTATCATGGCTATGGCTGTTCCCATCCAGGGATGGCTGAGGATTGCCTGTCCAGTGTGGCTATGGCTGTTCCCATCCAGGGATGGCTGAGGGTTGCCTGTCCATCATGGCTTTGGCTCTTCCCATCCAGGGATCGCTGAGGATTGCCTGTCCATCATGGCTTTGGCTCTTCCCATCCAGGGATCGCTGAGGATTGCCTGTCCAGCATGGCTATGGCTGTTCCCATCCAAGGATGGCTGAGGGTTGCCTGTCCTTTACTAACAAGAGTTATAAACGACACCACTGTCAATGTCAGTAACTACCTCAAAGGTGTCCTTCACGTTCATTGTTTGCTTTTCAGCTCACAACAGTGATGCTTTGCCCAGATAAGCCCACACTGCTGGCATTCCCACCCCAGTGTTCATCACTGAACCTTTGCAGTGAAAGAAAACCGGGTTTGGAAGCCACAGAGCAGTGTGTCAGCCGAGCTCGAGCCTTTCCAGCTCTCCAAAGCTCCTTTCTTCCCTCCAGGCAGTGAATCAGCCCGTCTGGGTGGCTTTGCCCGGATGCATTTGTTACCCATCGTTTCTGTTTCACGTTATTTGGTTTCTTTACCCCACGCCTTAGTTTGGTTCATTTTTATTTTCCCCCCATCAACTCATGTTTTTTTCCTTTCTGTTGTCCATTTCTTGTCCTCCCGCCATTCAGGCTCTAGAGGAAGAGATAGAGAGTCACGCGGCCGCCGTGTCTCGGGCGCTGGCGGTGGGGCAGAGCCTCTCCTCCCTGAGCTGTGCCGCCGAGCAGAGGCTGCTGGCAGAGAAGCTGGAGTCTCTGCAGAGCCGCTACGGCGAGGCGAGCGGCCGCGGCCGCCGCAAGGCAGCGCTGCTGGAGCAGGCGCTGGCTAACGCCCGGCTCTTTGGGGAGGAGGAGGTGGAAGTGCTCAACTGGCTGGCTGAGGTGGAAGACAAGCTCAGCTCGGTGTCGGTTCGGGATTACAAGCGGGACGTCCTGCAGAAGCAGCATTCCCACCACCTGGTATTTGCCCTTTTCTTCCACCTTCCTTTCGGTGCCTTTTCCCCACTCCGGTCTTAGTTTTGGTTTCTGGTCTGCCGGTGGTTTCTGCTGCTCGCTCTGCTGCTGCTCCTCTCCTGGGCTCAGAGAAGTGTGAAGAGGTTTCATCTGTTAAAAAAAAAACGTTGTGGCCACCCAAAAAAAAAAAAAAAAGAATAGGGTTTTTTTCCCAGGGTGGGAAACTTCAAATGATTCCTTGGCTCTGTGAGCAATGGCTGAGCAAGCCAGGCCACCCCGTGCCTTTAGAGAGCTGGATGCTGCTTCCAAGAATGAGAGCTTGAAAAGCCTGGTGGGTTTTCCGAGCCAGGCTGGCCACCGAGGAAGCTGTCTGCTTCCCTCCCTGGGAGCCTGCAAGCTGTTTTCAAGAGTGAGGTTATGTCTAACAACGAGGGTGAGCTCCTTAGCAACGTGCATCCTGCAGAGTCAGATGGGTTTGCTCTAGGGTTTGAGTCTCTGGGTCCCAGAAAGTCCCAGTAAGTCCCATAGCAGGAGAAAGTTGACTGGGCAAGAATCAGATCTGTCGTCCACCCTTCCCATGCTCCACGGGAGCAATTCCTGCTCTGCTTAGCACTGCTGGCCAGCCAGAACTCGGGGACCTGCCTGCAGAAGGATAACCCCAGTTTGCTTTTCTCTTCAGGCTTTGAATGAGGAAATTGTGAATAGGAAGAAGAACGTGGACCAAGCCATCAGAAACGGGCAGGCTCTTCTGAAGCAAACCACAGGTAACACAGAGATCTGTGTGTGCTCTGGCTGATGGAGGGTCCTGGGAAGCCCCTCACCCAATGTATGGTCTTCCCTGGGGGCGGTTTGGAGGAGATTCTTCTATGTCTAGTCTAATTTCCTTTTGAATACACCCAGAGCAGCTGTTTTGCATCCAGACCTGGATGTTTAGCCACACACACTCCAGCCTAATAAATCCCCAGCGCCAACCTCGCAGCTTCAGTGGGTGATTCCCAGCGCCAGCGTGGGGATGCTGGGTGCTGAGCTGCCCTGTGGTGCAAGGGAGGCCCTTCTCATTGCATCCAGCTGCTGAATCACGTGGAAAGAGGTTAAAAATACACCCAGGCCCTTCTTAATATTGCTTTCCCATACGCAGCAGTTGTTGCTGTTGCCACGTGGGTGTGAGTTTATGTTTACGAGTGGGAAGAAAGGTCGGGGCGATGCATTTCCTTCAGATGTGGTCTGCTCAGAGCAGATGCAGAGAGCTCTGTCCTTGTGGGAGCCGTGTAGCAGGAAGAGTGATCACAAAGAATTTGGCTTGCAGCTTCTTGTCCTCTCAGAAGGAGCAGGAAAGAGTGAACTGGGCCTTTTGTGTTGGAGCTGTGACACGTTAGCTGAGGGCTGAGCTGTGGTGGCTTTGGGGCTCGTCGCAAAACCAGGGCTTCACAGCACGTTTCCATCCTGTTCCAGGGAGGAGGTAGATGTCCCACTGGCTGGTAGAAAACATCAGCTCTAAGAGTGGCTTCCTGGCTGTAAAAATAGGCTGATGTAAAGGAAAGTGAGACTGAAACTGGCTATCCAAAAATGTGGAGGGGGATAAAGGCAGGCGGCTGCTTAAACCTTCCTGCAGCCACCTCCTGCCAAGCTCAGCAGCATTTGCCCCTCACTGCTGTCTTGCAGGGGAGGAGGTGCTGCTGATCCAGGAGAAGCTGGATGGAATCAAGACGCGCTACTCGGACATCACGGCCGCCAGCTCCAAGGCTCTGCGCACGCTGGAGCAGGCGCGGCAGCTGGCCACCAAGTTCCAGTCCACGCACGAGGAACTGACCACCTGGATGAGCAACGTGGAGGATGAGCTGAGTGCCAGCGGGGGACAGTCCCCTGCCAGCGAGCAGATCCCCCAGTTCCAGCAGAGGCAGAAGGTGGGGGCTGGCAGCACCTCCCGGGCTGCAGGAGCTGTTGTGGGGGGATGTACCAGTGGGAGGCCAGGGAGGAGCTGGATGTCACCTGCAGAGCACTGAGAAAGACACGTGTGTGGGTTCCTGTCCTGCTTTAGGCTGGGATAGAGTTGATTTTCCCCCCCAGCAGCTGCCCCAGGGCTGTGGTTTGGGTTGATGCTGAAGGGAATGTTGATGGCACAGGGCTGGTGGGTTGTTGCTGAGCAGGGCTGCAGCATCAAGGCCCTTTCTGCTCCTCAGCCTGGCCCAGCAGTGAGTGGAGGGGGGAGGCTTCTGTGTGCACAAGGAGCTGGGAGGGAGCATGGCCAGCACAGCTTGCCCCAACCAGCCCCAGGGCTAGTCCACAGCACAGGAGTCATGCCCTGTATGGAAACTGGGGGAAATGGTGGTGGGGGGCAGGTCGCTGCTGGGGCATCGGTCAGCGAGTGGGAGCAATGGCCTTGGGCAGCACTTGCCTTTGCTTGGGCTTTGTTTCTCTTTATTCCTGTTATTACACTTGATTCTTCTTGCTGTTACTGCATTTTGGTTTAGTTGTTACACTTGCTCTCATCTGAACCCACGAGGTTTGAGTTTCTCTCCCACTTCCCCATCCCACAGGAGTTGTGTGGAGGGGCAGAGGGTGAGGGGCTGCGTGGGGCTGCGTTGCCAGCTGGGTCTTGACCCACCACACTTCCACCCACAGGAACTGAAGAAGGAGGTGATGGAGCACAGGCTGGTGCTGGACACGGTGAACGAGGTGAGCCGAGCGCTCCTGGAGCTGGTTCCCTGGCGAGCCCGCGAGGGGTTGGACAAGCTCGTGTCGGACACCAACGAGCGCTACAGGGTGGTCAGTGACACCGTCAAGCAGAGGGTGGAAGAAATCGATGCTGCTATTCAGAGATCTCAGCAGGTGATTTAATCCCCTCCCTGGAAGCTGGTGGCTTGGCTCAGGAGAGCGTGAGCGAGTGGCTGGGCACCGCTCCAGCCCGGGCAGTGCGGCGGCAGCGGGCACAGCCCAGACCCATGGGGATGGCCAAGGAGGGAGGAAGGGGCTGTGCCATGGGGGCTGGTTTCTGACCCGGCCCTTTGGGTGAGGTTTGGATGGAAGAGCTCCAGGGCAGAGCTGTGTGATCCTGCCTGCAAGCTTTTGCTTGTGTGGGTGGTGTAGATGGTGTAAAACCGACGACAAGTGACTTTCAGGGCCTGGAACAACGTCATTGCCTGTAGTGATAGCACAGGGATCAGTTCCAGGCGAGCAGCCCTCTGAGGAAAGCCTGGTTCTGCTCAGGCTGGGCTGTGGAGCACTGTGAGCAGCTGCCCTGGCTGGCTTTGAGCTCTGACTGCTGAACACAGAGGCAAAATGACCGTGTGAAATAGAGGCCACGGGACAGTGTCCCCAATGTCCCTTCTCCTCCACCTCTGCACACTCAGCCGAGGCCTTTGTCCCGCTGGGTCTCCCCATGTCCCTTCCTATGCCCAGCTGGCCACGTGCTTCACTCCTGCTGCCCATCACTAACCCTTGCTGCCTCTCCTCTGCCCTGTGCCAGTACGAGCAGGCAGCTGATGCAGAGCTGGCCTGGGTGGCCGAGACCAAGCGCAAGCTGATGGCTCTGGGGCCCATCCGCCTGGAGCAAGACCAGACCACTGCTCAGCTGCAGGTGCAGAAGGTATGTGGGTGCTCCCTGCCAGGGGACGTGGCGTGGGCGGTTCTGGGTCCAAGAGAGAAAGGCAACTGCTGGAGAGAATCCTGCAGAAGGCTACCAAGATGCTGAGGGGACTGGAATACGAGGAGGGATTGGGCTGCATGAGCTCTGGAGGTCCCTTCCAACCCCCACCATTCTGGGATCCTGTGAGGGATGTGGTTTGGCTGATGGGCTCAGGTTTGGAGGGGCAGCTTTACCCCAGAGTTTGTCACACTGAACCCAGAGCACCAGGAGAGACACAGTACTTGTCCTTGGTAGGTAAAAGGAAGAAAAGAATGAGAAAGAGGGTTTACAGAAATGAAGTGCTGGGGCTTCTAAAGGAAAAAAAAAAAACCTCTCCTGTCCATTGTGTGGGAGCTGAAACCTTTGCATGGTCATTTAGGGCTGGATGGGTGCTCTTGCCTGGAGCCCCCTGCAGAAAGCTGCTCCTTCCAGAGGCTTTCCCTGAGGCCAGGGCAGTGAGCTCTGCCTGGGGCTGTGCTGGCAGCAGGAAGGGCTGAGAGAAATGGAGATATTGATTAATGAAGGTGCCTTTCCATTTGTTTTTTTGCTCATTGTTCCTTGCAGTGGGGGACCCCTCGTTTCCCTCCCAGCAGCCAGACATGGAACAAAGAGGCACTGGGGGTTTTTTATATCTTTGAGATGAGCTCATGCCTGAAGGAACGTGCACTTTAAATAAAGGACCCTGTCCTGCTCCCCCCACCCCAGCCCCAGCA
>WBNH01005107.1:35438-61623 GCA_013401255.1 Urocolius indicus | reverse complement strand
GGTGCTGGACACGGTGAACGAGGTGAGCCGAGCGCTCCTGGAGCTGGTTCCCTGGCGAGCCCGCGAGGGGTTGGACAAGCTCGTGTCGGACACCAACGAGCGCTACAGGGTGGTCAGTGACACCGTCAAGCAGAGGGTGGAAGAAATCGATGCTGCTATTCAGAGATCTCAGCAGGTGATTTAATCCCCTCCCTGGAAGCTGGTGGCTTGGCTCAGGAGAGCGTGAGCGAGTGGCTGGGCACCGCTCCAGCCCGGGCAGTGCGGTGGCAGCGGGCGCAGCCCAGACCCATGGGGATGGCCAAGGAGGGAGGAAGGGGCTGTGCCATGGGGGCTGGTTTCTGACCCGGCCCTTTGGGTGAGGTTTGGATGGAAGAGCTCCAGGGCAGAGCTGTGTGATCCTGCCTGCAAGCTTTTGCTTGTGTGGGTGGTGTAGATGGTGTAAAACCGACGACAAGTGACTTTCAGGGCCTGGAACAACGTCATTGCCTGTAGTGATAGCACAGGGATCAGTTCCAGGCGAGCAGCCCTCTGAGGAAAGCCTGGTTCTGCTCAGGCTGGGCTGTGGAGCACTGTGAGCAGCTGCCCTGACTGGCTTTGAGCTCTGACTGCTGAACACAGAGGCAAAATGACCGTGTTAAATAGAGGCCACGGGACAGTGTCCCCAATGTCCCTTCTCCTCCACCTCTGCACACTCAACTGAGGCCTTTGTCCCGCTGGGTCTCCCCATGTCCCTTCCTATGCCCAGCTGGCCACGTGCTTCACTCCTGCTGCCCATCACTAACCCTTGCTGCCTCTCCTCTGCCCTGTGCCAGTACGAGCAGGCAGCTGATGCAGAGCTGGCCTGGGTGGCCGAGACCAAGCGCAAGCTGATGGCTCTGGGGCCCATCCGCCTGGAGCAAGACCAGACCACTGCTCAGCTGCAGGTGCAGAAGGTATGTGGGTGCTCCCTGCCAGGGGACGTGGCGTGGGCGGTTCTGGGTCCAAGAGAGAAAGGCAACTGCTGGAGAGAATCCTGCAGAAGGCTACCAAGATGCTGAGGGGACTGGAATACGAGGAGGGATTGGGCTGCATGAGCTCTGGAGGTCCCTTCCAACCCCCACCATTCTGGGATCCTGTGAGGGATGTGGTTTGGCTGATGGGCTCAGGTTTGGAGGGGCAGCTTTACCCCAGAGTTTGTCACACTGAACCCAGAGCACCAGGAGAGACACAGTACTTGTCCTTGGTAGGTAAAAGGAAGAAAAGAATGAGAAAGAGGGTTTACAGAAATGAAGTGCTGGGGCTTCTAAAGGAAAAAAAAAAACCTCTCCTGTCCATTGTGTGGGAGCTGAAACCTTTGCATGGTCATTTAGGGCTGGATGGGTGCTCTTGCCTGGAGCCCCCTGCAGAAAGCTGCTCCTTCCAGAGGCTTTCCCTGAGGCCAGGGCAGTGAGCTCTGCCTGGGGCTGTGCTGGCAGCAGGAAGGGCTGAGAGAAATGGAGATATTGATTAATGAAGGTGCCTTTCCATTTGTTTTTTTGCTCATTGTTCCTTGCAGTGGGGGACCCCTCGTTTCCCTCCCAGCAGCCAGACATGGAACAAAGAGGCACTGGGGGTTTTTTATATCTTTGAGATGAGCTCATGCCTGAAGGAACGTGCACTTTAAATAAAGGACCCTGTCCTGCTCCCCCCACCCCAGCCCCAGCAATCACAGCAACACCCAGGCTTAGGGGATGAAAGAGAAGACACTGTTGTAAGGGAGGGGGAACTAAACTGTTGAGCATTAAGTTATATTGAGCTCAGCTTGACTTCCTACTGTTAATCACATGGAGCTTGGGAATGGCAGTTACTGGGAGGTGCAGCTGACTTGTTTGCTAATGGATGGTGGAGCTTTTCCTCTGGTGAGGACCCTGGGTGTGGAAGTGGACAGATACCTCACTTTAAGAGCTGTTTTCTGAAAGGGAGAGGTTGATGTATAGGAGTCATGAGACAAGCAGGCAGCAATCTGCACTTCCAGGCAGGGTTCAGGAGGCTGGGGCTGAGTTTCACGCGGTCTCTGCGCTGCTGTGGATGGGCCAGGGGGAGAGGCCGGGCTCGGATCTGATTCCTTTCCTTTCTTTGGCCCTCTCCTTTCTCTGCAGGCTTTTTCCATCGACATTATTCGACACAAAGACTCCATGGACGAGCTGTTCAGCCAGCGAAACGAGATCTTTGGGACGTGTGGGGAGGAACAAAAAGCTGTTCTCCAGGTGAAGCTGCCTCTGCCATTCACAGCGAGGGGAGAGGGGCGAATGCTCAGCTCTTGCACAAGCTGAAGCAGTTTAAAATTACTCCATCTTTAGTAATTCCCAGCAGCATTGGCAGAAACCTCTTTACATTTATTGCTTGGGTTTATTGCATGTTTCAGTGCCGGGGCTGGGGCTGAGGGGATCTCAGAAGCTGCTTTAATTGGAATTACAGCTCGTGCACGTGGAAGGTCACCAAAGGCACCTCCTGCTCCTCCAGCTCGCAGCATGCAGCTGGCACTTTTCCTGGGCCCTTTTGCAACCCTTTGCTATAAGTCTCCTGCTTTTTTTCTTCAGGAGAAAACCGAGTCCCTGGTGCAGCAGTACGAGGCTGTGAGCCAGCTCAATTCGGAGCGTTACGCTCGCTTGGAGCGTGCCCAGGTCCTGGTCAACCAGTTCTGGGAGACCTATGAGGAGCTGAACCCTTGGATCGAAGAGACACAGGCCCTCATCTCCCAGCTGCCCCCTCCAGCCATCGATCACGAGCAGCTCAAGCAGCAGCAGGAGGACATGAGGGTAAGAGGATGCAGCGTTTGCATCTCCTGCACCGTCGGTTCTGCTGCCTTAAGCAGAGGTGCAGAGCTCACAGGGTGCCTTTATTCTGAAGATCTCTGGGTTTTCCCCCCTGTTCTCTTCCTTGTGGGGATCCTGGCCTGTGTAATACAAGCGTGTTGTAAGCCTACAGTGGGGAAATCACTGGTTACTCTGGAGCCCTTCTTACCACGGTACAGATGGCACCCAGGGGAGCCTGGCTGCTTTTGCATCTCCTGCCTGACTGACTTTGTGCTTTTAAGGGTAGAGAGCTGCAGAGCCAGTTTCTTCGGTGGTGTTGCCCCGTGGGGCTGTGGGGAGGGTCAGGAGCTGGCTGTGCCAGGGCAGGACCCGTGCCAGGCGCTGTGCCGGCGCGTGTGCAGCCGTAGCCATGTTTGGAAGAGCCGGGTGCCGTGTGCTTGGCAGATGCTGGCTCAAGAAATCCCCAGTGTGAGTTTGCTACCAGATAAGATCGTTGCTCTTGGAGTGTTGCATGAAATCAAAGAGGCAGCAGCTTTCAATAGATTCCTAAACAAATGTGCTGTGGGGTGGGTGGTTATTTTTTTTCCCCTTCTATTCCCTAGCAACTGAGAGAGTCCATTGCTGAACATAAGCCTCATATTGACAAGCTGCTGAAAATTGGACCTCAGCTCAAGGACCTCAACCCCGAGGAAGGGGAGATGGTGCAGAAAAAATACTCAACAGCTGAAGCCATGTATGCCAAAATCAAGGAGGAGGTGTGTCAGCGGGCTCTGGCGCTCGACGAAGCCGTCTCACAGTCCACCCAGGTATGTGCCAGGCTGCAAAGGAGCCAGATCTTCTTATCTCAGTCCCCCGGGGAAGCCACGTGCTTTGAAATGCAGTTTTTATTCTGAGTGTTGTGATTGTAAAACTCTTGGTAAGGTGGTCAGACCCCTCCCAGGGCAGTTGCCTGCTGCTCAGCGCTGGCTGTGAGAGCAGGGGAGAAGGTGTTTCCATCTTGATGTAGTAAATAGGGTAATAAATTTTTACAGCCTCCAATAATGATGCTCCTTCAAAGGGGCTGTTTTGGCATCCACCCAAGGCTGTGAAGGGCCCAGAGAGACTGTCTCAAGAGCTTGGAGAGATAAGTTTCCTTTCTGATAAGCCGTGTGTGCAGCGAGTGGCCTCAAGATGCTTTGTATGAGAGAGTTAATGGTTGTCTCCAGGGTCTGGGCATCTCCAGAGAAAGTCAGTGACTGCAGGAGCAGAGATATGAAAGGAAAGGCAGAGACTATAGGTGTTAAGAGCTGAGTGGTTTCTGGCAGAGGGTTTCAGAGCTGTGGTTATGTTCCATTCCACCCCTGTTACCGTAGCGGTCGGTTTGTGTCACGTCTGGGTGTTTCTATTTTACTCCTGTATTGTGTAAGTCACTTCTCTTGGTTTGCACTTGTATTAACTCCGAGTTTTTCCCCTCCCCACACTCCCCTTCCCCGTCTCATCTCTCACTCCCATTGTGGAATGTGTTATCTGTGTGTGTTGCTGCCTGTGCCCGTCCTCCCCACATGGTCCCATTTCATTCTTGTGTTGACTGCGTCCCACCATTGCAGATCACAGAGGTAAGCCCCACCGCCACAGATCTTCACTTACACTCTTTCTTTGGGCTGATTCTATTTGAGCCTTTCATTGCTGCTCCTGGCACATCTCAGCAGAACGTGCTTAAATGTTAACTCTGGGGGCCTGAGGTCACGTTTCTGAGATGGCTTTTGCTGCGTTGCCACTCGCTCTCAGCCCTGGGCAGCTCCTGCTGGGAACACTCCCTGCAGAGCAGGGGCTTTGCTTTCAGAGCAGCTTACGTCCATGTGTGGAGCTTTAGCTGGACTTGCTGGTTTGCTCCTGCTTGTTGGCTGAGCCAGCCTGCCTCTGTTCAACTTTTGCACCGAGAGCCCATTTCCTCTCTGCTGTTGGAGCTTGGGACTTGGCACACTGGTGTCCTGCAGACAGATGCACACTGGTGTCCTGCAGACAGATGCACACTGGTGTCCTGCAGACAGATGCACGCTGGTGTCCTGCAGACAGATGCACACTGGTGTGCTGCCAGAGTACAGAGCTGTCGCTCTCACCAGCAGGGATGGTTGGGGATCTTTTAAGGCCAAAGTTGACTTTAAGGAGAAATAGTGCCAGTAAGTCCTGCTAGCCCTGCTTCCCCTCTCACTCCTGCCTTCCTGGTTCTGCTTTGGTTGAAGCCCCAGCTCCGTGGCAGCTCGCTCGTCACCGTGTGCATGCAGCCTTCACCACCTCCCGCTGCCCCTGCCACGGTGGCTTTCCTGCTGGCTTAGCCCCGAGCAGAGGTTTCCACCGGCACCAAACACAGGCGTTTTGTGCAGATGCTCAGACAGCCAGGACTGGGTTCTCCAGAGGCTCTGTGGAGGGCACAGCAGCCATCAAAGCCCCGGGTTTGGCAGGGATGGAGGGACCCGGTGACAAAGCGCCGCCGTGTTTGGTTCACATTGGCCTGTGCCAGCTCCACGGGGCCGCTGCGGGGATGGGGCTGTTGGCAGCAGAGGAGGCTGCGGGCTGAGGTGCTGTTGCAGGCAGTGTTTGTGCTCTGCCAGAGCTGAGGCACACGCAGCTCTGCCGGGGTCTCACCTCCTCAGCCCTAACGCTCTGGCTCCCCTCCAGTTCCACGACAAGATCGAGCCCATGCTGGAGACGCTGGAGTCGCTGTCGTCGCGCCTGCGCCTGCCCCCGCTCATCCCCGCCGAGGTCGAGAAGATCCGGGAGTGCATCAGCGAGAACAAGAACGCTGGGGTGGAGCTGGAGAAGCTGCAGCCGTCCTTTGAGGCCTTGAGGCGCCGCGGGGAAGAGCTGATCAGCCGCTCGCAGGGAGCAGACAAGGACCTGGCAGCAAAAGGTACCTCTGGGTGCATTGATGAGGAGGTGCTGGGCTGGCAGTGCACAGTGTCTCCTGCCCAAGCTGTGACTGTGGCACTGTTGAGAAGGGTTTGATGTCTCAGGGATGTGTTTCGGAGTCTCCTAGTGTTAGGGAGGATGAGTCCTCTTGTATGGAGATGCCTGGTGCCTGCTTCCATCTGCAGCGGGCAGGGTGGCATCAGCCAGAGGAGAAAGAAGTGTTTGTGTCTTCTCAGGCAGAGGTTTCAGCTCAGCCAAGCTGATCAGTCACCCTGAGCTGGTCTCTTGTTGCAACCGTTGGTGGCCCCTGTGAAACGATTTGCTGGAGTCAGTTCAGCATCTAATGGGGGGGAAGGAACATCCCCAGCACAAAAAGACCTGTCAGCACGATTGGCACTAATTGGCACCTTTCTTGGCAGCTCAACAGCCAGCTCATGGGCTGAGTGAGCGGAGACTTCACGCTAGAGGTGGCCAGAACAGAAGTTCATTGGAGGGGAGTGTGTGGGCACATTTGCCCCAAGCTTGCCAGTGCATAAAGAAAGGCTTTATTTCTGCAAGCTGGAGTTTCTCATGTCCCTCAGCATCTCAGGGTTAATGCTCTGATAGTCCTGGTCATCTTTCATTCCCATTTGAACATTCCCTTGGCTCTATCTAAGTGAAAAGTGATTGTTTTCGTTCATTTCCTCAGTAATCCAGGATAAGTTGGATCAGATGGTCTTCTTCTGGGAAGACATCAAAGCTCGGGCAGAGGAACGTGAGATGAAGTTTCTTGATGTCCTGGAGCTGGCAGAGAAGTTCTGGTACGACATGGCAGCCCTCTTGACTACCATCAGAGACACACAGGACATTGTCCACGACCTGGAGAGCCCAGGCATTGACCCCTCCATCATCAAGCAGCAGGTGGAAGCAGCAGAGGTGAGGACCATGGTTCTGTTCCTCTACCTGGAGCTTGTCTGCTCTCAGCTTGTGAGCTCAGCTGGGACGGATCTTGGATATGAGCATGGCCAGAAGTGGCTGTGAATCCTTTTTGGAGGCAGCCAGTCACAGTGTGAAGTGTTATTTCCGTTTCACATAATCCCTCTCTGCCACCACCACCCCCTGTTCCAGACAAGGAAATGATGCTTAAACCACTTTATCTACCACTTTTTTTGGGGGAAGCTCATCAAGCATGTGGCCAGAGCTGTGTGCCCACTCGTTGTGTGTGATGGGGAGCTTTGCATGGTTCTGCCCCCAGTCTGAGCCAGGCATCTGGGTGCTGTCTGGCGTGGGAAGTGTCAGTTTACATTTTGGTCAGGCTGGAGACAAGCTGGATGGGCTTGGATTTGAGTGGTGGTGTTTGCATCAACTAAGTGATGCAATCCGCTTCGGGTGGACTGGGCTTGGCTGGGGCCTCGGGGAGCCAGGGATGTTTCTTTATGCTGTTTCCCTTCTGACTTTGGTTTGCACCTCTTGACTCTCAAAAAACTAATCCCGTGTTGACGAAACATTCCTGTAAGCAGTGCATCTCCTGTAAGTAACATCTGCAGCCAGGCACTTCAGGCACATGTGGAGCTAAAACCAGATGTTCCTGGGGTTGCCCCTGTGCTGCACACAGCAGCGAGGCCACTGCAGCCAGAGGTGGGAGCAGGACTGGGGAGCTCCTGGGGCTTGGCATTGGGCTATGGGACAGGGTGCAGGGCACCAGAGCAGGAAGGACTCTGTGCTTTATCCCCTCCTTGGGAAGAGCATGTTATAACTTCCCATGGCACAGGAGAAGCTCCTTTGGTGCTGAGGTGAGGGAGCCCTGGCCCAGGCTGCCCAGGGAGGGTTTGGAGGCTCCTTCTCAGGAGGTTTCCAACCCCACCTGGACACGTTCCTGTGTCCCCTGAGCCAGGGGAAGCTGCTGGAGCAGGTGCTGGGGCTGCAACAGCTCTGCAGGGCCCTTCCCATCACACCATTCAATGGTTCTGTGACAATAAACACTCGTGTTGTTCCTGTGTCACACACAGACCATCAAGGAGGAGACGGATGGTTTGCACGAAGAGCTGGAGTTCATCCGGCTCCTTGGGACTGATCTGATTTTTGCCTGTGGTGAAACTGAGAAACCAGAAGTGAAGAAGAGCATTGATGAGGTAGGAAAAGCAAGCAGCCCATCCTTCAGATGAAATGGGGTAGGAGCAAGAGGGGCCTGTGGTGGAAGAGCCTAACGAGTTCTGTGTTCCACAGATGAACAACGCGTGGGAAAACCTCAACAAAACGTGGAAGGAGAGGCTTGAGAAGCTGGAGGAAGCCATGCAGGCAGCTGTGCAGTACCAGGACACGCTCCAGGTAACACACAGGGCTGTTTTTTTGCAGTGGATAGGCCCCGGGAACACCGTCCTCTCCCTTTAGCAGGGGGTTGGGCTGGGTGAGCTCTGCAGGGCTCCATCCCACCCCATCAACTGGAGGATGCCCTGATGTCTGCCCTCCTTGCAGGCCATGTTTGACTGGCTGGATAACGCCGTGATCAAGCTCTGCAACTTGTCTCCTGTGGGCACTGACCTCAACACGGTGAAGGAGCAAATGAACGAGATGAAGGTACAGGGGCAGAGTGGGGCTGGGGTCTTGGTGCTGTCTGCACATCACACAGCTCGTCCCTCAGTGATTCATTCTGTTCTGATTTTGGCCCTGCTTGTTTTGGCAGGAGTTTAAAATGGAGGTTTACCAGCAGCAGATTGAGATGGAAAAGCTTAATCACCAAGGTGAACTGATGCTAAAAAAAGCTACAGATGAGACAGACAGAGACATCATAAAGGAACCACTGACAGAGCTGAAGCATCTTTGGGAGAATCTGGGCGAGAAGATTGCTCACAGACAGGTAGGGTGAAGACCTGAGCTCTCACAAGTGTGGGGTTGAAGCTCATGGGGGTGTTCTCCCTCCTTCCTGACTTCAGCTTTCCTCTTCCTTGCCCAGCATAAGTTAGAAGCTGCTCTGCTGGCATTGGGCCAGTTCCAGCACGCATTGGCAGAGCTGATGGCCTGGCTGACCCACACTGAGGAGCTGCTTGACGCCCAAAAACCCATCAGTGGAGATCCCAAAGTCATCGAGGTTGAACTGGCGAAGCACCACGTGAGTGACCTCCAGGCCAGGCCGGTTTCCAGCCTGTTCCCCTTGTGCAGGAGCCGACCCCTCACGAAGGGTTTGAGGCCCTGAGAGCACTCAGGGGGGTTCACAGGGGGCTTTAGGTGTCCAATGTTTGTCCACCACGGCTGGTGTAGGTGCTGAAGAACGACGTCCTGGCCCACCAAGCCACCGTGGAGACGGTGAACAAAGCGGGCAACGAGCTGCTGGAGTCCAGCGCCGGGGATGACGCCAGCAGCCTGCGGAGCCGCCTGGAGAAGCTCAACTCCTGCTGGGAGTCGGTGCTGCAGAAGACAGAGGAGAGGGAGCAGCAGCTCCAGTCCACCCTGCAGCAGGTCAGGGAGAGGCACCGGTTGCTGCTGAGGGTCTGCACAGCCCCCTTTGCTTGGGAGGGAAGTGAAGGGAGGAAGAGTTTGAGAGACACTGGGAGGTTTTGATGGAGTTTTTCACGTGACTGCCAGTGCTGAGGTGGTTTGGTGCCTGCCCAGAAGCGCAGCAGGGATCAAGCCCACTGGTGTGCTTAAGGATGTAGCAGGTCCTACCCCTCCAGGACACAGCAGTGTGTCCAGCTCTGCCTCTTCAGCTGGTTTTGAAGCAGACACAGCAGTTAGCTCTGGCACATGATCAATGGTGGCTGATGTCATCTGATCTGTGGCTGATAATATGCTCCCAAACAGGCCCAGGGTTTCCATGGTGAGATTGAAGACTTCCTCCTGTGGCTAACGAGGATGGAGAGCCAATTGTCAGCATCGAAACCCACAGGAGGGTTGCCAGAAACTGCCCGGGAACAGCTCAATGCCCACATGGTAATTTCTTAGGAGAGGTTTTGTAATGCATTTAATTCAGCAAGCTCCTGTCTGTCAAATATCACCATCAAAGCTTCTCCCTTCTGTGTCTGATGGGAAGAGTGCTCCATAATTTTTGCACTTGATGCTCAAGAAAAGCATCACGGTGCTTGAACCGCTCGCAGTGATGCTGCTGTCACTTTGCTGCCTGACCTGAACCTCATTTTCTCACCCTCCTGAGCTGCAGCGAGCTGTGGCCTCTCTCTGAGCTCCTCCTTTGTCTAACACTCCCTTGCAGGAGCTGTACAGCCAGCTCAAAGCCAAGGAGGATATCTACAGCCAGCTGCTGGCCAAGGGCCGACTGATGCTGCTGAACCGCGACGACTCGGGCTCTGGCTCGAAGACGGAGCAGAGCGTAGCGCTGCTGGAGCAGAAGTGGTGCCTGGTCAGCACCAAGATGGAGGAGAGAAAGGTAACGTTAGCACCTGCCCTCACCCCCTGAGCTCCCTGGCTCCCTGCTTTGCTGCACTGCTTTACCCCGGGTGGACAGAGCTGCTGAGGGCTGGGGGGGAGGGATGGGCTGGGTTGGGTATTGAGTTTGTCTTTCAGATGGTGTCGTTGGAGCACAGAGCTGGGTGGGGGTTTTGGGTTTTTTAGTGTCTTGCTAGTCATCAGAATTGGTTAAATCACACAGAAAATGAGAGTGAGTTGCATTCTGGGTGAATTTAGAGGTGGGCAGAACCATCCCACAGCTCTGAAAGGCAGCTTTGTTGGTCCTCAGCGAGACAGCAAGCCAAATCCTCCTCAGAGCCGGCTCCATCCGAGGCTCTTGGCTGATGATGAGATGAAACAAGGGATGTGGTGGCCTCAGCCCAGAATAAATTTGCAGTGCTGCAGCTGTTGCCATCAGAATATCATCCCCCTCGCTTTCTGAGCCGCTCTCCCCACGGTGATGCTGTTCTGAGGAGGCTGAGGGTACTGCAGCTGCTCGGGTGCCCATGCAGTGAAGGTCTCTTCTCTCAGGGGTGATCCTTGTTTGCAAGGGGAGCTGTGGCTCTCACTGCAGCCCCTTCCCAGGGATAAACACGTGGTGTTCCCAGGCTGAGGCGATGGGGTCCCTGTTGGAGGGGTGTTTCATAGGGGACACAAAGGCCGCCTGTGTCAGTGGAACCACAGCTCAGGAGCTCTCACCCTCCCTGATGTGGCTTTTTGTTTCCCCTCCTCGCTGTGGCAGGCGAAGCTGGAGGAGGCTCTGGCCCTGGCCACAGACTTCCAGAACTCCCTCCAGGACTTCATCAACTGGCTGACACTGGCTGAGCAGAGCCTGAACATCGCTCCCCCAGCCAGCCTCATCCTCAGCGCCGTGCTGGCCCAGATCGACGAGCACAAGGTACCGACAGCACCCAACAGCTCCCCAGGATGGAGGGAGGGAGGGAGGGAGGTGGGGAGGGTTGGGGGCAGCTCATCCCCTTCCCTGCACCCACGGGCACATCCAGCTCCCCTCACAGACAAGGGGCCGTCTTTGCCCTTGGCAGGTGTTTGCCAACGAGGTGAACGCTCACCGGGATCGGATCATCGAGCTGGATCAGACTGGGAACCAGCTCAAGTTCCTCAGTCAGAAGCAGGACGTGGTGCTGATCAAGAACCTGCTGGTGAGCGTCCAGTCGCGCTGGGAGAAGGTGGTGCAGCGCTCGGTGGAGCGGGGCCGGGCTCTGGATGATGCCAGGAAGCGAGCCAAGCAGGTGAGGAACGTGGCGAGGCTGTGACAGACCCCAGCCTTGGAGGGCAGGAGGCCCCGAGACCAGAAAGGGACTTGGGGACAGTGCTTCAGGTTTGCTCCTGTTTCTTTGTAGTTCCACGAAGCTTGGAAGAAACTGATCGATTGGCTGGAGGATGCAGAGAATCACCTGGACTCAGAGCTGGAGATTTCCAATGATCCTGATAAAATCAAGCTCCAGCTCTCCAAGCACAAGGTAAAGCTGTGCCAAAGCCAGACTGGTGCTGGTGGAAAGGTGCTTTGTTGGGAGGGGGAGCAAGGTGACATCTCTGCTGCCATCAGGAGAGGGGAAAGGCACGTCCACGCTTGCTGCTGCCATGGGGAATGTTCAGCGTTGTGGGGATCTTCAGGAGCCAGGGCCGGGCTTTCTGAAGGAGTTTGGTGTTCTTTCCTGTTCCCAGGAGTTCCAGAAGACTCTGGGAGGGAAGCAGCCTGTCTATGACACCACCATCAGAACAGGCAGAGCCCTCAAAGAAAAAGCCTTGCTGCCAGATGACACTCAAAAGCTGGACAACTTACTGGGAGAGGTGCGGGATAAGTGGGACACGGTGTGTGGCAAATCTGTGGAGAGGTGAGTCCAAGCCCAGCCCTGCACCAACAGCAATTGTTTGCTCGAGACTCCCAGGGGAGAGCAGAGGAGGGGAGGAGATTTCACAGGGACACGACAAAAGGCAGTGAGCTTGTTCGTGGGAGTTCACAGGGATGTTTGTTTCTCAGGCAGCACAAGCTGGAAGAAGCCCTCTTGTTCTCTGGCCAGTTCATGGATGCGCTGCAGGCCTTGGTGGACTGGCTGTACAAGGTGGAACCTCAGTTAGCTGAAGACCAGCCTGTCCATGGGGACCTGGATCTGGTCATGAACCTGATGGATGCTCACAAGGTGAGAAAGGCTTTTCCAGCTCTTCTCTGAGATGTAAGTGGGGCTTGTGTCCCCCAAGAGCCAAAGAACAGAGGAACTGGCTTCGCTTTGGCTACAGTGGACAAGGAGGGCAAAACCAGGGCAAACATAGGAAGAAACTTCTACATCACTGGGAAGGCTACAGGAGCTGGAGCTTTGTTCCTCCAAGCTGCCATCAGTCAGAGCTGCTGAGGGTTTTGTTTTGAAAAGGTGGCTGAATTTATAGTCCTCTCTAAACTTTGTCTTGGCAGTTCTCTCCAGCGTGTCTTGGAGACCGATGCTCCTGGGTTTGGATTAGGTCATATGTTGAAATGCCCAGGCAGAGCTTGGGTGGCAGTTCAAAGCAGCCTGAACAGGGACTGGAGCTTTTCTGCTCCAGGTCACAGCCACTTCTGCCAGGGTGGAAAGTTGAGGCTTCTGCCATGAAGAAAGGGAGGCTGAGGGGAGACGGGAACCCTCTCTTACACTCCCTGACAGGAGGCTGCAGGGAGCTGGGGGTCAGTTGAGGTTGGAGCTGAGGCAGAACTGTTTCCCTGAGAGGGGTGTCAGCCCCTGTGCCAGGCTGCCCAGGGAGCTGGGGCAGTGCCCAGCCCTGGAGGGATCCCAAAGCCGTGGTGCTGAGGTGCTGAGGGCTGTGGGTCAGTGCTGGGCTGGGCAGGGTGAGGGCAGTGCTGGAGCAGCTTCAGGGGCTTTAACAGCCTAAACACTTCTGTGATTCTTTCCCCTACGTGAAGCAACACACTGGGACTGAGTAGCCCTGCTCAGCTCTGCCCTCTGTGCCTCCAGGTGTTCCAGAAGGAGCTGGGGAAGCGCACGGGCACAGTCCAAGTGCTCAAACGCTCCGGACGGGAGCTCATCGACAACAGCCGCGACGACACGACGTGGGTGAAGGTGCAGCTGCAGGAGCTGAGCAACCGGTGGGACACGGTGTGCAAGCTGTCTGTGTCCAAACAAACCCGCCTGGAACAAGCCTTGAAGCAGGTGAGCAGAAGGCTGCAGGTGGAAATGGGCTCAGAGAGCTCTGCCAGGCTCCCAGTGACAACACAGAGCTCAGAGGAGAGGTTTTGGCCAGTGTCTGATGTCCTGGCTGAGCAGGACACCCTGGCCCTGCAGCAGTTACTGATGAAGCAGTGGGTTACTGTCAGTTATTTACTTACCCTTTTCCCCAAAGAAGAGGTGATAAAGATTGGTTTGAAAAGGATGGAAAGATCTCATGGGTGTGCACAGCAGGAAGAGAAAGCAGTGAGCAGAGATTCCACTGCTGCTGTTTGCTCATGGCCAGTGCAAAAGAAAGACCTAAACTGAAGCTCTAAGAGAGAAAAAGGTCAAAGGCTCTTAAGTAGTTTTTATGTCAAGTGTGCATTTCACAGAGTAAATCACCCACGTGCCAGATTGGTCAGGACAGAGGTAATTGTGCTGTTCTTAAAGACGTGTAGCTGCTCGGTGCAGCTGGTGCTGGTGCTGCACACCCCCAGCCCAGCACACTGGGCTTTTTCCTCCCCTCTTTTAATTGCTTTTTAAAGTCTCTTTCAGCCCTTTGCCCCCTCCAGCTCTCAGCAGAGAGGAGCAGAAGGGAGGAGGGCTGATGGCTGTGGTTCTGTGTGGGCAGGCAGAGGAGTTCAGGACGGCCGTGCACGTGCTGCTGGAGTGGCTGTCGGAGGCAGAGCAGTCGCTGCGCTTTCGGGGAGCGCTGCCCGATGATGCCGAGGCCTTGCAGTCCCTCATCGATGGGCACAAGGTAAGGGGCAGCTCTGCAGCACAGCCCCAGCACACCCCACGGGCAGCAGCGCTGGGAGGTGACCTGTGTGGGGATCTTTCAGGAGTTCATGAAGAAAGTGGAGGAGAAGAGGGTGGATGTGAACGCGGCGGTGGGCATGGGGGAGAGCATCCTGGCCGCCTGCCATCCCGACTGCATCACCACCGTCAAGCACTGGATCACCATCATCCGAGCCAGGTTCGAGGAGGTGAGTCCACCAGGCTTTGTTCCAAGCTGATGGTGAGAGGAGGTGGGGGGGACACCGTCCTCGGGGCTGACGGTCGTCTCCCCATTCCCCGACAGGTTCTGACGTGGGCGAAGCAGCACCAGCAGAGGCTGGAGTCGGCGCTTTCTGAGCTGGTGGCAAACGCAGAGCTGCTGGAAGAGCTCTTGGCTTGGATCCAATGGGCTGAGACAACCCTGATCCAACGGGACCAGGAGGCCATGCCACAGAATATCGAGCAGGTCAAAGCCCTCATCTCTGAACACCAGGTGAGCCCAGCGCTGAGCACAGCGGGCGGCTGGCAGAGGGGCTTGAGGGGGGTCATTCCTGCCCCTTCGTGGAGGAGGCAGTGGCTGGGGCTGTTTAACAGGTAACTAAACAACCTGGGGTGGTAACTCTGCAGAAGAGATGGCTCAGAGGAGACCTGATCACTTATCTGCAACTACCTGACAGGAGGTTGTAGTGAGGTGTGGGGTCAGTCTCTGCCCCCAGGTAACAAGTGACAAGAGGAGACTGCCTCAAATTGTGCCAAGGGAGGTGGAGGTTGGAGCTGAGGCAGAACTGTTTCCCTGAGAGGGATGTCAGCCCCTGTGCCAGGCTGCCCAGGGAGCTGGGGCAGTGCCCAGCCCTGGAGGGATCCCAAAGCTGAGGTGCTGAGGGCTGTGGGTCAGTGCTGGGCTGGGCAGGGTGAGGGGAGGGCTGGGACTGCAGCAGCTTCAAGGGCTTTAACAACCCAAATGATTTCCCTATTAAAACAGTGTGTGACCCAAGCAGAGCTGTACCTGGGGGCAGAGGCAGCCTGGGGGATGGACTCAGCCTTTGCAGATCCCAGCCTGTGCAGTGTCTTCACCCCAAACCCCCATTGCCAGTGCTCATGCTCCCTCCCATCTCCTCTGTGGGCTTGGCACCTCCCAGTGAGCATCTGGAGACCTAAAACATCTCGAAACTGCAAAGATTTCCCTGTCCTTTTTGTCTTTGACAGTCCTTTATGGAGGAGATGACACGGAAGCAGCCAGACGTGGACAGGGTCACGAAGACGTACAAGAGGAAAGCGACTGAGCCCCCCCACGGGCCCTTCAGCGACAAGTCCCGCAGCAACAGTGAGTCTCACAGCTCCTGGGGACACGTGCCATGAGGGGAGGAAATGAAACACATAGGAAACTAATTAGCTTTGATTATCAATTAACGAGGCATCCTGCACTGACAGCTGGGGGGGGGGGGAGTGGCTGCAACTCCTCACCATGGGGGAGAATCCAGGTGGCATTTGCCAAAGCAGGGTCCTGTGTGGGAGTCAGACTTCTCCCAAGTAACAAGTGACAGGAGAAGAGGAAAGGGGCTCAGGTTACCCCAGGGGAGGTGGAGGTTGGAGCTGAGGCAGAACTGTTTCCCTGAGAGGGGTGTCAGCCCCTGTGCCAGGCTGCCCAGGGAGCTGGGGCAGTGCCCAGCCCTGGAGGGATCCCAAAGCCGTGGGGCTGAGGTGCTGAGGGCTGTGGGTCAGTGCTGGGCTGGGCAGGGTGAGGGAAGGGCTGGGACTGCAGCAGCTTCAGGAGCTTTAACAACCAACCAGCTCTGTGATTGTGTGAATCCCAAGGACACAGGGAGCGTTGGAGGGGAGCTCGTTGGGTGCAGAGCTGTCTGTCACCCCGTCCTCCTACCTGGGGACCCTGCATCCCTTCAGGCAGCAGCCAGCAAGGCCGTGGGAGGTTTCCTTTGGGAAAGAATTAACTGCTTTTCCTTGCTGCTCTTCCCTGCACCTCTCAGACTCGCTGCACCCATCAACAACACCCCCTCAAACAACCCTGTTTCTCCTCTCTTCCAGGGAAATCCCTGAGTCAGGCTGCTCCCCCCACCATGCCCATCATCTCCCAGTCAGAAACCAAGAACCCTCGGATAAACCAGCTGTCTGCCCGCTGGCAGCAGGTCTGGCTGCTGGCCCTGGAGCGGCAGCGCAAGCTCAACGATGCCCTGGACAGGCTGGAGGAGGTAACGGCCCCACGGGCCTGGGCAGGGGCAGCGGGACTGGGGGTGGGCTCAGCAGGGAGAGGAGAGATGCCCTTTATATCAGTGCTGCCTCTTGAGCTGCCCAGCTCCTGCAGGGGCTTCCTTCTGCCTTCCTGAGATCGCCAGAAATTAACAGAATGCTCCTTAAAACAAGGCTGAGAACTGCCCCCATGGAATTAACTGACATTTCATGAGCTGCTGCGTTGGTGCCCGTTGGGGGGAACCACAGCCAGGCCCTGCCCTGCCCTGCCCTTAGTGATGAGTTTAACAGATACTGTCTCTTATCTTTTCCAAACATCTAATGCCATTTCTGTTTTCGTTTATGCTTAACAAAGCAGCTATGCCCAGAAGTGAGTGGTTTTGTTTTCTGTTGCTCTCGCTGTAGCTCAGTTCAGTTTGTACATATCCATGTTTGGGTTGGTTTTTTTTCTTTCTTTGTTGCTTTTGACTCCCAAGAACTTTTACACAAAACCAAAAGAGGTGTTAAAGAACTGTTGCATTTACCTTGCTGGGAGCTGCTTGAGTTGGGGGGGTCCCGGGAGGCCTCTAAGGGGGAGGGAGTGATAAAGAGGGTGTTAGTTTGATTTGGAGTGCCAGTGGCTCGTCTGAGGCTGGTGGCAGAGCCACAGGGACAAGGTTTGCAGAGCTAACACATGCCCCAGACACTGTCTCACCTGTAAAATGAGCAAGAAATCCCTTCTTGTCTGCTTAGAGGGAAAAGGAGAAGGGAAACGTGCTCAGAATGGTGCTGGCCGTGGGTATTCCCCCCAGGCAGAGCCTTGGAGAGCCGTTGGGCATCATCCTGAGCGAGGAGGGATCCCCAAAGATGCCCCTTTGCCCAGAGCTGGGGATGGTGTGTGTCTGTGTGCAGGCAGCTCTGTCTGTGTGTGTGTGTGTGTGTGTGTGTGTGTGTGTGTGTGTGTCCCAGCGTGGCGGGTGCTGCGTCCTGTCGATGGTTCTGTGCCGCGGGGGCTGTCGGCTGAGCTCTGTGTCCTGTCCTGGCAGCTCCATCCTGGTGGCTCCTCGTTAACGGGGCTTGGGGCATAACTCCACGTCTGGGGCTGTTCCCCCTCACTGACTCTCAGGAGTTTCCTTCCAGTTGAAGGAGTTTGCCAACTTCGACTTCGACGTGTGGAGGAAGAAATACATGCGCTGGATGAACCACAAGAAGTCGCGTGTCATGGACTTCTTCCGACGCATCGACAAGGACCAGGACGGGAAGATCACCCGGCAGGAGTTCATCGATGGCATCTTGGCCTCCAGTAAGTCCCTCCCTGCCTGGAACGAGCTCAGAACGTGGTCACCGTGGTGTGACGAGATTGTCCCTGCTCAAGGACGGAGATGCAGCCCATGATCAGACAACCCCGGCTCTGATCATGGAATCACAGACTCGAGTTGGTTGTTAAAGCCCCTGAAGCTGCTGCACTCCCAGCCCTGCCCAGCCCAGCACTGACCCACAGCCCTCAGCACCTCAGCCCCACGGCTCTGGGATCCCTCCAGGGCTGGGCACTGCCCCAGCTCCCTGGGCAGCCTGGCACAGGGGCTGACACCCCTCTCAGGGAAACAGTTCTGCCTCAGCTCCAGCCTCAACCTCCCCTGGGGCAACTCCAGCCCCTTTCCTCTTGTCCTGTCACTGGGGAGCAGAGCCTGACCCCCAGCTCCCTGCAGCCTCCTGTCAGGGAGTGTCAGAGAGGGCTCCTGTCTCCCCTCAGCCTCCTCCAGGCTCAACACCCCCATTCCCTCAGCCCCTCCCCAGCACCCTTGTGCTCCAGCCCCTTCCCCAGCTCCAGCTCCAGCAGCTGATGAGTGAGGCCCTTGGCTCAGTCACTCGTTTCTCTCTCCTTCCAGAATTCCCCACCACGAAGCTGGAGATGACAGCAGTGGCTGACATCTTTGACCGTGACGGCGACGGCTACATCGATTACTACGAGTTTGTGGCCGCTCTGCACCCCAACAAAGACGCCTACAGACCCACCACCGACGCCGACAAGATCGAAGACGAGGTGAAGCACCAGAGAGACGGGTGCCCCGAGGCCTTGGGCTGCTTCAGGCTGCGGGGTGGCAGTGGGGGGAGACAAAATAGAATGGAGGTGGAGGGGGGGGGCGGGTAGGAAATAAAGGGTTGTGGTGATGCTGAGCCAAAAGAATTGGTTTGGTGCTGCCAGATCCTGTGTGTGTTGGAGGGAGAGGCTGCTCAGGGCCGTGTGTTACCCCAGCAGTGCCTCCTGTTGAGGGGAGTCTCCCAAAATCCTGCTGTCTTACCTCTCTTGTTGCTGCTGGCAGGTCACCAGGCAAGTGGCCCAGTGCAAGTGTGCCAAGAGGTTCCAAGTGGAGCAGATCGGCGAGAACAAATACAGGGTAAGGCTGGGGTAGAGGGGAGGCTCAGCCCCACCAGCACCAATCCTGCTCCCCGTGACCAGCCTGGGGCAGGGGGATGCTGTGACGGGGGGCAACCCCTACGCTCCCCAGCGTGGGACTCGGCCCCTGTCCCGCAGCAGAGGGGGTCAGGCTGTGTTTGCTCAGCACCATCCCGGGCCCCAGGGCCGTTCCCTGAGCTGGGAGAGTATAAAAGCTGCCCTGTTGTGGGGCAGCCGTGCCGCTGGCGCCGTCAAAACGCCGCATTCACCGCGCCTGTGCCGCTGCCCAGCTCGGCCTCACGCCGCTGTTTTTCTTACCTGGCTCCTAAGAAGAGGGAGAAATGATTTCCTTAAAGAATCTCTTTGTAAGGAGCCTCCCTGTTTACGTTTGGGATGGTTCACCGAGGTGAAAGGAGCTGGCTTGCTGCCCTCTGCCCTGGGGATGATGCTCCATCCTTGTGGGGAGGGAGCTGACCCCCAACACCGACCCCAGGCTCCCCCAGCTCCTCCCTTACACCCAAATACCACGACCCCCAGAGGTTTCTGAGTGCCTGCAGTTAACAGTTTTCATGGTTATTGCACTGTTAATCCCATAAATGTTTCTCTTTGTTTTTCTTTCCCCCTCCTCTTCCTCTCGACCTTCCTCCCCCCCTCCTCCTCCCGTCCCCTCTCCCTTCCACACCTCCTCTCCCTCCGTAGTTCTTCCTCGGCAATCAGGTACAGTTTGCCTTAATGCTGTCTCTCACCTCTTTTATTTTGGTTAACAACCGTAGCTCTGTGTGTCCCGGGGTGCTGCTCTGTCCTGTGCTGCTGTGCTGGGGGGGAGGATGTGATCTCTGAGCGCTGCTCAGCAGAGCCTGGTACAGAGGAGTGCCTGAGCTGGGAGAGACACCTCAGAAAGGCTGCACTGAGCAGCAAAAACAGAGAGGGAGGGGGGAAAAAGCAATGGGAAAAGCAGGATTTGAAAAAAAAATGGAGAGGTTTCTTTCTCCGAGGCTCCTTTCTCAGATCCCTTGGGAGTGTTGAGGGTAAGCAGTGGCAAATCGCAGCACCCTGAGGCAGGGAGCACTGAGCCACAGATGGGCTCATGCCTGGAGCATCCAGCCCAGATGAACTGATGGGGTCCAACTGCTGCAGGAGGCTTGTACCAGGCTCTGGGGGGTTGAATCACAGTCACTGTGCCATGAGAATGCGGAATCATGCCATAGGTAACGAGAACTAAACCCTCATCCCCTGCTCCAGCCCCTGAGTGGAGCTCACAGCCCTGCATGTGTCCTTGTGTCCCTGTTGCTGTCGTGCCCTGGATGAGCAGAACCAGAGGGTTTGGGGGGCAGAGCTATGGGATTTGTAATGGGACTGGAGCATCTTGTGCCCTCACGATGTGCCCACTGCCCCTACTCGAATAGAAAAGCCTGTTTTGCACGTGAAGTGATGGTGCCCTACCAAAACCATGCCCCAGAAGAAACAAACTGGGGTGCTGGAAGTGGATGGATCCAAGAGAGCTCTGGCTTTCATTCCAGCAGCGACTGGAGAAACGTTTTCAACAGCAGCTGAATGTCCATGTGCCAGTGGAAATGACAATTGCCTAGTCCCTGGTTTTCCCTGGTGCAGAATTAGCTCTTGAACAACCCTGTGCAGAGCCCAGAGAGAGGGAAGGCATCTCCCTGCCCATGGGCACCATCTTTTAGTGGGACCCCCCCGGGCAGGGAGAGGCAGCAGTTGCACCCCAGGGTCCCTGCAGGAAGGAGAGATGGAGATGCTGTTACTCCCTGCCCCTCTGCCTGCTGTGACCCACCTCAGTGGCTTTGCACTCTCTGTTTTCATTTAATCTCTTGGGGTCTGTGTAAGACCCAGCCAGGGAAAACGTTGCTGCTTGGGTTTGTTTGGCTTTTTTAACCCTTCTGAAGATGGTTTTGCTTTCAAAGGCCAGTTCCTCTGTCTTAAGAGTCATAGAACTGGTTGGTTGTTAAAGCCCTTGAAGCTGCTGCAGTCCCAGCCCTGCCCTCACCCTGCCCAGCCCAGCACTGACCCACAGCCCTCAGCACCTCAGCCCCACGGCTCTGGGATCCCTCCAAGGCTGGGCACTGCCCCAGCTCCCTGGGCAGCCTGGCACAGGGGCTGACACCCCTCTCAGGGAAACAGTTCTGCCTCAGCTCCAAACTTCTCATCACAGTAAGTGCTCTATAGACCTGCTACATCCAAACCAGGCTCCCAGTGTCCCATCCTGGCAAATGCCACTTGCCCCATGCCCAGGGCAGCCAGGAGCCTGGGCTTGGCTGTGCAGGATGTTTGAGGAGCTTTGAAGAACAGACACGTGCTTCTGGTTCAGGGTGCACTCGGTTGGTGTTTCAAATCACTAATGAACATTGCAATCACTAATCAGCATTGCTGGGGGATTCCTGCCTGGATTCCACTGCTCCACGCTCACTGAAACATCCTCACTGGGCGAGCTCTGTGGTGGGGGCTTTCTGGTTGCTGGGGGCAAGTCTGAGGCTCAGGTTGATCCCTGGACTTCAGACTCGAGGACGGGAGGTTTCTGGCTCGGCAGTGCCACGGCACTGCTGCTCTGGCTGATTCACCAGCCCTCAGTCACAAATCACCCCGGGGCTCTTCTCCACGGGGGCTGCACCGGGTGGGTCGTTGGCATTGCCAGCCCTGTGTCCTTCACAGCAAAAAGGAAAAGCTGCAATTCTGGCTGAGAAAAACCCATCCAAAGACCAGGTTCCAAAACCTCACGTGCTGCTTTTAAAAAGTCCTCTCTTCCCAGCATTAAAACCAAAGGAGCTGGGTAGTTGCATCACCTTAAACCCACGCAGCAGCTCAAACTCCTGTAAATCGGTACAAACCTGCACTTCATCCCAGAAGTAGCTGTCTGGAGAAACCTTGAAAGCATTCAGTGGATGGACAGAGGGCTTTGGTGCAGCCTGGCGTGGGAAGGGGCCGTGTCCCTCCCTCTGTCCCTGCCTCAACTCTCTGTTGGCTCCGCAGTTCGGCGACTCGCAGCAGCTGCGGCTGGTCCGGATCCTGCGCAGCACCGTCATGGTCCGTGTGGGTGGAGGCTGGATGGCCCTGGATGAGTTCTTAGTGAAGAACGACCCTTGCAGAGGTAAAGCAGCTCCTGGGGCTTTCTGCAGCTGGTGCTTTATCCTGTAAGGGAAGGTTGAGAACGTGCCTGCGGCGGTTGTGAGTGTTCAGATGGAAGCAGAGCGGGGTCGAGGCTGGATGAATGGCAGGAGCTGGAGAAAACAGATCCAGAGCAGCTCACAGAGCTTCAGATCAGGAGATGAGGCAGCACTCACAGCATTTAACCAAGAGTCTGGTGGGGAGAAGAGGGAGGGTTGTGTTTCTTGGTTTCAGGAGCTCAGGGACTGGTGCTGCATGGGGGGGATCTGGGGGGACCTTGGCTTTGAAGCATCAGTGTTGTGGCTCTGGGGGTGCCTCCCGAGCCCCCAGCTTCGTGTGAAGCTCAGCTCTCCTCTCCTTTATCCCCTTTGCAGCTCGGGGACGGACCAACCTGGAGCTGCGGGAGAAGTTCATCCTGCCCGAGGGTGCGTCGCAGGGCATGACGCCGTTCCGCTCGCGCGGCCGCAGGTCCAAGCCCTCGTCCCGAGCGGCCTCCCCGACACGCTCCAGCTCCAGCGCCAGCCAGAGCAACCACAGCTGTGCCTCCATGCCGTCCTCCCCCGCCACCCCTGCCAGCGGAGCCAAGGTGAGGGTCGTACCTCGAGCCCTCCCTCTTCCCTCTCCTTTAGAAACCAGCCAGATGAGGAGCTGCAGGAGATGTGAGGAGGAGGAGGAGGAGGAAGATTGGGGCTTGAGGGCTTGGTCGTTAGCCTGTAGGAGCTGATGGTGATGTCTGCAGGATGAACTCCGCTGTCCCCAGGGGATGGGGGCGGGGGGTGTGTGGGATGGCTCAGGACAGGTTTTCAGCCCAAGGTGGTTCAGGAGGGTCCTTGGCACCCCAAAGGGCCCCGGTCCTCAGGCAGAGCTGTGCTGCAGCCGTGGTGTCCAGCTGGCACGCAGGGAGAAGCCATCATCCATCACCTCTCCTTCCCCACCACACCATCCACCCCTGCATGTTTTATTTCATCATCTGTTTGGGTTTTTCCCCTTTGTTTTGATGGATGTGTTTCCTATTTGGTTCTGGTTTCATTTTAGTGCCGGGTTTTTTTCCCCCATTCCAGAGACTTTTCCGTTTCTTTCTCTTTTTCTTTCTTTGGTTTTTGTTTTCACTCACTCCCACCTCTCCCCTCCCCCTTGGATTTTCCATTTCACAGACTCCACACCTCTTCTCTCGATGTTATGACAAACCCTGGTTGATAAACAGTAAAGCGGGCACCCCCCTGAGGGGATCCGATTATCCCGACTTCCAGCTCTCGAGCGCTGAGGTAGAGTATGGTCTGGCAGCCCCAGGAGCTGCTGCCGGGCCGTGCTGCCGCTGACACCGAGCCCTCCTGCCCCTCTGCCTCGTGCCTGTGCTTCCCTCGTGCCACAGCAGCGCTTGGCAGCTCCGCTCACGCCGCGCCTGGCAGCGCTTTTCAGGGCTCGCTGACTCGGGTTCGTCCAACGTCCCCTCTCGGGTGAAGCACGAGGGGCTGCAGCTCCCACTGATGTGCTGCTGAACCCAGAGAGGGACGTTGGTGCTCTTGTGCTTTAAAAAAAAAAAAAACAACTAAAAAAGGAATTTTCCAAGCTTAATCCCAGCATGGTGGAGGCTGGAAGGGCCCTGCAGAGCTGCTCCAGCCCCAGCCCCTGCTCCAGCAGCTTCCCCTGGCTCAGGGATGCACAGGAACGTGTCCAGGTGGGGTTGGAAACCTCCTGAGAAGGAGCCTCCACACCCTCCCTGGGCAGCCTGGGCCAGGGCTCCCTCCCCTCAGCACCAAAGAAGGGGTTGGGTTTTATTTCCCCTCAAATGCTTCCTCCCAGAGGAGTTGTTTCCTTATGAGCTTTCAAGCACTGAAGTGGCCGTGTTTGGCTTTCGAGACTGGAAACCCAGAGCCGAGTTGAGACTTGAAAACCAGCTGCAGCGTGTGCCCTGTACCCACAGCTCCGGTTCCTCCCACACCCAGGCACAGGGGCACCCGGCACAGGCACTGCCCCCATGCTCCCAGCAGGATCTGTTCAGGCGGAGACTTTGCTCTCCTTTAAAGCTCTCGGTCTCCTCACAGCCTTCTCCTGACCTTGAGGACAGGGGATGAGAAGCGTGGGGTGGATGTGGGGGGGGTGGTTCTGCAGGGCACCATCCCCACACGCTGCTCGGCGCCGCTTTCACACGGGAAAGGGGTTGGTTTGAAACCATCAGAAAGTCAGGAGCCACCTCCCCAGCTGCCCTAAAGCGCCTGCTTGCTGCCCTCCACGTGTTTGCAACACAGGATCCAGGACAGGAGCCCCCAGCCTCTGATAATGGAAGCGGGGCCCTCGCTGCCGTGTGTCGCTGGATTGTGGTTGCCCGGAGGGGAGGGAGCCCGCTGCCCCTCGCCCCTGCAGCTCCAGTTTCATGGCATTCCAACATCTCTGAGTTTCCCCAGAAGCACAGGGGATGGAGGGAAACTTCTCCAACTGTTGCTTTCAAGCTCATTGGGAAATGCCCTCTGGTGTTAACGTCCATCTGCATAGAGCTGGGGCTGGAGCTGGGCTGGAGCAGCACAGCAATGCCATCCCAGGGACGCCATGGGCTGTCACTTCCCTGCAGCACTGCCCCAAGCCCAGAGCTTTGGCTGGTGTCAGAGAAACTGGAGCTGCCTTTTCCAGCTGGATCCAGGTGCCCTCACCCCGCTGGCACCTTCCCCTTCGCTTCCCTCCGCAGCAGCGGGTGCAGAGCTGCCTCGTGCCGCTCTCCACCCCCCACCCCTCCATCTGCCTTTGCAACATCTTAAAGGTCATGGAAAGCACCATTTCAGGATGTGACCGAAGCTGATTCGATGGGGTTTGTGTCCCTGCTCCTTGCTGGTGCCTCACTCTCCAAATTTGGCTGCCTCTGGGTGATGGGTGCAGAGGCCTGGCCTCAGGTTCCTCCACCTCCCAGAGTCACGCTGCGACCTGATGCGGTTCTCAACACATCTCATTTGTATTTGACCCTTCCAGAATGGTCCTGAGCTGCTTCAGTGCTAAAACACCTATCGTTGTGTGAAAAGCCACATTCTCTTCGGAGGGGGAGTTTTGAGCCCTGCTGATGCTGAGCTCCTCCTCCTGAGGGATGGAAGCTTTCCTTTCATTTCTTTTCCCATCAGACAGCACCCAGGCTGCCGTTGCCTTCCAAATTCTGAGGAGCCAGGCTTGTCTCTGTGTCACCACAGCTGGTGTTTCTCCTTGACCATTCAGATGGGTGATCCTTAAATGTCAAAAAAAGAAATCTTTTGTGCCCAACTACCTATCTTGGGTGTGATCTCGGCCTCTTTGTACCCCCGGGTGATGCCTAAAAGATGCTGTTCCTGTGCTTCCTCCCAAGGTCACCCCCTCCGCGGGCAGCAAGCTGAAGAGACCCACCTTCCACTCCAGCCGCACCTCCCTGGCTGGGGACACCAGTAACAGCTCCTCACCCGTCTCTACAGGTGCCAAAACCAGTCGGGCAGGTAAGGCAGAAAAGCTCCTGATGAAAACCTCATTTCTGCTTGGCTGCTTAAACTGGCAGAGACAGTGGTGAATGTGTGTGGGGAGGCTGATGCCCACCGCTGCGTCCCTGCCTGGGGGAGAGGCCAGTGCAGGGCTCCCAAGGTGCTGAGGGGATGGAACGTGTGTGTGAAGAGGAAAGGCTGCGGGAACTGGGGCTGTTCAGCCTGGAGGAGAGAAGGCTGAGCTCAGGGGGGATCTCATCAGTGCTGATCAGTCATAGGATGGTGGGGGTTGGAAGGGACCTTTAGAGATGATCGAGTCCAACCCCCTCCTGCTGAAGCAAGTTTCACCTAGAGCAGGTCACATAGGTGGGTGTCAGGAGTCTGTGTCCTGTGGTGGCCAGCGCCAGGACAAGGGGCAATGGACACGGGCTGGAGGCTGAGGGGGCATCTCATCAATGCTGATCCAATCCCTAAAGGGTGGGTGTCGGGAGGATGAGCCCACTCTGTGTTCTGTGATGCCCAAGTGCCAGGACAGGGGGGACAATCCCTTCCCTGCTCCTACTGGCCACGTCAGTGCTGACAGAAGCCAGGATGCCCCTGGCCTTATCCAACTCACTCCCAGCTCCCTGTGCTGCCTTTGCAGATCCCAAGAAAGCCGCCAGCCGCCCCACGAGCCGCGCCGGGAGCCGCACGGGCAGCCGGGCCAGCAGCCGCCGCGGCAGCGACGCCTCCGACTTCGACTTGCTGGAGACTCAGTCGGCGTGTTCCGACACCTCGGAGAGCAGCGCGGCCGGCGGGCGCCGTGCCATGGCCAAGCCCTCCAAAATCCCAACCATGTCTAAGAAAACCACCGCCACTGCCACCCCCAAAACGCCAGGCCCCAAGAGATAATACTGTACCCACACCCTCCCCAGCCCAGGGAGGCTCCGAGCTGCGGCCGGTTTCCAGCCCTGCTCCGTACATTGGATGTATATTTATTCTAAATGGGAGAAGCTATATTGTTAAAAGTGTAAAAGAGAAGTTGTGTTATGCAGCTGCCTTATTTGGGGTTGGGGGTGGGTTGGGGGTTTTTTT
>WBNH01005107.1:0-19042 GCA_013401255.1 Urocolius indicus | reverse complement strand
GCCGCTCGCTGCAGGAGCCTCTGAACCCCACAGAGGCTGCAGGAAACCAGCTGAGAGGGAAACACTTGCACCTTGCGTGATGGGAAGGGGCAGAGGGTGCTCACGCTGCTCCCAGCTGCACCAACAAAAAGCTGCTTGTGCTGAGGTAAAGCTGCCTGCCTTCTGCTGCTCTTCCCAGTCACACTGTAAAACTCCACCAGGAAAGCAGCTCAGCAGCTCCCCCACGATGTGATGGTGCACATTAGAAGCAGGTGGAAGGAGAGTGAACGGTGCCCTTCTGCCTGTGGGATGTCTGGGACGTGATACACAACGGTCTGACCACAGCAACAGCATTTGGCCAACATGGATTATAACTCAGGGCTGCTGCTCTCATAGAACCACAGATGGTTTGGGTTGTTAAAGCTNTTGCACCCACCAAGCCTGGCAGGGGAACTTCCACAGCAGCCCTGGGAGCTGGGCACTGCCAGGAGCTGGGCAATGCTGGGGGCTGGGCGCTGCTGAGAACTGGGCACTGCCAGGAGCTGGGCACTGCCGGGGGCTGGGCACTGCGAGTAGCTGGGCACTGCTGGGGTCCTGGGGTTGTGCCTCTCTGGCCCCTCCTGGCCAAGCTCACTCCATCCAGCTCCCTCTCCAAGACCTCAAGGGCACTCCCCACAGTCTGAGATAATCACCTTCTGCTTTGGTTTCCCATCCTTGGTGCCCTGAGCCTTGGAGAAAGAGAGCAGCAGGGGGTGAGGAGGGGAAGGGCTGGGCAGGCAGAGGGAGCTGAGGCCACACGTACCTCGATCTGCCGCACCACGTCCATGCCGGCCGTCACCTCGCCGAACACCACGTGCTTCCCATCCAGCCAGTCCGTCTTGTCACACGTGATGAAGAACTGGGAGCCGTTGGTGTTTGGGCCAGAGTTTGCCATCGATAACAGCCCTGAGAGGAGAAGGGTGGTTGTTATGGCTGGGAGGAAGCTGAGCTGCAGCACTTCAACCCACTTCAACCCACAGCCGCTCGCTGCAGGAGCCTCTGAACCCCACAGAGGCTGCAGGAAACCAGCTGAGAGGGAAACACTTGCACCTTGTGTGATGGGAAGGGGCAGAGGGTGCTCACGCTGCTCCCAGCTGCACCAACAAAAAGCTGCTTGTGCTGAGGTAAAGCTGCCTGCCTTCTGCTGCTCTTCCCAGTCACACTGTAAAACTCCACCAGGAAAGCAGCTCAGCAGCTCCCCCACGATGTGATGGTGCACATTAGAAGCAGGTGGAAGGAGAGTGAACGGTGCCCTTCTGCCTGTGGGATGTCTGGGACGTGATACACAACGGTCTGACCACAGCAACAGCATTTGGCCAACATGGATTATAACTCAGGGCTGCTGCTCTCATAGAACCACAGATGGTTTGGGTTGTTAAAGCTCCAGAAGCTGCTGCAGTCTCAGCCCTGCCCTCACCCTGCCCAGCCCAGCACTGACCCACAGCCCTCAGCACCTCAGCCCCACGCCTTTGGGATCCCTCCAGGGCTGGGCACTGCCCCAGCTCCCTGGGCAGCCTGGCACAGGGGCTGACACCCCTCTCAGGGAAACAGTTCTGCCTCAGCTCCAGCCTCAACCTCCCCTGGGGCAACTTGAGCCCCTTTCCTCTTGTCCTAGGTCTAGAACGTGCTCTAAGTCAGCCCAGGAGTGGTCCTTGGCTGATGCTGAGCCACTCTGCTCTCTGGCTCTTACCTGGGCCTGTGTGTTTGAGAATGAAGTTTTCATCATCAAACTTCTTCCCGTAGATGGATTTGCCGCCGGTGCCGTTGTGGTTGGTGAAGTCTCCGGCCTGGCACATGAACTGGGGGATGATGCGGTGGAAGCTGCTCCCTTTGAAGCCAAAACCCTTCTCGTGGGTGCAGAGGCAGCGGAAGTTCTCTGTGCAGGGGCAGAGGGGTGAGAGGTGAGTGGCAGCCGGGGGTCGGGGCGCTGGGGAGCTGCAGAGGCCGCTCACCCGCCGTCATGGGCACCACGTCCGAGCGCAGCAGCAGCTGCAGCCGCCCCGCCGGCTTGTTCCCGATCTTGATGTCCATGAAAACCTGCGGGTTCAGCCGGGACTTCTTGGCAGGAGGCTCCCCCTGGGTAGGAAAAGAACAAGAACTTGGTGTTTCAAGCTTGTGCCCGTTGCCCCCTGGGCATTGCCCCATCCTCTTGACACCCATTTGTAAAGTGCCCCTGAGCTCAGGCTGCTCTGCTCCAGCTGAACAGCCCCAGGGCCCGCAGCCTTTCCTCCTCACAAGGATGTTCCATCCCCTCAGCACCTTTATGGCCCTGCACTGGCCTCTCTGCAGCACTTCCCTGTCTCTCCTGAGCTGGGGAGCCCAGAACTGGACACAGCACTGCAGCTGAGCCTCCCCAGGACGGAGCAGAGGGGCAGCAGAACCTCCCTCACCCTGCTGCCCACACTCTTCATGCCCCCCAGGTTGCCATTGGCATTGCCCACAAGGGCACGTTGCTGCTCATGTTCCATTTGCTGCCCCCCAGCACTGCCAGGTCCCTCTCCTGGAGCTGCTCCCCAGGAGGTCACCCCCAGCCTGTGCTGGTGCTGGGCTCGTTCCTCCCCAGCTGCAGGACTCTCAGCCGGTTCCTCTCTGCCTCACTCTCAGCCTTTGGGACATAGAGCCTTCAGGCTCTGGTTATTCCTCCTACCTCCTGCACCTCTGTTTTGGGGCCCTCTGCTCCTGACTCTTCCGTGTTCTCCTCTAGAGTCTTCCCCGAAAACTTCTTCAGCCACTCGTCATCTGACCAGACTGTGAGGGCAAAAGACAAGCACAAGTGAGTTTCCATGCCAGGAACTGGGGAATGCTGTTGGTTATTTGGTTACTGAGATGCTGCCCAGACCCTCGAGGCCCCCAAACATGAGGCAGAGCAGAGATCTCTCTGAGTGTGGGAAAGCAGAAAGGCTGAGGCTGATGCACGAAGCTCTGAACATCCCCAGGGAGCTGCTACCTGTCCCAGCACCAACTCACCAGGCCTGGAGGATCCTTCCTTAATTCGCATTGGTTTGGCCAAATTCACACGAATTGTCCTGCCAAAGAGCTCAGACTCGTTCTGCAGAGGGCAAGAAACAGGACAAAGCCCACCAAAAGGTGTAAAAAAAACCCCACGGTGCTCCTCAAAGCCCTGCAGAGCTCAGAGGGACACAGAGGAACTCTGTGTGTGTGGCTCAGGCCCTGCTCCGTGCTGCTGGGAGGTCACACATCCCCTGGGTCCGTACCATGTTGTCAATAGCTGCTGCTGCATCCTGACAAGAAGCAAGAGGAAACCATTGCTGTAGTTTCTTCTTTCACTCTTTACCCCTTTAAAAACCAGGCTCAGCATCATGCTCCAGTGAAGACTGCCAAGGGACTGCGTTCCTCAGCCTCATCTACCCCGGGGCTGTGAGAACTGATGGCAAGAGCCAGAGCTGAGGCAAGTGTCTGGGGCTCATCTGCCCACCCTCCACCCTGTAAAACCCATTTCACCGCAGTGCTTAATCACAGCAACGTTTAGGAAGAAAGGAGAGAGATCCTGCACGTGAAACCCGTGAGATGATGAGCAGGGAAACATCCAACAGCCTGTGCTGCCCTGAGGTTCTGAGCTGCAGGGGAGCAGCAGCCACCGGCAGTGCCGGGACAAGGCAACGTGGGAAAAGCAGCTCTGACAGGCTGCTGCTGCTGGAGAACCCCCCGGGGCTGGGGCTGGGGCTTGGGCAGGGACCCCCCACCCTGCTCCCACGCAGGGAATCTGCCCTTTGCTCACCTCTGCCAGCTCAAACTCCACAAAGGCAAATCCACGGTGCTTCTCTGCAGAGAGAGGAGCGGTCACAGGCACAGGGGGCTCGCTGTCCCCATCCCTGCCCTGCTACAGCTGCAACCCCCAGAGCCACCCCAGCCCCACCACAGCCNATCCCCATCTCCAGCCCACGACCCCTGGAGCAGCCCCCACCCCAGCCCCAGCCACGCCGGGCCACGCACCCGTCTCGTAGTCCAGTGGGATCTGGATGTCGGTGATGTCGCCGAAGGGGATAAAGGCAGCGTGCAGCACCTTCTCGTCCACCTCCTCTGCCAGCCCGCCTGCGGGGCCCTTCAGCCGTCAGCCCCCAGNCACTACTGTTCCCTCAGCATCTGGGGCCTGGTCTTCCCAGGGCTGCCTGGTGATCTATGTGCAAAACACCAGAGTTTCAGACACAAGGACATCTATTTCACACACCACAGACGATGCCAGCAGAGACAACCAAAGAACCACTCAAGTTCAAAAAGATCTTTAAGCTCATCAAGCCCAACTGTGACCCCAGCACTGCCACAGCCACCACAAAACCACGTCTCTCAGCCACACAGCTCCACAGCTTTGAGATCCCTCCAGGGCTGGGGACTCCACCACAGCTCTGGGACAGGGCTGGACAACTCTTTTGGGGAAGATATTGTTCCTCAACTCCAACCTAAACCTCCCCTAGGGTAACTTGACGCCACTTCCTCTTGTCCTGTTGCTTGTAGCTTGGGAGAAGAAACTGAGTCCACCTGGCATACATGCATATACTGGGCTTTAATGATACTCGTACTCATCACAACAAGATTGTTTTAACAGCAACATTGAGATTATCTCCCTCTGTATCTGAGAGAGCAAGGAAAAGTTTGTAGTGAGTGTCTACTGTATACACTGTCACCTGCATTTAACTGATGACAACTTAATGAACTTGTAAGAAAAGATTGCCCTTGCTATGCTAGATGTGCAAAAAATGGAGACTCCTCCTGTGGCTAGCCTGCAGAATGCCAGCTCATTTGGTCCCTTCAGCATCTGCATCACCATTTCAGAACACAGGATCTGTAAATACAAATTAAAAGAACACAGCTGACAGGTAATTGATTTCATTAAACTACCAGCAGCCTTTTGCCTTTACGGGATTTCACTGAATGATTAAGCATGTGCTCAAAGTGCTGTCTGCTCAGATTTAACAACTGCAGCAAGTTTTCCTAACGTTCACTTTTATAGGAAGGATAAGAGTTCCAACAGCAAGCCCAGGATTTGACAGAGGAGGTCCAGAAGGGCAGACACGAAGTCCGTGCGCCCAGCCCCAAACCCAGCGCCCAGCCCCAGCCCCGACACTCACCCACGTACAGCACCCGCTTGGTTGCTGCCATCTTCCACCGGCCCCGGCACCGCCCCGGAACCCCGCGGCCTCCCCGCCCCGGAACAACCCGGGACAGCCCGAGACAGCCCCGGGAGAGCCCGGCACGGCCCCGCTGCGGCCCCGGGACAGCCTGGAACGGCCCCGGGACAGCCCGGCACGGCCCCTGGCGCAGGGGAAGCGCAGAGAGCTGGGGCTGGAATGACCCTGCAGAGCTGCTCCAGCCCCAGCCCCTGCTCCAGCAGCTGCCCCTGGCTCAGGGGGCACAGGAACGTGTCCAGGTGGGGTTGGAAACCTCCTGAGAAGGAGCCTCCACACCCTCCCTGGGCAGCCTGGGCCAGGGCTCCCTCCCCTCAGCACCAAAGGAGCTTCTCCTCCTGTGCCAGGGGCACTGCCTGTGCCCAATACCCCTCCTCCTGGCACTGGCCACCACTCCACACAGACCAGCCCCATCCTCCCACGGCCAAGGAAAGGAGAGGCAGAAGCAGGTTTACAAGCAGAAAAAGCCCAGAGGCTCCTGTCCTCCCAGGGGACACCCCATCCAAGAGCTTCTAGCCTTTCCCAAGCACAAGTTCCCCTTGGGTTCACCGCTGGGTAACGGAGGTGTTTCAGTGAGCCACGGGCCTCAGGCACAAGCAGCTGGAGCATCAAAGGTAGCTGCTCCTTGTCTGCTCTGCACTTCCTCCAGTAACAATTCCTACGGCAGAGTTTGTGCTATACACCTGCCTTGTTATAATGCTTTTTATGCCATAGGATCAGGCAGAAGAGTTTACAAAGCATGTATCAATCCCCCTGCCCAACCACAGCCGCTGTCAGAGCATAAAACAGCAGCAGAGACATGAAACATCCAGCTGAAAACAGAAATAGATGAGCAAAGCCCCTGCGCTCCTGCAGAGGACAGAGAAACAACCCCCTCCCATCACCTTTACTTGCCAAATGGAGAGAAAAAGATGACCAAGACAGGGAGAGTTTATTCCTTTATTGATAAATGCTTTCCAGACTTTCCAAACTGGATTGTTCAGTTAAAACCAAAACCACAAAATACTTTCAAACCTCAACTGCTCCACGTCCCCCCATGAGGGACACAAAGGGGAAGCTCTGATCCGAGCACAAAGGAAAAGCTTGCGAGCCCAGTGCTGGGGCTGGAGAGCTTGAACTTCAGAGTTGGCTTCTTAAATAACACCTTAAAGATCAATTTACAAAATGCAATGTAACTATGTGGCATGAGGCACGGCACCGAGACCTGCAGGACACTGGCGACTCCTCACACACCCGCAGCTGACGGCTGGGAAGGGGCTATTTGGCTTCTTGGCATCCTAAGGGGGAGGGAGAGAAGAGGATGAGCGGCCCCCTCATAGCAACCCTGGCCCCAGACTGAGGCACAAAGCATATAACTGCTACCAGCTGTGAGGAGTTACCCATTTCTGATCATCTGACCAGAAACTCGAGCTCTTTAGCAGAGAAGCCAGTGGCTGGAGCCACTGAGAAATGGATGAAGATACAAGAACCACTTGAGCTGTGGCACCTTGTGAAGCTGCTGTGGCCACAACTACTGAAGACATCCATTCCAGACAACCCACCAATGTTTATGGATACCAGAAGCAGGAAGGGTTGTTCAAAGAATCCAAAGTCTCATTCAGCAGTCAGACAAGAGCCTGAACACAGCTCTGAACACAGGATTGGCTTTGTCTTGGACAGACCTACGCAGTGGAACGACTTCCTGAGAGCAGCACTGACTGGCAGCACAAGCAACGAGCAGCAACAGCCCTGTTGAGCCCCAAAGTCACCAGAACATCTTGTGTCTCTCCTGTTCCCCAGATTAGCACTTTCACTTGACTCCTTCTCAATAGATTATTCCTCCCTTGACACGTCAGCTGCTGGGAACACTTCAGGGACTTGGGCAGCATCTTTCTGATGCTCCACTAGAGTAAGATTTCTGAAGAGTATCTCTAGAGCTTCTACAACAAAGGTTCTGTTGGGGAAATGACATTATGGGGGGGGGTTTGGGATGTGTGAAGAATGGATCAACATCAGGTCTGTGCTGCAGGTGGGCTCACAGCCAGGCTGCCTTCATCAGGGACCATTCCATTCCCACAGCCAGGCTGCCTTCATCAGGGACCATTCCATTCTGACTGATTAAGGAGGCTTTTACCTGAAGTTAAGGACCAGGACACTCACCAGTCTTCCTGGTTTAAGAGGTAGCAGCAACCACACCGACCTTCTGGGCAGCCTCCTTCTTGGCTTGGTGAGCCTGCAACACTGCAACGGCCTCCTCCACCTCAGGGAGACAAGTTCAGGGGTGAGACCTGCTCTGGCAGCAGCAGCAGCTCCCACCAGCCAGCCCACCCAAAGGCCTGTGCAGCTCACCTTGGAGCGGAGGGACTCGGGAGACTCCAGCATGTGCAGCAGCTCCGAGTTGTCAATCTCTAGCAGCATTCCTGTGATCTTCCCTGCCAGGCTGGGGTGCATAGCTTGGATCAGAGGGAACAAACGCTCTCCTGGGAAAAGGAAAGGAGTCCAGACAGGTGAGTTCCAACGTAAAAAGTCATCTTGGCAATGTGAGGGGACTTCCAAAGCAAAAAGCAATCTGTTAAGAATGAAGTTTCACTTACCCAGCATCTGTTTCTGCTCCTGGGGAGGGGCTGCAGCCAGCATGGAGGCTGTCAGTGGCTCCTGTCCCTGCACATGTACTGCAGGCTGAGGTGCCTGTAGAAGGGCAGACGTGAGGGCTCCAGAATAGCTACTGGGCTGATTGCTCCACAGTTAGAGACAATAACAGGATATTCCCTCCTTCAAAGCCACAACCAAGCCCACAGCAGACTGAAGTTTCAGAAGGTGACAGCTAAGGCTGCCCTTGGCTCTCAAACATGCTCCAAGTCCTGAACTCAGAACTCCATAATGTCACACACACCACCACTGAGGATGTCCCTGGCAAAGGCACAGCTGTGCCAGGCCTTTACATCCCAAATGATGATGGAGCCTGTCTGGGCTGTAAGAAAAGCAGCTTCGAGTTTCTGCAAGAACACTTGAGTTGCATATAAAACCTGCTGGACTGCAGTCCATGGGCTGCAGGGCTGTGTGTTACCTGCAGAGGCTGCACAGCTGGGTGGGGGCTGCGGACACTCGAGGCGTATTTGTAGGGAGGAACTGCTCTGGGAGCAGGGGCAGCCACAGGAGCACGAGGAGCCAGGTTCTGCGCGGCCGTGCCAACGCCTGCCAGAGGAGAGCAGGGTTACCCACACCTGCAGCAGCAGGCAAACCCCATGTCTGACATTAACTGCTGAGCTCAGACTATGCCCTGCAGAAGCCCAGTAACTTCATTAAGAACTGGCCTCCAAAACACAGCCTGGGAAACCCTGGGAAAAGGCAGCTCTCCCTGTAGCTAAACCACGTGTCCCACACCTTGCATTTGGAATGAAATGGATCTGAATGCTCTACCCATAACCTACAGAGCTGTTTGAGTGATAAATGTTGCAGAGGTGTTGAGATGAGTTCCAAACCAGTGGAAAACGAGTCACCTGGACTTCCAGTGCTGTGCTGGAAGCACCAGCTTGCCCTGCACAGCAAGGCACAGCAAAGATGCAGGTGCTGTCTCTGCCCCTTGCCTTCGACTAACTGGATCTGACAGGTATCTTTGCAAGTCTGGATGTGCTCATCCTCCCTCGCAGCCGAGGGGAAGGGCTGGGAGCAGGGAGCTTACCCACACGCTGTGCAGCGGGGAGGCCCCGTGAGGCCGCGGCAGTGCCGGCTGGGGCCAGGTGGCGCAGGGCAGGCCGGGGGCCCGACTGCCGCATGGCACTGGGCATCCCCTGGAAACCTGCAGGGAGAAAGCAGGGGAAAGCCTCAAAACAGGAGTGACTGGCCAGTCTGGACAGTCAGCTGCAGGAAGGAGGATGGGGGTGTGTGTGGAAAGCACAGCCTGCTCACCTTGAGGCCTTCCTCCTTGCTGCCAGCGGGGGTTGGGTCTCATCTGTGTCATTTGGTTGGGTGCATAGTAAGTGGGTCTGCTCTGAGCCTGAGGAAAGGTCAGACAAGCTCAGAGGCAACATCTAAGCAAACAAACACTGTTGACAACAACGTTTTGGCAGTTGCTGCTAGGACTCAACACTCAATTCACACTGAGGACAGGGGAAGTCACAGCATTAGCACCACTGGCCGCACCCCTCCTTAGGGGTTATTTGCTTATAGGCATAAGAAAGGCTCAATGAGACAGATTACTGCAGATAAACCATCAAAGCTCCAAGACAGGCTAAAAAAAACCCCACAAACACTAGCTCAGCTCACCTGGGGCACAGCAGGCATGAAATATCCCCCAGCAGCAGGCTGGAACTGATTAATGATTGTGTTGGCAGGCAAGGCTCTCATCCCAGCAATGCGCTGCATGTACTGATTAGTCAGATGGGCCTTTCTCTCCTCTTTCCTCTGAGCTAGTGCAACATACAAGGGCTTGGAGCCCACGATCCGCCCGTTCATCTCTGTCACAGCTTTCGTAGCCTCCTCTGGAGAGGAAAAGCAGACAAAGCCAAACCCTTTGCTCCGTCCATCTTCCAGCATGACCTGCAGCAAAGATCAGTTGCAAGTAGAGCACCATTGCAAGAACTCAGCCTAAGAACCCATATTTAAGCGTCAGGTTTCAGATGGGTAGGGCAGAACTGTTGCAGAGGTGTAGAGACGGGTACCTAATGAACAACAAGTGACCTGTCTGGATTTGCTCTGCCTTTCTGTAAGCACCGTGTGTCCCCAGGCCCACACTGCACAGCGTGGAACGGGCAAGACGTGGTGCAGCCTTTAAGTGCTGATACAAAGATTCCCAACAAGCATAAAATCGTGTTTCTCAAGCACATTTTCCACTTTCTGCCTCCCCTTTGGATGAGGGAATGAAGCAAATGCAGTTAAATCCCACTGAGACCCAAAGCAATCTGTGTATTTACTAGTGCAGATGTTTTTAGGAACAAGGACCAGAGGATAGGAACTGCCCTTCAATCCCACATCAGCTGACAGCTCCTTCTGCAAGCTTTGAAACCCAAACACCCTCAAACTCCTCAATACCTTGGCGCTTGTTATTGACCCAAAAGGTGAGAACTCCTTCCTCAGTTTTTCATCATCTATAGTGTCATCTAGGTTTTTGATGTACAGGTTAACACCCTGGAAGGGAGAGAACAGTAAGACATTCATCACCCGAAGATCCTGAGCACACTGTTAACATCCACCTGCCAAAGCTGCTCATTTACCCAAAAGCTCTTTAACTTAGGATGATTTACCTTTCACACCACCCAAAGCCACAGGCAGTAAATGTTGCAAAGGTGTAGAGACAAGTCCCACTGAGGTGAAAGGGAGCTCGTCTGGATTTCCCCTGCGTTGCTGTTGCATCGTGTATCCCCAACTCCAGTACTGGGGCACCCGGAGTGGGAAAGATTCCGATGCGGTGCCTGTGACCCAGCTTTGCCATCCCTCAGAGACACAGCAGCACAGAGTTATGCTGCCTCCTCCTCCTTCTACCAGCTCTCATTGGATAGTAAAGGGAGACTGCATGGTTACTGTCTCGTGTCCTTCTGAACACTTTCATTGCTCTGATGCTCCCCCTCTGTCCCCACATACCAGAGCCGCCGTAACACGTCACTCACAGGACAAGGACTGATTACTTTGTCACTGCCTTTCAAGTACGTCAGGCTGAAAACAGTGCTTGGCTTCAGAAGACAAACAGACTATTCACCTGGTACCGGCTGAGCCTCTCTTGTTTGAGCTGCTCAAACTTCCTTTTCAGCTCTGCCTGGCGCTCCACCTTCTTCTGTGCTCGGCCTACAAAGACCATTTTCCCATTGATATCCTTTCCATTCATTTCTTCTACTGCCTACAGAGGGTTCAAGAGGAAACTGTCAGCTGCTGAAGCTTACAGCGCCTGATGCTGCAAGAACAGGACTGTCCAGGGCTCCTGTTGTACCCCTGTTAGCCATTTCAAGGTTGTCACACTGCTTTTGCTCTGCTGCTGTGTAACAGTGGCTAATTAAAGACAAACTGATCAGGAGAGACCATATTAACACCACCACAGTAAATCCTGGACTAGCAGCAACTTATGGATTTATCCCCAATCCTTCTTGCAATTAAGGCCAAATTTTAACAAGCATACTGCTTAGAAGGCCATTCCTAAGCAATGTTCTCATTCTAGACACATTCCTTCCCCTTAAGGCCTGCATTGTAGAATCATTCCAGCAATTAACCTTCGATTATCCCCCCTGCATTCCATGCAGAACCACTGATCTGGAGAAATGCCAAGTTAGCCTGGAATGTCAGGCCAGTAAGGTGCAAGAGGTTTCTAAGTTCCCACATCTAGAAGAGGTTACGCCTGAGGCAGAGTCTTCTCTCTTTTTAGTAACAGGCTCCTATGATAATCCAAGTTTCTCTTCTCTGAGGATCCCCAAGTGGCATGAGAGCTGGTCATACCTTGTTAGCATCTTCATGCTTTTCAAAGCTGACAAAGCCAAAGCCTTTGGATTTTCCTGTGGGGTCTGTCATCACTTTAACGCTCAGAGTTTTACCTGGTACCAAAGGATAGAGTTAGTAAAATACCATACAAGTGTTTCAAGACTATTAAACTCAACACAATAGCTTCAGCCCTCTCTCTGGTCAGCTTCTGCCTCCTGTCCAGTATCTGGCAAAACTACAACCCACAGCCCAGCTCTGTGTGTGCCTCAGGCCTCAGAGTGACCCAGGTAGAGCTGTACAGATGGTAGCAGCACTGCTAAACTACCACAGGTCACGAAATGCACAGAGAAACACTTGTAATGAGGCTATTTACCATATTTGCTGAAGAGCTCCTTTAGCCTTTCATCATCCATGTCATCCCCAAAGTTTTTAATATAGACATTGGTGAACTCCTTTGCCTTGGCTCCCAGCTCAGCCTCCCGTTCTTTACGAGACTTGAATCTCCCAACAAATCTGCAACAAAGAATGAAAATCCCAATAAGCAGCTTGTATTCAAGAGCAGAAAAACAACGTGTGACTGGCAGCGAGGCAAAAATAATGAGTGTGTAGTAAGAGCTGGGAAGGGGGACAAGAAAGGGTGACAGCAGAAGAGAAGGACAAACAGGCCACAGACCAGCCAGAAAAAAATCACCTGTTCTATGGTCGGCCAAGGACATCCACTCAGCTCTGCAGTGGAGAGAGTGCTGGCCACAGAAACCCACCCCAGCCCACTAGCAGAGGCAGCGAATCAAGGCTTGGTCAGGGAAACCCACCAGCCCTGTAATGGAGGGGTAGCAGGCCATGGCTTGGGCAGGGTCACTCACCAGCCCTGTAGTGGAGAGGCAGCAGGCCAAGGCTTGGGGGCCAGGAGAACCAGTGCCTTGTGTGTCCCTGTTAATACCGAGCTGCATCCCGGTTCATGTGAGCGCTGCTGCCGCTGGCTGTGACACTCACACTTTGCGGTCGTTGAGCAGCATGCCGTTCATCTTCTCGATGGCTCTATCTGCAGCATCCTGCGTCTCAAAGTGCACAAAGGCGTAGCCCTTAGAGCCATTCTCATCACACACCACCTGCACACGGGGAAGGAAAAAAGTGTCAGCAATCTCAGTGCCTGCTGCTCTGCCACACACAGCCAGCACGTGGAAACAGGCTACTGCCAAGAGTCACCACCGCCAAGGCATGACCTGTACTCAGACCTGTGCCCTTCACAGCCAGATGTGATGTAACCTCAGCCATCCCTGACTCTTTCTGCCTCTTACAGACTCCCCTTTTCTCACTTGGTGAAAGCGTCCCTTTTGCTCCCTGTGTTGGATGGGCCTGATGGTGTCACTGCTACCACAGAATGGGATAAAGGAACCACATCTCACCTTGCAGGATAAAATATTCCCAAACGCTGAGAATGTGTCATAAAGTGCCTTGTTATCAATGGATTTGTCCAGGTTCTTAATGAAGACATTTCCAACTCCTGACTTCCTCAAAGAGGGGTCCCTCTGAGACCACATGATGCGAATGGGTTTTCCTTTGATCACATCAAAATTCATGGTATCTAGAGCACGCTCAGCTGCAAGAGAAGCCAACAACAGGTTTCTGGGGGGTGTGTGAAAGAATAAAGGTTCCCATCACGTGGGTGATCGTTTTCTCTCAGTTACATTTGGGCAACCAGCTCCAAGGCCTTGAAGTTAATGTTTCAAGGAGGTCTGTGCAGCACAGTCACTAGATGTGTTTAGGTATGTAACAGGTTTAACAGACCTTTATGCATTTGTGTTAATGTTTTAACAACTACAACAAAACAAATGTCAAAGTGCCTGGGGCATTAGTTACAGTCTCAATTATTATCGTGGTTAATTGCTCCACTCAAAGAAGGAAAAGAAATGTAGGGAAGGAGGGAGAGAGGGAGGAAGTAACAAAAGTGACTGTTTGGCTTGTTTGCTTTTCACAAAGCTCACATCTGCCCATCTTCACTTCTATTAAGAGAAAAGGATCACCTCCATGTCAGGCCAGGGAAAATGTGCACAAACACATGGCTGGCTGGGAAGGAGACAGGAGTCAGCCTCCAGAACTCCTGTGGCCAAAAAGCCACTCCTGAGTTGCTCAGTCCAAAGATGATAGCAAAAATGGACAAAACGCTGGGGAAAAAAAGGGTCCATAATACGCAAGGAAGTGTTTATCTGAACTCTAAAGCCTCAGCACTGTCATCCTAGCCTACACTGAAACCTCCCTCCACCATGCTATTTCTGCTGCCTACTGGTATATTAAAAGGATCATTACGTACACACATTAGGATCTTGTTCATAAAATCGAGATGCTCGGGGCTCTTCTGTGCCAGAAAACATTCCCAGCATGAAGCAGGGAGAGAGGAAGACAGACATGCATTAAAACCAAGCAGTATCAACAGGGCAGAACCCAAGCTTTCCACCTTCATTCAGCTCAGTTCTTCCGAGCCACCTTTGCCCAGCAATACCCACTGGTCAGATTTCAGAAGCCAATTCAAGGCAAATGCCAACCTGAACAGCTTTTTCCCCCTCCACGTGACTTTTAACAGTGCAGCCAGGGTAACTGCTCAGCATTTCATTTCATACCTCTAGGGATGAAAGTGGGCCATTGTCTACAGAAGTCTCCTGTACTCTGTGCACCCCAAAGGCAGCCTCAGGTACTACACGGGAATCTCTCTGAATTTTTCAAGTGCTTACAAATGCTTTTTTTTCCCCTCTTGCTTTTTCAACTGGAGTGTGACACCACCAGTACTTTCACACATACACCCAGATGGGAAACAAGCTTTGCTGGATTTCACTCCTGAAGTTGCCAGGTTTGGAAAAAAAAAATACGTAAGGAGGAAAGTTATAGTTGCTCTAGACTCTCCCAGCTCTGCTCAGAGGAGCTGAATGCAATTAACTGCCATGCTAAAACGATTCCTCAGCTGCTACTCTGAATCAATGCAGCCCAGGCTCTTCCTGCAGTCCATTCCTAGTAGGCACTTCAGCAGGCAACTTGGTCCAGCTTGTCAAATATGGCAGTGGTTATTTATAGCAGTGAGAGGTCCTCCAGAAGTATGTGTTGGCGAGGACACAACCTAGTTGTATATACCATTTGCAGCTGAAACAGGGCTCCCGCTGAAAGGTGAAAAGCAGATGAAGCAGTGGCATGCAACCAGAGGGAACTGAGAAACTCTGCAGCAGCTACCAGACTAGTTATGAACTTGGAGCAAGTTCTTTCAAGCTTCCTAAGCAGATATTGCTCTTCCAATAGCTTGCTAGCATTCCATTCTATTATTCTACTTTGCTTGAAGTTTGTTTCTCTGATAAGAAAGCCCTAGAAAGATCCCTGCTTTGAGGGAGGGCTGCCATACCCACAGGGGGAAGTGCTATTGCATTACCCCAGGACCTAAGAAAACCTGTAAAGGATCAGCATGAGTTACATGAATGACTCAGACTAAGCACATCTGATTCATTTCCTTAATCTGAGCAAACACCTTCTCATTTTCTTGTATTTAAGCCACAAAGCTTCAGCCATTTCAGTTCCTGGATCCGTTTCTCACCCACTGTTTCTTGTCATCATTCCAGCAGGCTCAACTGCATCTCATATATAACATTATACACACTCTTAAGCCCTTTCAGGCTTCCTTCTCATTCCTCTTCTACTGCCTTCTAGATAGGGAAAGACAGCAACACCCCTTGTAGTTTGCCTCAGGCCTCACAGTAATTAATCTCCCTTGCAGGCTCCCTGATGCAGAGCTAACACATTGCTGGAATCAGTGACTATGGATGAGCAGCATAAAGGTACAGAATCAAACACACACACACGAGGCTCACCCACGAGAAGCTCTGCGCAAGGAGTTTCATTCTGCAAAGATGGCTGTTCTGCAAACCTCTGGACTCTTGGCTTATGCCACTAAGCGAAAACGACCCGAGAACAAAAGCACAACAGCACAGATTTAACCACTGGTGTTTTTTTTTTAATTAAGAAGTGGTTGCATTACAGAACAGACCTAAATGCTGCAGCTAGAACTAAATGCTGCTGGCAATGAAGCATGCATCATTAACCACTCTTCCCTTTAAACTTCACACCTGCCTTTATATTACAAAGGTCTTCCCTGTAAGGAAGGAGATAAAAGTTTACCTGCACTATCCTACACTTTGCTTCACAAGCACTTATCTAATCCCAGCTCCTCCTTGGCTCAGGAAATGCTGGTTTTGCTGCACTTCCACAACAGTTTATCTCTACAGCTATATCAAAGCTTCTCTGCCTCATTATCCCAATTGCCACACCAGGGCTGCTGCCACTGTTATGAAATCCTGGAATTCATTAAACTGCACGAGGAAGACACGAAAAAGGAAATTCTGCTGTTCTTTCAACTGAAAGGAGATTGTTTTCTTTCCTTTCTTCACAGCCAAAAGGAATAAATATTAAACAGCCACAGCTGAGCCTGAACTGGCCAGAACTTTGAAGCATTTCCTTACTCTGCCTGTCCCAGTGTGACAGAGTCACTGTTCACCATTCACCAAACAACTGCAGCTGAAAGCTGCAAAGCTTGTTTTCACTAAAAAGAACCTCTCTGCAGCAGACTACCAGTTAGACAATGCATGGCCAGAGAGTAACCCCTTCCAGGGTCAAGCATCACCCCACTACCAGCAACGTACAGGAAAACACAATCTTTGAATCAGCGTGGACACGGGAACATTTTATTTAGTACAGCAGCTTTTTCCACTTCAAAGTCTGTCAGACAGAAGAAATCAGGAGCTTTTCAGAAGAGATCTCTTTGAGGACAGGAGCCTGAATATTTCTCCTTCTCTCTATTAACTCAATAATTAGGTTTCAATCACTTGACCTTCTAAGACCTACCAGTAATCAGACACCACTTACTTTGTCAAAGTATCACTTGAAGTACTGGGACTTCCTAAAATGTCTGCTGCCTCACCAGGAGCCCAGAATGATGCAATCTGCTCAACTGCTACCTATTTATTACCATAAAAGATTACCTTGAAACACACTGGCAGGCCACCTGTACTTGTAGGAGGTGCAGAACTTCTTTCTGCTAAAGCAAGCACGTGTCAAAAGCCACTCTTCCCCTTTAAGATCAGAACCACAGCTCTTATGCAGGCCTTCTCTGCTTTAAGAGAACTTTATCTGTAGTGCTTTGCACCCCACCTCCCTGACATTTATCTAATCTGAGCTCTTGAGTTCCTTCTTGGCTTCGTTTCTCTTGCTTGTTGTTATTTACCCTGAAAAATGAGAGCATAGCCTGGACAAAGGCAGGTGAGCATGAGTAACTGTGCCCTTGCTTGTACAGCACGTGAACATACCAGGGTGGTTTTATAAGGGAGAGGCAGAGCAGGCAGGCTCAGAGCAGGAGAGAACCACAGATGCAGGCTCTCTGGCTGCTTTCCTTCCCACTGAGAAGCTTTACAACTCACAAATACATTACTGAGCCTGCACAAGAAGCCCTTCTGAGAGTTCCACAGATGAGAAATTATGCACTGCAGTGCAAGGCAGCTTTTTATCAGCCCAGCAAGAGAAAGAATCAGATCAGCCTGCATCCCAAGGAAGAGCCATGCAGAAGGCACTCTGACCTGGGAGAGGCTGGAAGCTAAGGTGGCACACACAGGGTCACCTCAGACCACATAAAATCCAACCGTTGCAGCCAAGAGCTCAATCCCAGAGGCTCTGCTAGCTTACAGGAATACAATTTTGTGCTAATATTCCTCTCTTCTGCACAATACATCGATCCAAAGTCAATACATTAACCTGTGCAACAAACAGACTCTGCTGCCTGAAAACACACGTGAAGCAGGGTAACTCAGCACAGGCTGAAGGGCAGTTTACTCACAGCTCAAGTCTGTGCTGTTATAGAGTCTTAATTCAAGGGAAAAGTCGGCTCTCATCTATCCTTTGGATGTCCCTGTCACACATAGATGTTGCTAAATCACAGCACAGAGCAACAGACCTGCATCGCTCCATAAGCAAAGGCTTTGAAATCTAGGGCAGAAAATGCTGGCCCATTTTCCTCCCAGAAATGACATGTTCTAAAATGACCTCTCCTGTCTCATCTTTCACGTGTCAGACAACCTGGTTTCTCATGCGCTGAGCTACATCTCCCTTCCCATTAATGCACAAGCATTGCTTTCCAGACTGAGACACCCACCTGGCTGCTTGCACTAGCACAGCAACCTGCAGTCTGCCAGCTCTCCCAGCTATTAAACTGGAGAGGGTGGGCACTCAGAGGCTCTGCTGGTCAAACTGAACGTTCAATCTGAACATCCAGCTTGGCCTGACAACTCCAAACTTTCTCTGTCAGGACTTGACTGCAGAAAGACCAACACAAATAGCCCAGACACGCACGAGGACAAAGGGGAGCACAGTGGAGATTGTTCTCTTACGCAAGGAGCAAACCCAAGTCTCCAAAGTTTAATGTCATCAAGAGAGAAATGGCTCCATCGGGGATGTTACAAAATGTGCATTCACAGAGTGTTTTGCAGACATCAAGCAGCAATAAAGCAGCCCAAGCTTCAGCCACTAGCAAGTGATTACTTACCCTGTAAGGTTTCGGTAGGCAGCTATATGGCAAAACACCCCAAGAGCAAGGGAAAAAGCGATTAAAAGTGAAGCACAAAAAGCTACTCCTGTGTGTCACACATCACTTACCGTCTGCTGGCTGCTGGAAGTTGACGTAGGCATACCCCAGGGAGCGGCGGGTGATCATGTCCCTGCAGACCCGAATGGACAGCACGGGCCCCGCGGGGCTGAACTTCTCGTAGAGCATGGCCTCGGTGACATCGGGGTGCAGGTCCCCCACGTACAGCGAGGCCATGGGGTAGCTGCTGGCGGCCGTGTTCATCTTCCACCCAGCTCCAACGGGTTGCTCTCGGGCTCTTTAAATTAAGCTTTTTTTTTGGGTTATTTTTTAACTATGGCAAATTCAGACTCTTATTTAAAAGCCTCACTACGGGAGGCCCTGCAGGAGCTGCTGGGGAAGGGGGGGGGGGTGACAGGAGGCTGGTGAGCAGAGGGAAGGCGCAGTGGGGACAGCGGGGGGACAGCCGAGCCTGGCCCCGGGACAGGGAGAAGCTGAGGAGGGGAGAAAAAAGAAAAAAAGAGACCTGGAAATTAGGAGGAAACCAAAAACCAAACCCCAAAGTTAAGGCTCGTGGAGAAGAAGCCAAAATTCACACAGCGGCTCCTGAGCGTTTGGGGCAAAACCCTCCTCGAGCTCCTTAAAACCACGCCAGTGAGGGTTTTGGTTTTGCTTTAAAGAGTCTAAATTCACCTGGAATTTCCCGAGGAGAGGCTGAGGGAAGGAGAAAACTGGGGGGGGGGGGGGAAGAAAGAAAACACCTGGGAAAAGAAAATCAATGTACGAACCTGCCCTGTAAAACTAGCTCATCCCCAGCAGCTTCGCGTGCAGTTTCTGCGCAGAGACGGCGCTGGGAAGCTGAGCGGCTCTAACGGGGCAGCGCACGGAC
>WBNH01005102.1:17177-28825 GCA_013401255.1 Urocolius indicus | reverse complement strand
CCAACACTGAGGGCACTGCCCAGAGCCTGCAGGTCCCCGTGAGACAAACTGACCTGGCCAGGGCAAGAGCAGCTGCTCTGAGCCAGTGGCTGAGTTCTGCAGCACAAAGCTCTCAGGGAAGGGGGAATATTCACTTGTCTCCTCTGTGTGCAAAGGCCCAAGGCACAGAGAGCTCCAGGGGCTTTGCCTGGGGTCATGGGCAGAGCTGATGTAGGTGTAGGCTCCAAGTCCTCAGCCCTTCCCCTTCCCCTTCCCATTCAGCACCTTCTCCCCAGGCTCTGAAGGGACAGCTCATGCCTGGCTGCAGCAGGGAGCAGCATGGCCTAAGAAGAACCCTGTCAGCTGTTTCCTTTGCCCCAGGCCACAGAAGGGAGTTTTTCCCAGTCAGCATCTGAGCAGCTGGTGGAGGGAAGTACAAGAAAAGCACTTCTGTGGACAAATGATGAACAACCAAGCCCCAAATCCAGCCTGTGTCAGCAGACACTGGGAGCTGCCTCTGCACAGCTGCCCAGGAGCTGAGGGCTGCAGGCCCTGCACGAGCCTCAGCACAGGACCCCACACAGCAGGAAGGTGAGTTGTGGACCAGAGGCCCTTTCTTTACCCTCCAGCAGTGCCCACCTCCCAGCTCTCCTGGGTGTTCTCAAGCACCTCACTCACCCCTCTGCACTCCCCTTGGCTCCTCTGGAAGATTTGTAGCTAATAGATTTGTGCTAACTTTGCACAAGAAGGCACAAAACTTTTCTAATGACCAGCTGGCAACGTGCTCTGCAGCAAGAGCTGAGCATTTCACTGGGAGCTCAGGGAGCCCTGGCCCACGCTGCCCAGGGAGGCTGTGGAAGCTCTTCAGGAGGTTTCCAAACCCACCTGGACACGTTCCTATGCCTCGATTGAGGGGAAGCTGCTTTGTTAGGGGGTTGGGCTGGAGGAGCTCTGCAGGGCCCTTCCCACCCCCCCATGCTGGGATGCAGCCCAGTTTCACAAATGCATCACTGAAGAATTGAGAACCGGGAAGAGATGTCACTGGAGTCCTCACTCTTCAAGTGGCAGGTGTCTGTCACTCCGTCCTCTTCCTCCTCTGACACCTGCAATTTAAGAAGCACAGGCTCTGTTTGTGCCTCCCTGTAGAGCACAAGCAACCCAAGCAACCCCACCTCCAGTGCAACCCTCCAGAGAGCTCAGGGGAGGCTGCTCCTACCACAACTCAGCAAATGTTGCTGCTACTGCTGCCTAGCTGAGCCCTGTGTTGGCACAATCCTGGGGAGACCCTTCTCACACACCACTGTGAAGATGGGAGAAAGTGGCAGCACCCAAGACATTCAGGTGGAGCACTGCAGGGACATTTCAGATCCTGTGAAGCTGCTTTGGTTTTTGAGGCCTTTGTCAGCATGGGGGGCAGAAGCCATGACTTGGCCCCTCCTGACATGTCTCCATCTGCTGCCTGAATCAGCTGTGCAAGAGAATGTTGGACTCAAGTGGTGTGAAGAGAAACTTGGGCCAACAGAAAGAAAACACAAGGAAGGACATTTAAAGCAAGCAAGAAAAAACACATCACAGCAGCTCTCTTCCCAAAGCTCTGCCTGCAGCAGGCTGAGAGGACTGGCATGGCCTGAGCCCAGCTGGCAATGAAGCACCACACAAACTGCTTGCTCAGACCCTCACACACATCCCCTTCCCACAGGATGCTGGAGGCCCCAGTGAGATGGGAGGAAAAAAGATACTCAAGGGCCTTGTGGCTGGAGACAAGGACAGGGAGGGCTCCTTGCCAGGTAGGGTTCCAGGCAAAAGACTCAACTTAGGGAAGAAAACAAGGGCAGTTTCATCTACTACCAACCAGAAAGAGAACAAACAGGAAGCAAAACCAGAGCAGGATGATGATGCAACCAGCACTTTAAGATCTCCCTCCTCTATCCCTCCTTTCTGCCAGGGCTCAGATCCTGCTCCCTATATCTCTACCTCCTCCCTGCTCAACAGTGCAAAGGGGCAGGGAATAGGGGATGGGGTCAGTCCCTCACTGATGGGCTCTGCCACCTCTCCTCAGAGAAGGAGGACTCCTCACATTCTCCCCCTGCTCCAACACAGGGTCCTTCCCAGGGATTACAGTCCCTAACAAATCTCTCTGGTCCTTCCCTGGGGCTGCAGCCCCTCACAAACTCCTCCCCATGGGTCTCTCCCCTGTGGCAGCACAACTCCAGGCACATTGTGCTCCAGCAGCACCTTCCCACAGAGCCACAGGCCCTCTGGGCACAGCCACCCCTTGGCTGGGGGGTCCTGCAGGAGCTGCTGGCAGAGCTCAGCTCCCCCAGCACCCTCCATGGGTGTCAGGGGACCAGTTGCCAGCCTACCATGCGGTGCAGAGGGGTCTCTGCTCCAGCACACCTCCTCATCCCTCACTGACCTTGGGGTCCACATAGTTGCTTCTCCCTCATCCAGCTCCTTCCATCACCTCCCAGAAAGAACGACCCTCATCTTCTGAATGCTGCTTTAGTACCCAACAAGCTCAGCCCCAGAAGTGGCTCTGACTCAGAGCTGGGGGAAGTTTTGAGCCACCACTGCAGCTCCTTCCCTGTGACCAGAAACATCTCCACACAAACCCACCACAGGGGCCCAGCACTCTGGAGGAATTAACCAGAGGGTCCTGCAGGAAACTGCCCCATTCTAGGTCCTTAACTGCCTCAGCCACCTCTCAGTGGTGGCACTTGCACCACAGCCCTGGGCACCTTCTCTTCTCAAAGCTGTCATTGCTGAAAAACCAAACCCAGACAAGTACCAATGAGAGGGGGACACTTAATCCCCAGCTCAGACCTGGGCTACTACAGCAGCCCCTCAAGTGCTGCATCCTCACCTTGCTGCTGTACTGCTTTAACACATCAAAGGCATCATCTTCCTCCTCTCCAGCCCAGTTTGTGCCTGCACTTCCAGGATGGTGCTGCCAGGTGCCATGAGGACAGGGTGATGTATGTAGGCAGTGGAGCCATCCTCCAGCTGGATGGCCTCAAAGGTTCTGGGCTCATCACATCCTGCAGGGGGACACCAGTAAAATCAATGGTAAAAGAGCTGCTGAGTGGGAGGCAACTCCTCATCTCCCTGGGGCTACCTACAGCCTTGGAAGTCTTTTGGTATTTTAGCAGCTTCTGCTCCAGCTGCCAAGGGAAGAACAGGGAACACTCTTTACCTTTAGCTGTGCTGTGTATGTAGGCCACACTCCCATCTTCCAACACCACTGGCTGACTGTCTTCAAAAGCCACAGCCTCTATAGGAAGAGAAAACCATCCACACACCTTACTGGAAAGCTCAGATGGGATTGAGAGGGTACTGTGGCAGCTCCTGAACCCTACAGAAGAACCTTTCCCACCCACAGAAGAGGACAGAGCAGAGTCTTCCTGCTTGCACTGAAAGTCAACTCCAATTACAGGTGTTCAGACACCATTTGAGTCCTTCAGACATGAACAGGGAGTATTTAAAGCTTCATGCACAGCTTCAGCACCCCTCCATGGGGGTGATGCAGGATCTCACCAGCTCCACAATGCCACGCCATGTCCCAGCCCAGAAGGAGCCTGGCACAGGGGTGTGTGAAGGAGAACACAAACAAACCATTGCAGGGGAAGCAGAGCTGAGGAGGAAAAAGCTTCTCACTGTGTGTGTGAGAAGGGAGGAAAGAGGCACAGCCAGACATACCAAGTAGGTTTCAAGCAGCTTCTTAAGAAGAGAAAAGGGAGGTGGCACACAAGGAGCTTGTGAGGGTGAAGGAAAGACTGCTGAAAGCAACAGAGCTCTTTCTACCTGTCCTTTTACATCTTATCTTGGTCAGAGAGGATTCCTCTGGGCCACTCTCGTGCCTGTCACATGAAATGAATTCCCATCACCTCTCAGATTAACTCATTCATTAATTAGGTGACACTGAATGATCAAAGTGGTATAGCTTCCAAGAACCCACCCCCTCACCTATTCCAGAAGTCATATATTGTCTCCTAGTTGAAAGAAAATTCCTGTCCAGCTGGTCCCAGGTGAAACCAACTTAGTTTGGGCTCTGCAGCCGGCACAGACACAGCACACAGGCCTTGCCTGTAGACTTGTGACAGCTGTGAGAGAGCCCACAGGTGAAACGACACTTCAGCATTTGCTTAGCCCAAAGTCAAACCTGCCTCCTTGGCAGATGGCTGAAGGCTTTGCAGGAAGTCACATGCTGTGTGTCCTTGCTCACTCAAACTCAAAAGCAGGGGCAAGAAAAGCAGCCCTACACCGACTTTGTAAAGCTGGAGCTAACAAAGGAGCTTCCTCTGGGCCACTCTCGTCTGCAGTTAAATCCACAATGTCCTTGTAAAATGAAAGGAGTGAACTGATGCTCCTCATCTTTCTGAACTGTCACCTGGTGGATATAAGCTGTGGTCACATCTTCAAGCTTGATGACTTGCCCCTCCAACAGCTTTTCACCTGAAACAGTTAAAACAATGCCATCAGCACTGCCTGCAGAGACCAGTCCTTTTGCTCCCAGGAGCTGCCCCCCTTTGATGCATCCTCACAAGGAAAACAGTCCCACACATGGCAGCCAAACTGTTCCTTACAGGCTGTTATTTATCAAGCTCTCCCCTGAACAGCCCTACAGGCACTTCCCAGAAACGCTGGAGTCTCCCTTTCCTAGGCAGGAGGATGCAAGACAAAGAACCTCAGTCATCTCTTGTTTACAAGCTGCCCTTCACAGCTCTGCAAGCCAAGCAGTGGGAAGAATGACATGTGCTGAGCATTTTGGACCTAAAGCAGAAAGCAATTACATTGGTTCTAGAGAAAAAAGAATCAACTAGGAGCTTCTAACTGCATCAGCTGAGGCCTGAAAATCCCCTTGCTTCTACTTTGGTGGAGGAAAACACTTGGAAAAAAGCAACATAGGACATGAAGTGTTGCTACCCTTGGCAGGCTGTGATACTGGACCTTTTAATCCGTGTAACCCTGAGTAATCCTCCAAGAATGTTTTAGCTACCCAATCATCTGCTGCACAGAAGGCACTGCTTTGTCCCTCAGGAACATGAGGAGTCCACCTTGCTTCCACCTGCTGCACAAGGTTTGGAAGGTCACCAAAGCCCAGTGGTTTCAAGACAGTTCAGCTCTACACATGGAACAAACTTGGAGTGAGGTCACACAAAGTGAGAGAGCAAACCCCAGGACACGAGGCTTTGCACCTCAACTACCCCAGGCTGGGAAACAGTGTGTTCCCCTCCTCAGGAGCAGGGGGTGCTGAAGGAACTTCTAGAGAGGAGTTCAGGGAACTGCTGCAGAGAGGCCAGTGCAGGGCCAGCGAGATGCTGAGGGGACTGGAGCATCTTCCTGCTGAGGAAAGGCTGTGGGACCTGGGGCTGTTCAGCCTGGAGAAGAGGAGACTGAGGGGGATGCTCAGCAATAGTTACAAATATCCAAAGGGTGTATGTCAAGAGGATGGGGGAAATACTTGTTTCTGTATGTTTGCAGTATTTGCACCTACAGGAGCAAAATCAGCCCTGAGCTGCAGGACCTGGGGCTGTTCAGCCTGGGGAAGAGAAGGCTGAGGGGGGATCTCAGCAACTCTTACAAGTCCCTAAAGGATGGGTGTCAGGAGGATGGGGACACTTCTCTCTGTGATGCCCAGTGCCAGGACAAGGGCTGATGGGCATCAGCTGGAACACAAACAGTTCCCCTGGCACAGGAGGAGAAAGTCCTTTGGTGCTGAGGTGAGGGAGCCCTGACCCAGGCTGCCCAGGGAGGGTGTGGAGGCTCCTTCTCAGGAGGTTTCCAACCCCAGCTGGACACGTTCCTGTGCCCCCTGAGCCAGGGGAAGCTGCTGTGGCAGGGGCTGGGGCTGGATGAGCTCTGCAGGGCCCTTCCCCACCGACCTGCGGCCACCTGCCCAGTCCCCCCGCCCCGCAACCCGCATAGCGGCAGCTCCCAGCGGGGCGCCCCAGCCTCTCGCCGCCGCTATACAGGTTCCGGGGCAGCCCCGGCAGCGGGGAGCGGGGCGCAGGGAGCGATGGAGGGGCCCTGGGCTCGGGGCTCTGAGGCTGGAGGCAGAGAGGACACGGCTGCGCGTTTAACAGCGGGGGACACGCGGGCAAAGGAGCGCCCGCCGAGCCGAGCCGAGCGGCGGGGAGCCCGCAACCCCCATCATGGCGGCCACACTGTGCCTCCCCCCCACTATGGCGGAAGCGGTTCCGCGACCCGCCACACCCATCATGGCGGCCACGCTGTCCCGCGCGCCGCCGCTCCCGCAGCGACCTCCCCCGTCCCGCCACACCCATCATGGCGCCGCGCCGCGCGGCAAAAAATAAAATCTCGCGAGATCTGGCCCTATTTATACCGCGCGGGGCCCGACCCCGCCCTTTCAGCCCTGAGGAGCCGCCGCTGCCGCCATGAGGTGAACGCGGTGCCGCCGCTCCATCCGCCGCCATCCGCCGCCATCCGCGCTCGGGGCGGTGCGGGGAGCGGGGCCGGTGGCGGGGGCGGCTGTAGGGGGAGCGGGGCTGTGCGGCGGGGCGCTGGGAGGCCGCGGGGTGTGTGTGGGGGGGTGTGTGTGTGCGTGCCCCGGGACAGGCCGCGGCGCGCCCCGCGCTGAGCCCGCGCTGCCGCTTCTCCCCCCGCAGCAGCAAAGTGTCCCGCGACACCCTGTACGAGGCGGTGAAGGAGGTGCTGCAGGGCAGCAAGACCAAGAAGCGCAAGTAAGAGCCCGACGGCACGGCGGGAGCGGCCGCTCGGCCCCGCACCCGGCTGCAGCCTCACCCGGGGCTGCCCTGCGCCCGGCTGCAGCCTCACCCGGGGCTGCCCTGCGCCCGGCTCCAGCCTCACCCGCGCCGCTTGGCTTTTCCTCTGCCCTCGCCCAGGTTCGTGGAGACGGTGGAGCTGCAGATCAGCCTGAAGAACTACGACCCGCAGAAAGACAAGCGCTTCTCCGGCACCGTCAGGTTGGGCATCCTCTCGCTCGCACCCAGCCTTCGGGCCGTGTCCCCCCAGGGGAGCCGCGGCTCTGAACCGCTCGGGTAGTTCAGCCCAGTCCCGCCTCAGCGGCTGCGGCTGAACGGACCCTCACCCTGGGTCTTAAAACGTGAGGGGAGGTGCGGGAGGCCCCGGGGCCGTCCCCACCGACCTGCCCGCAGAGGCAGGGTAACAGGCGTGCAGGAGGATTCCCAGGCCGTGGTAAGGAAGCTCCGTGCTGGTTCCCGTGGCAGCTCGCGTGGTGCCGGTGGTGGGTTGTGACCACTCGGCCGTTCTCTCCACAGGCTGAAGTCCACTCCACGCCCCAAGTTCTCCGTTTGCTTGCTGGGGGATCAGCAGCACTGCGATGAGGCCAAGGCAGTGGATATTCCCCACATGGACATCGAGGCTCTGAAGAAGCTCAACAAAAACAAGAAGCTGGTGAAGAAGCTGGGTGAGTGGTGCTGAGGCCTGGGCCGTGGGTGTGAGGGCTGGGGACACAGAGTGTCTCTCCCTGAGCTCAGTTTGCCTCGTCATGGGTAAGTGTAGGGAATAGAGGCCTCTGTGAGCTGAGGGACCCACACAGACGGGCACAGGCTCTGGGCACAACCCCACAGATGCCTCGGGGAGAGGGACTGCTCGTGCTGCAGGCTGTGGGGCTGCTGGAGGGTGCAGAGCTGGGTGCTGGAGGCTTGGCTGGAGTGTGGAGTGTGCCTGTCGGGAGAGTGGAGCAGCAGAGTCTGAGCTGGGCAGTTGGTTCCATCCTCACACATCGGTTCTCTCCCCCAGCCAAGAAATACGACGCCTTCCTGGCTTCTGAGTCCTTGATCAAGCAGATCCCTCGAATCCTGGGCCCTGGCTTGAACAAAGCTGGCAAATTCCCTTCTCTCCTCACTCACAACGAGAACCTGGTGGCCAAGGTCGACGAGGTGAAATCTACCATCAAGTTCCAGATGAAGAAGGTAAAAAGAGGCCGGGAGCTGCTGGGGCAGCTGCCATCCCTGGGCTGGGCTCTAGGTGTCCCTCCGGGTGTTCCTACAGCATGTGTCAGGGAGGAGGGAGACACAGCGTTCAGCTGCTGGCTGGAGAGGAGGATTTATCTGTGGCTGAAAGGTCTTGGAGCAAATGATGAGGGAAATGATCTGGATGTTTCAGTGCTGAGTGTGATTGCTCGTAACTCCTGCTGCCTGCAGTGAGGGGGTGACAGTTGGAAGCTGAGGCCCCAGGGCAGCCTGTCCCTGTGGGTCTGTGTGTGCAGCGCTGCTTTGCATTTGGGGCTTGACTCTGCAAGTGAGTTTGAGCTGCTCTTGCTGTCAGGAGATAACTGACTCCCCGAAACCAGCCCAACACTCCAGGCCTTGGCATCTGTCAGCAGCCTCTAAATGTGACTGAGCAGCTCTGTGAGCTGAGGTGTCCTTGGGCTCCAGCTGCTGGGGGCAAAAGAGGAGATTTTGCAAACTCTGGAGGGTTCCAGTGCCTGAGCTGAGTGGCCTCCCAACACTCCTCCTGTCAGCTGGCTCGTAAATCCCTTTGTCTTCAGCCCTGGGGAAGGGCACTGGGAGGCTGCTGGGTGCAACTGGCAGGGGCTGGGCCTCTGCTGGCTGTGGAAAGAAAGGGCTGGGGGCCAAAACTGAAAGTGAAGCTGGTGCTGTGCTTGGCAGCAGAGTTGGGAGCTGATGTGGGGCTGTGCTGGGTCAGTGGTTTCAGGGCAGAGGCCAGAGCTGCTGAGCATAGAATCACAGAGCAGGGAATGGCGGGGACTGGAAGGGCCCTGCAGAGCTCATCCAGCCCCAGCCCCTACTCCAGCAGCTTCCCCTGGCTCAGGGGGCACAGGAACGTGTCCAGGAGGGGTTGGAAACCTCCTGAGAAGGAGCCTCCACACCCTCCCTGGGCAGCCTGGGCCAGGGCTCCCTCACCTCAGCACCAAAGGACTTTCCCCTTGTGTGCCAGGGGAACTGTTTGTGTTGCAGCTGATGTCCATCAGCCCTTGTCCTGGCACTGGGCACCACAGAGAGAAGTGTCCCCATCCTCCTGACACCCCCCTTTAGGGACTTGTAAGACTTGCTGAGATCCCCCCTTTAGCCTTGTCCAGGCTGAACGCCCCAGGTCCCTCAGCCGTCCCTCATCAGGAGGATGAGATCCAAGCCCTTCAGCACCTTGGGAGCTTGTTGCCCTTCCCTCCCGGGTTCCCCTCGTCCAGGAGGCTCCTTCCCGGCCTTCCTGGGGCTCAGCACCCTGAGCCTCACCTCCCTGGGCTGTGCTGCAGAGGTGACAGCCAGGTGCCACCAGACACATTTGTGGGAGCTGTGTGGAAGCACTCGATGGATGAGCTGCAGAGCTCACAGAGCTGACAGTTCCCAGCCTGATGGGAGGAACAGGAGCCTGTGCCCAGCCCTTTGCTTTCATCTTTGCTTTCCCTGCCCGACCTTGACTCTGAGTGATCCCAGTGTCCCTGTGCTCCAGGTGCTCTGTCTGGCCGTGGCTGTTGGTCATGTGAAGATGACAGAGGATGAACTTGTCTACAACATCCACCTGGCCATCAACTTCCTGGTGTCCTTGCTGAAGAAGAACTGGCAGAACGTGCGTGCTCTGTACATCAAGAGCACCATGGGCAAGCCCCAGCGCCTCTACTGACCAATAAACACCTGGGACACCTCCAGCTCTGTGTTTGCTTGTGTTTCCTCCTCAGCCTGGGCGGCAGGAGCTGGACAAAGAGCTGCTTCCTTCCTTGTGCTGGGTGAGGCCGGGAGGGATGTGGAGTATTGGGCTGGAGGGGAAAGGAGGAGCCTTGGCAGGGAGGGGAAGCAGCTCCACTCACATCCAGGAGGAGCTGAATGGGGTGGTGCCCCAGCTGATGATGGTGCAGGTACCTCTGCAGTGGCCTCAGGGGGCTCCTGGCTGGTGCTGTCCCTGTCCCCAGCTGCCTCCCTGCTCCTGGAGGACACTTGTGTCTGTTGCCCCCCAACAACCAGTGTCTGGGCCCTGGGGCTCCTGCCCAGCAGCAGCTGCTGGGAATGTGGTGATGGGCTTCTCCCAGCCCGGCCCCACTTGCCCCCGGGGTGCAGAGGAAGGAGTGTGGGGTGGGAGCTCAGTGAGGGGCTTGAGGCCAAGGTAGAATGTTTTCCATCCGTTTGCTTCCCTCCAAGCCAACACAACTGTGTGTTCTGGGCTGGAAAATGAGGTAAGTTGCATCTAATTAATGGCACAGAAATAAGCACATTGTGTGTGAGGGGTGGGCTGGGGGAAGTGTGGTGGGGCCTGAGCTTGGGGAGGGGGGAGAGGAAAAACCCAATGCCCTTGAAAAAGAGCTGGTGTGGGCATGTGAGGGAACAGAACAATGGGAGCAGCTTTGGCTCCTGCTGCTAGGAACCTCCACAAGAAGCATCAGAGGCAGTTTGAAAGATCCAACACAACACCAAGCAAATTCCATTTAATAATTAAAAAAAGACAATACAAAATGCAAACATTTCCATTTACAAAGGTCAGAGAGGGGGGTTGAGGCGAGTGCAAATAACTTCATGAGCTCCGTGTCCTCAGGAGGGGCTGTGGCTGCAGGGGATGGTGTGGCTGTGGCTGCAGGGGATGGTGTGGCTGCAGGGGATGGTGTGGCTGTGGCTGCAGGGGCTGGGGCTTGCTGCACAAGGCAGATATAAACATCCCAAAGTGAACCCCCCCACAAGCCCCAGGCCCCTTGTTGCTGCTCATTCAGTTCAGCCCCGAGGTGGCTGAGGCAGTTCCAGCCTTCCAAACCCTTTCTGAGGGGTGGGGGGTGGCTGAGGAGGGGCTGAGCTGCACCCAGGGGCGTTCTGCTGGACTTTTTTTTGGGGGGGGGGATTTATTTGAGCTGCTTGGTGCCAGGAGGAGGAGGAGGAGATGTTGCCAGGGATCTCTGGCTGCTACAGGAGAAGGTGCTGCCCAGCTCACCCTTCCAAAACTGCTTTAGGGGAGGTGCCAATGGTGACAACCAGGAGAGCTGGAGGCTCTGGCAGCCCCAGTGCCCCACAGCATCAGAGCAAGAGCAACCCCACTGTGAAGCTGCCCCGAGCTCAGGCGCTGTGGGCAGAGGGGCTGCCCTGCAGCTCTGCACCGGCCTTGGCCATCCCAGGCTGGCTTTTCATTTGTGCTGTGGTTTTGGTGCTTTTTCCTTTCTCTGCCTTTCAGTGGTCGCTGCTCTGCTGTGGCTGCCCCACAGCAACAAAAGCTCCCCCCCTGCCCCCAACCCCCAGCCTTGAAGTCCCTACAACAGCTTTTGTGCCTCGAAGCAGCTGCTTGCAGGCACCAACCAAGGGAGGAAACAGCTCAAGCCACAGACGTGGAGCTGCCCAAACAGGCTGGGAGCTGGGCAGCAGGAGGGGCAGATCCCCAGCTGGGATGGATCAGGAGCCCCTGTGCCAGCCCTCAGCCAGCTGCAGCCCCTCACACAGCCCAGAGGATGTTCTGCAGCAGCACCGATTGAGGAGGGAACACGGGGCTGAGCAGCTGCCTCCTGCCTTTGGTGAGGACCTGTGGGGATGTGCAGAGCAATAAATAATTGGTTCATGACGATCAGGGCTTGGCCCAGACGTGGCCAAAGGGACAGAGAGAGACAAGCGGGGCTGGGGATGGCCGGGGACTTGCCCACGGGACAGCTGAGGGCAAGCTGAGCATGTTTAGTCCTGGCAGCTCCAGGGCTTTGAGAGGATGATGAGGAGGATGAAGGCACAGGTAGGTGACAG
>WBNH01005102.1:0-17144 GCA_013401255.1 Urocolius indicus | reverse complement strand
GCCAAGGTCGACGAGGTGAAATCTACCATCAAGTTCCAGATGAAGAAGGTAAAAAGAGGCCGGGAGCTGCTGGGGCAGCTGCCATCCCTGGGCTGGGCTCTAGGTGTCCCTCCGGGTGTTCCTACAGCATGTGTCAGGGAGGAGGGAGACACAGCGTTCAGCTGCTGGCTGGAGAGGAGGATTTATCTGTGGCTGAAAGGTCTTGGAGCAAATGATGAGGGAAATGATCTGGATGTTTCAGTGCTGAGTGTGATTGCTCGTAACTCCTGCTGCCTGCAGTGAGGGGGTGACAGTTGGAAGCTGAGGCCCCAGGGCAGCCTGTCCCTGTGGGTCTGTGTGTGCAGCGCTGCTTTGCATTTGGGGCTTGACTCTGCAAGTGAGTTTGAGCTGCTCTTGCTGTCAGGAGATAACTGACTCCCCGAAACCAGCCCAACACTCCAGGCCTTGGCATCTGTCAGCAGCCTCTAAATGTGACTGAGCAGCTCTGTGAGCTGAGGTGTCCTTGGGCTCCAGCTGCTGGGGGCAAAAGAGGAGATTTTGCAAACTCTGGAGGGTTCCAGTGCCTGAGCTGAGTGGCCTCCCAACACTCCTCCTGTCAGCTGGCTCGTAAATCCCTTTGTCTTCAGCCCTGGGGAAGGGCACTGGGAGGCTGCTGGGTGCAACTGGCAGGGGCTGGGCCTCTGCTGGCTGTGGAAAGAAAGGGCTGGGGGCCAAAACTGAAAGTGAAGCTGGTGCTGTGCTTGGCAGCAGAGTTGGGAGCTGATGTGGGGCTGTGCTGGGTCAGTGGTTTCAGGGCAGAGGCCAGAGCTGCTGAGCATAGAATCACAGAGCAGGGAATGGCGGGGACTGGAAGGGCCCTGCAGAGCTCATCCAGCCCCAGCCCCTGCTCCAGCAGCTTCCCCTGGCTCAGGGGGCACAGGAACGTGTCCAGGTGGGGTTGGAAACCTCCTGAGAAGGAGCCTCCACACCCTCCCTGGGCAGCCTGGGCCAGGGCTCCCTCACCTCAGCACCAAAGGACTTTCCCCTTGTGTGCCAGGGGAACTGTTTGTGTTGCAGCTGATGTCCATCAGCCCTTGTCCTGGCACTGGGCACCACAGAGAGAAGTGTCCCCATCCTCCTGACACCCCCCTTTAGGGACTTGTAAGACTTGCTGAGATCCCCCCTCAGCCTTGTCCAGGCTGAACGCCCCAGGTCCCTCAGCCGTCCCTCATCAGGAGGATGAGATCCAAGCCCTTCAGCACCTTGGGAGCTTGTTGCCCTTCCCTCCCGGGTTCCCCTCGTCCAGGAGGCTCCTTCCCGGCCTTCCTGGGGCTCAGCACCCTGAGCCTCACCTCCCTGGGCTGTGCTGCAGAGGTGACAGCCAGGTGCCACCAGACACATTTGTGGGAGCTGTGTGGAAGCACTCGATGGATGAGCTGCAGAGCTCACAGAGCTGACAGTTCCCAGCCTGATGGGAGGAACAGGAGCCTGTGCCCAGCCCTTTGCTTTCATCTTTGCTTTCCCTGCCCGACCTTGACTCTGAGTGATCCCAGTGTCCCTGTGCTCCAGGTGCTCTGTCTGGCCGTGGCTGTTGGTCATGTGAAGATGACAGAGGATGAACTTGTCTACAACATCCACCTGGCCATCAACTTCCTGGTGTCCTTGCTGAAGAAGAACTGGCAGAACGTGCGTGCTCTGTACATCAAGAGCACCATGGGCAAGCCCCAGCGCCTCTACTGACCAATAAACACCTGGGACACCTCCAGCTCTGTGTTTGCTTGTGTTTCCTCCTCAGCCTGGGCGGCAGGAGCTGGACAAAGAGCTGCTTCCTTCCTTGTGCTGGGTGAGGCCGGGAGGGATGTGGAGTATTGGGCTGGAGGGGAAAGGAGGAGCCTTGGCAGGGAGGGGAAGCAGCTCCACTCACATCCAGGAGGAGCTGAATGGGGTGGTGCCCCAGCTGATGATGGTGCAGGTACCTCTGCAGTGGCCTCAGGGGGCTCCTGGCTGGTGCTGTCCCTGTCCCCAGCTGCCTCCCTGCTCCTGGAGGACACTTGTGTCTGTTGCCCCCCAACAACCAGTGTCTGGGCCCTGGGGCTCCTGCCCAGCAGCAGCTGCTGGGAATGTGGTGATGGGCTTCTCCCAGCCCGGCCCCACTTGCCCCCGGGGTGCAGAGGAAGGAGTGTGGGGTGGGAGCTCAGTGAGGGGCTTGAGGCCAAGGTAGAATGTTTTCCATCCGTTTGCTTCCCTCCAAGCCAACACAACTGTGTGTTCTGGGCTGGAAAATGAGGTAAGTTGCATCTAATTAATGGCACAGAAATAAGCACATTGTGTGTGAGGGGTGGGCTGGGGGAAGTGTGGTGGGGCCTGAGCTTGGGGAGGGGGGAGAGGAAAAACCCAATGCCCTTGAAAAAGAGCTGGTGTGGGCATGTGAGGGAACAGAACAATGGGAGCAGCTTTGGCTCCTGCTGCTAGGAACCTCCACAAGAAGCATCAGAGGCAGTTTGAAAGATCCAACACAACACCAAGCAAATTCCATTTAATAATTAAAAAAAGACAATACAAAATGCAAACATTTCCATTTACAAAGGTCAGAGAGGGGGGTTGAGGCGAGTGCAAATAACTTCATGAGCTCCGTGTCCTCAGGAGGGGCTGTGGCTGCAGGGGATGGTGTGGCTGTGGCTGCAGGGGATGGTGTGGCTGCAGGGGATGGTGTGGCTGTGGCTGCAGGGGCTGGGGCTTGCTGCACAAGGCAGATATAAACATCCCAAAGTGAACCCCCCCACAAGCCCCAGGCCCCTTGTTGCTGCTCATTCAGTTCAGCCCCGAGGTGGCTGAGGCAGTTCCAGCCTTCCAAACCCTTTCTGAGGGGTGGGGGGTGGCTGAGGAGGGGCTGAGCTGCACCCAGGGGCGTTCTGCTGGACTTTTTTTTGGGGGGGGGGATTTATTTGAGCTGCTTGGTGCCAGGAGGAGGAGGAGGAGATGTTGCCAGGGATCTCTGGCTGCTACAGAAGGTGCTGCCCAGCTCACCCTTCCAAAACTGCTTTAGGGGAGGTGCCAATGGTGACAACCAGGAGAGCTGGAGGCTCTGGCAGCCCCAGTGCCCCACAGCATCAGAGCAAGAGCAACCCCACTGTGAAGCTGCCCCGAGCTCAGGCGCTGTGGGCAGAGGGGCTGCCCTGCAGCTCTGCACCGGCCTTGGCCATCCCAGGCTGGCTTTTCATTTGTGCTGTGGTTTTGGTGCTTTTTCCTTTCTCTGCCTTTCAGTGGTCGCTGCTCTGCTGTGGCTGCCCCACAGCAACAAAAGCTCCCCCCCTGCCCCCAACCCCCAGCCTTGAAGTCCCTACAACAGCTTTTGTGCCTCGAAGCAGCTGCTTGCAGGCACCAACCAAGGGAGGAAACAGCTCAAGCCACAGACGTGGAGCTGCCCAAACAGGCTGGGAGCTGGGCAGCAGGAGGGGCAGATCCCCAGCTGGGATGGATCAGGAGCCCCTGTGCCAGCCCTCAGCCAGCTGCAGCCCCTCACACAGCCCAGAGGATGTTCTGCAGCAGCACCGATTGAGGAGGGAACACGGGGCTGAGCAGCTGCCTCCTGCCTTTGGTGAGGACCTGTGGGGATGTGCAGAGCAATAAATAATTGGTTCATGACGATCAGGGCTTGGCCCAGACGTGGCCAAAGGGACAGAGAGAGACAAGCGGGGCTGGGGATGGCCGGGGACTTGCCCACGGGACAGCTGAGGGCAAGCTGAGCATGTTTAGTCCTGGCAGCTCCAGGGCTTTGAGAGGATGATGAGGAGGATGAAGGCACAGGTAGGTGACAGCCTAGAGCTGGTGGCAGGGCTGGGAAGGGAGTGAGGGATGAATGGGTCCTGTCCCCAGGGGCACAAGCCCATCGGTGCCACCCCCCCTGGCCCTGTGTGCAAAGCAGCAGTGCAATGGGGAAGGGGGGCAGGATGGGGTCCCCCCCATCAGGAGCTCCCACAGCACCCCAAAGGGATGAGCACACACAGATGGATGGAGCCAAAAGCAGCTGAAGGGATTGGGAAGCACAAAGCTTCCCTAAAGCTGGGAGGGTTGGTGCTGCCTCCAGCCACCTCCAGCCCTGGGGGAAGAGATTTCAGGGCTAAGCTGAAGGAGAGCTGCTCCCTCCTCCCAAACCCTGCCCTGGCCCCTGCCCCTGGGGCTCTGCTCATCCCTCAGCCCCTGCAGGGAAGCAAACCCGTTTGTGACAAGCAGCTGATGCAGTTTCACACCCTCCTCACTATGAGGCTTGAACAACCCTCAGAGCTCTGTGGATCAGCTCACAGCCCCCCTCAGCCTCTGCAGCTCCTCCACACCCCCCCAGACACCTCACACGCCCTGCAAAGCCTCAGCCCAGCGCAGGCTGAGCAGGAGAGGCACCAGCTCCCCCCCTCACTCCTTCAACAGGGAGACAAACACAGCAGAAAATAAGTTTGCAAGGCCTGAAAACACCATCCCCGGAGGCAGGGCAGCCCAGGGCCGGGGTTGCTTCGGGGAGTGGGGTTGTGTTCCACAGCCTGGCTCCTCGGGCTGCCATAAATAGTGTCGTTTCTAAGTAGAAAAAAACAAACAAAACAACCTTCCCTCTACATAATATAAAGAAGACTCAAATGATTGCACTTAATACATATGGAGAAAGGTGGGAAGGAGGGTAATCCTAGTGCACAAACATTTACTCCTGCTCTTCACAAAGCTGGTCCCAGTGACTCTTTGGCAGAGCTGGGAAGACAGTCTGGCTTCTTGGCACAAGTGTCTGGGGCTGGGGAAAGGGTGGGGGAGGAGGGAAAAAAAAACCCAACAAACCCAACAAAACAAACAAACAAACCAACCAACCAACCAACCAACCCGGCTGCAAGTCCTTCTCCTCTGCTCCCTGCTTCCTCCTGTGCAGCCAGACATTGTTCTCCTGGCACTTGGCTTGGCTGAGCTCTCCTCCCTGCTCCCAGCGCCGGCGGGTCGGCCGCCCTCTGCAGCCCTTTGCTCAGCTCCCCTTGGCTTCTTCTTTTCTTCTTCTTCTTGTTGGTTGTTTTGCTCTTTCAATCAAGTGGATGCTTTGGAAAAGGCTCTTTATCCCCTCCTCAGGCTGAGCTCTGTGCTGTGGTGCTGAGGGGGAAGGTGCTGCTGCTGCCTCACGCTCCTCGCTGGCAGCTGCATCATGATGATGATGATGATGATGATGATCATCCCTGGTGGTCCTGGGCTGCTGGTGGCACCAGGGAACAGGGACAGACGTGGTGTGAAAGGAACCAAAGGGGAGGCAAAAGGACCAGCTCTTCGGTTTCCTAAACTGAAGCAGCTGCTTTGGAAGGGAGGAGCAGCAGCTCTGCCGGCGGCTGGGTGAGGCTGGAGCATCCCCCCCAGCACCAGGCGCAGGGATGGGGTGGGGGGGTGATGTCTGCGGGGCAAGAGGTGCCAGTCCTGCCAGAGCCCAGCAGAGGGAGGAGAAGATCAGGAAAGAGAAGGAAGGAAGAAGAGGGTTTCCTTGGCTGTGGGTGTCCCAGGGGCAACAGGGCTGCGGGGGGGCTATTTGTAAGGCCGGAGGAAGCTGGAGACTTTGGAGCGGAGCAGCTTGATGAAGGAGCGGGGCAGCATCTCCTTGTGCTTCTCTGTGTACTTGAAGTAGTTCTGGGGGTGTGCCAGCACGTCGAAGAAAGCTTTGATGAGCTTCTTGTCCTGGAGTGGGGGGAGAGAAGCCAAAGCAGAGAGACAGAGTCACCAATCCCACCTCACGCTGCCCCACGGCAGCTCCAAACCAGAGTCCCGAGGGCACACGCAGAGGGAAGGGAGCTGCTGCCTGCCAGCATCCCCTGCAGCCCTGGCCAGGGAGTGCACACTCACCTTGAGGATCTCCTGGTGGTTTTCAGAGGCGTAGAGCCTCCCATCCCTCACGATGTCCTCCACCAGCTGCTCATAGTCCTCTGCAACACCCAACCCACGGGCACAGTCAGGCCACGGCACCGGCTGCCCCTTATCCCCCAGCCCCTGAGCGAGTCCCCCTCCTCCCAAGCAAGCCAAGAGGTGTGAACGTGGGGCAAGGGGGGGCTGTGCTGGGCAGGGGGTGGGCACTGGGGTGGCCGCCCCCGCTCTCACCGTCGTAGGTGACGTAGGGGATCTGGAAGCCGCGGGCGCTGTTGGCTTCGCTGGTCTTGAAGTGGATCCAGAGCTTGCGGGAGCGGGCGGTGAAGGCGATGGGCCGCTCGTACGTCTGGCACGTCTCGTACGTGGTGATGGAGGACGGGGAGGCTGTGGCAAGCAGCCAGGGCACGTGTGATGCCAGCTGCCCAGCAGGCACAGCCAGCCCCAGCCTCACTGTGCTTCGGTGCTCAGGGTGAAGGGAGGCACCAGGGAAGGGGATTGGCCGTGTTCAGAGAAGCTGAGTCACCCCCCAGCCCTCGTGTCATGCTCTGGAAATCTCTGAACGGGGCTTTTTAACTCAACAAAGAAGCTCTGAGACCACACAGCCCATCTGCCTGACCCTGCAGGACACCAGGGTGAGGCCCTTTTCCCCAGAAACACACCAGGGCGGCAGAGTCCAGGGGCTTTGGGACACTCAGTGCTCCCTTTTCCTGATTCTATAGCTCGCACTGGTGGGTGTCAGGAGGTTGGGGCAGCACTTGGACAAGAGGTGATGGGATGAAGCTGGAACACAAACAGTTCCATGGAAACATAAGGAGAAGCTCTTTTGGTGCTGAGCCTGGCCCAGGCTGCCCAGGGAGGGAGGGTGTGGAGGCTCCTTCCTTGGAGGGCTTCAAGAACCACCTGGACACATTCCTGTGTGACCTGATCTAGATGGGAGCTGCTGCTGCAGGGGGGTTGGACTGGATGAGCTCTAAAGGTCCTTTCCAACCCCTTCCATGCTGTGATCTTTGATTCCCCTCTTGCCACCCAGGCCTGCAGCTCCTGCCCTTTGCCCAGGGCAGCTGTGCCAGCCCCAGGCCTGCTCCAGCCCCGCGCCACGCTCTGTTACCTACAGTTTTTCCTCATGACCAAGACATCGCCGCACTCATCCTCGGAGGGGAGGAAGATCTCCGGCACCACGATGAGGATCTTGCGCTTGGGGGGTGGGTTGATGTTCCAGGTGCACTCCACGTTGGCAGGGTAGTTGCCAGGGTAGTTGGGGGACTCGATGTAGCCCGTGTACTCGCCCAGCTCTCCCCCACACTGCCGATCTGCAAGGCACAGGCACGGGCTGGAGACCAGCAGCACAGCCAAGGGGGAGATGGGGAGGGGGGTTGAAGGTGTGGGAGGAGGGGTGTGGATGCTTCGGAGGCTCCGTGGCAGGCCATGCCCCTTTCTCTCACGCTGAGCTGGCTTTACTTTTGCACTGGGTCACCGAGGTGGAGCCGTCGAAGTCGGTGGTGGTGTTGCCGGGACAGGCCACGCAGTAGTTCTGCCTGAAGTCGGGCTGGTAGGTGCCCACGGCGCAGCGGATGCAGCGGTGCACGCTGGTGTTGTAGTAGTGCCCTGGCGAGCACTGGACTGGGGAGGGGCAGAGAGCAAAGAGGGGGAGCTGTGTAAGCCACTGATGCGGCCCCAGCCTGCTGCCCCCTCCCCACTGGAAGCAGCTTCAACCCACCTTTGGTGTCGCAGTCCTGGAAGGACAGGGCTCCGTCGTGGCGGGTGCTGAGCCCCCCGCCGCAGGGGAAGCACAGAGCACGGCCTCCCTCGGGCTGGTAGGAGCCCCGGGGGCAAGGCTGGCAGGGCCTGAAGCCGTCAGCTGAGTGCTGCCCTGGGGGACACTGACCTGTGGGCAGAGGCAGGGCTCAGGCCTGGCTGTTCTCCCCTCCAGCCTTGGCAGCAGCAAGTGGTGCCCTGCCCAGGGTCCCCCCTAAATGCTCCAGGTGCTGAGGGGATGGAGCATCTGTGTGAGGAAAGGCTGCAGGACCTGGGCCTGTTCAGCCTGGGGAAGAAAAGGCTGAGGGAGGAGCTCATCAACACAAATATTTACAGGGGGCTGTGTCAGGAGGTTGGGGCAGCACTTTTGTTTCTGTTGCCTCAAGTGCCAGGACAAGGGCTGATGGGCATCATCTGGAACACAAACGGTTCCACTGACACAGGAGGAGCAAGTCCTTTGGTGCTGAGGGGAGGGAGCCCTGGCCCAGGCTGCCCAGGGAGGGTGTGGAGGCTCCTTCTCAGGAGGTTTCCAACCCCACCTGGACACGTTCCTGTGCCCCCTGAGCCAGGGGAAGCTGCTTGAGCAGGGGCTGGGGCTGGGGCAGCTTTGCAGGGCCCTTCCAGCCCCCACCATGCTGGGATTCTAAGGCACCAACTTCTGAATGTCCTGGGGCTCCTCAGGGCTCCCCCGTCTTCTGAACTGGGGCTGATGGCTGACTGCTGAAGGTTCCAGCCTTGGCCACCTTCTGAGTGCACCTCCCAGCCCACCCCAGTGCTCCCCCTTACCCATACAGCCGGTGATGTTGGTGGCTCCCACGGGTCCAAAGGCATCTCCACGGGGACACAGGTCACAGGAGAGCTGCCCTTCCTTCTCCTGGTAGGTGCCAGCGGGGCAGGGCACACACTGCTCCGTCTGCCCGTGGTAATACGTTCCCTGCGAGCAGCTGACTGAGAGCCGGGGGGGATGTCAGTGAGGGGCTTTGGGACACTCAGTGCCCCCTGCCCCGGGCACCCCCACGATGCCCCTTACCACATCTGCCAGCCAGGCGCTGCTGGCCGGGCCCACAGCTCTCCTGGCGCTCCAGCCCCACGCTCAGCTTCCTGGCCACCTCGTACTCCATCCCCGCGAAGCGCAGCAGGAACCTCTCCTGGTTGATGGATTTCTTCAGGGCTTTGATGGCTGACTTCAGCTTCCTCTCCACCCTCTGTCGCAGGCAGTTGAGGTTGCAGCTGGCTGGGNCCCAAAGGCGTGGGGCTGAGGTGCTGAGGGCTGTGGGTCAGTGCTGGGCTGGGCAGGGTGAGGGGAGGGCTGGGACTGCAGCTGAATGCTCAGTTTCACATGCTGCCCAGCACATCCCAGTTCAGTGCAGGATAAGGCCTGGTTCAGCTCTCCTTGCTGCACAGGGCTGGCACTGACCCCTGGACCCACCACATCATCCTGGACCCACCACATCATCCCAGTCCCACCACATTACCGTGGAACCACATCATCCAAGTCCCATCACATCACCCTGGTTCCACCACATCACCCCAGTCCCACCACATCATCCCAGTCCCACCACATCATCCCAGTCCCACCACATCACCCTGGACCCACCACATCACCCTAGTTCCATCACATCACCTCAGTTCCACCATTGTCACCCCAGTCCCACCACATCACCCTGGTGCAACCACATCACCTTGATCCCATCACATAACCCCAGTCCCACCACATCACCCCTGTCCCACCAGCCCTGCCTGCAGCCAGGGCAGCACAGAGCCCACCTGTGATCTCCTCCAGCTTGATCTCTGCCTCGAACTCCAGCGTGATCCTCATCACCTCCTTGCTGGAGGAGTTCCGAGCCCGGCGGCCCTTCCCCTTCTTGGACGAGTCACACTTGAGGTTGACGAAGGCGACCTGGCAGTCAGAGCAAGGTGCAGGGGCACCTGCACCCAGGGGAGCTGTGTCAGCACGTCCCAGGGGGACACACACCCCTCCCCTCACCCTGCCATCACTCCTCACCTTGTGCCCCCACCTTCCCGGCCTCGTCCTGCTTGCCCTTGGCCCGTGGGTGCAGGTGGCACTTGGCATCCTTGATCTTGAAGGAAGCTTTTTGCTTGATTGGTGCAGCAACAGTCTCTAAAAGAAAAGGCCAGGTGCTCAACAAGGCCTGGGCAGGGCAGCCGGGCTGGCAGCTGGCACCCTGCAGCCCCCTTACCCAGGCACTGGTGGCTGCTGTTGGAGGGTCTCTGCTGGGCACCCTGCCGCAGCACAGGGGTCCCACAGCTCACCGTGTAGCTGCTGTCGGACTCTGTGGGAGGGAGGACAGACACTCAGGGGGTGCTGGGTCCCCACAATGCTCTGCCAGGGCAGCTGTGCCATAGGGGATGATCCCAGTACCCCACCCCAAGGATCCTGCCCCAGCCATGTGCCCACACACCTTCCCAAGCCCCACATGCTGCTTGGGTGCTCTGCACCCTGGCCACAGAGCAGCTCCTCCTCCCCTCCCTTCCCTGTGCAGGGAGATGGGAGCCCCCTGCCCACGCTGGCAGTGGCACTGGTGCTGGTACCTGGCAGAAAGCGAGCCTTGGAGGCACAGGTGAGGGCACAGCTGTCCTTCTTGCCTGTCTTGTTGCAGGTGAGGGTGGCTCGTGGTGGCACTGAACCTGGCAGGCATTTCAGCAGCTCTGAGGGACACGCACCAGCTGGTGACAACAAGCAGGGGATGCACAGCCAGGGCACCCACGAGGGACTCCTGTGCCCTCCCAGGTCATGAGGGAAGGAGAAGGGGCCAGAGTGTGGCATGGGAACCCTGGATCAGCATCTCAACCACCCCAGGTCCTCCTTGGAGATGTGAATGCTGGGATTTTTTGGGGGGAGGGCAGCCTGTCTTCCATGAAGGGGAGGCCATTGGGTAGCAGGGCACAGCCAGGGCCACGGATACAGCTCCTTTAGGGTCATTTGTTGGTGCCAAAAGCTCACAGACAGCCCCAAGCATGGTCAAAAAAGCAACAAGATGACCAAGGAGGCAACACCTCCCACCCAGCACTTCCCCTCCAGCCCCACACGAGATGCAGCCCCAGCCAAGAGCAGCCCCACCACAGAGCATCCCTGTGCCAGGATGTCCCCAACCCCCTGTGCTGTAACCCCAAGTGCCAGAGGCTGTACCTGTGCAGTCCTTTTTGTTCCAGTGCAGCTTGCAGCCAGCTGGGCATGTGCACTGGTAGCTGCCAGGGGTGTTGATGCAGCCAAACCTGCAGCCCCCTCGGTTGATGCTGCACTCGTCGATGTCTGTGGGGAAGAGGCGAGAGGCAGAGGCTGGGGGGGCTCTGCCTGGCACTGCACGGCCTCAGGGATGTGATTTTGGATGGCTAAATATATGCTCCATGCCTGAGCTGGGGGCTGTGCACCCACAGGGAGCTTCCAGCCATTCCTCAGCCCCATGGGATGAGGGAAACTCAATGTCCCCAAGGGCTGGGGGGGATGGGTGCAGCACACCCAGGATAAGTTGGGAGCCAGCCCCGTGGTGGGGAGCTGTGGGGAGCAGCACTGTGAGCTGACACTGAAGCAGTTGCATTCTAAAGGCAGCTGTTTGGCAGCTCCCTGCAGTGAGGACCCTCTGCCTCAGCCCAGAACTGAGGGTCAGTCCCTCAGGGTTGGCGTGAAACAAGGGCAGAGGTGGGCAGAGGCCAAACCCCTTCTGTGCCCAGTTCCCCCTTTATGGGAGCAGGAGTTGGGGGCAGCAGTTCCCCTGCTTGTGGGGTCACAAGGGAGTATCCAGGGCTGCAGTGGCTCCCACTGGCTGCAGTCTGGAAGCACAGGAGGGTCACCTGCCCTGGCTGGCCAGGCAGTGCTTGTGTCACCATCTCCCTGGGCCAACAGCAAACCTCCCCAAAGGTGTCTCATCTTCCCCCACCCTTGGGTGCTATCTACCTTGTGAAACCTAAATCAAACCCTTTGGACGTTCCCCACCCCAGCCCCCTGCCAAACACACTGCAGATGTCTCCCTCTCTCACTGCAGGCAAGTCACAAGCTGTTGCTGTGGCTCTGTTTGAAGCTGCAGACACCAGCGTCTGGCTCTGAGCCCCTTCCCAGCCTGGCCCCACTTCAGGGCATGTGGGGAACTGACCCTGCTCCTGCCAGGACGCAGCCAGCCCTACCTCCACAGTGAGTGAGCCCATACAGTGTGTAGCCCTTGTTGCAGAGGCACTGGAAGCTGCCAGGGGTGTTGATGCAGAGGTGGTCACAGGTCCGGTCAAAGGAGCACTCGTCAATGTCTGAAGGGAAGGGGAGAGGAGAGGTGAAGGGTTGGCATGAGGAGGGGCAGCCTCTGGCACAAGAGCTGACCCCTTCCTGCTCCCACTGCTCCACTGGCACCCTGCACTGGGGTACTCCAGGACCTTGTGCTTCAAGCTCCCTCCTTGCCCACTCCAAGGATCCCACTGCACCAGCCCTTCCCTCCCCTCCCCTCCCCTCCCAAAGCTCCTGCAGCCCCTCTGCACCTCAAGCAGGAGAAATGGGGCCAGCACTGTGTTCCTGGAACAGGGTGGCTGTGAGAGCCTCCACTGCTGCCCTGTGCCAGGGAGGGATGCTGAGCAGGCAGGTCCTGGCCTGGGAAGATGCTCAGCCCCACAGGGCAGCTCCCTGGGGCAGGGAGGCTCTGGCTGGGCAGCTTGAATCCAACCCCTTGGGTCTGAGCATCATTTCCTTGGCTTCATTAAGTTAAATTGCCCAGGATTGCAGAAGCTGAGTGAAGATGAAAGCTCTGGGATGTGCCAGCCGCCTCCTGCCCCAGCTCTGCCCTTTTGGGAGGCAACACTCAGGCTCATGCCCACCCCTAGGGACAGAGCCCTGTGTTCCCCCTGGGATGGCCCAGAGACCTGCCAGGTCACTTGACCCTGTTGGGACAGGAGGAAAAAGGTGGGAAAAGCACCATGGAGCAGCCAGTTTCCAACAGAGCAAACAAGATTCATCCTCACTCTGCCCTCCTGCCCTCCAACAGATGGGGGGAGGAGGAATCCTGCTGCAAGCCACTGAAATCCCTGCTGTGCTTTGCTGGTAGCCCCAGCAGCGTGTCCCTGAGCAGGGCAGGATCCAGCCCCTGCTGTGGGGCACTGGTGGAGGGGCAGAGGCAAGACAGGACACATTCCACTGTTCTCCCCCATCAGCCATAGCAGGGAAACGGTGGAGAACCAGCCCAAGGGGCTGCAGGGAACATCACAACTCGCATCACAGCCCTGAGGCTGGATGGAGGGTTCCACCTGGCATCTGCCTAAATGCTGACTTCAGCTCTGCTGCAGGAGAGCCAAGCAAGGCCAAGGCAGGAGCAGGGCTTGGGATGACAGCCCAGCTCTGCAGATCAAAGGGCTAAGCCCCAGAGCAGAACCCAAACCCAGCTCTAAAGCCCTGGAAAGTGTCTGTGGTGCAGAGCAAAGTAGAGAGGGTGAGTAAGCAGGGCAGGACCCTTCCAGCAGCCATGGGAGGGCTGTCACATGCCAGAGGGCAGGGAGAGGGGGTATCTCCAGGTAGGGCAAAGCTGCCCTGGGTCCTGCTGCCCTTTTACCTTGGCAGTTCCTCTCGTTGATGAGCAGCTTGTAGCCCTTCTTGCAGCTGCACTCAAAGCTGCCCACCGTGTTCCTGCAGATGTGGTCGCAGCCGCCGTTGTTGAGGCGACACTCGTCGATGTCTGGGGAGGGGCACAGGGGACACTGGCTGAGGTGTTGGGCCAGGACAGAGGGGTCTTTCCCTCCAACCCCCATCCCACCAGCAGTTGCCAGAGGGAGGAAAGCCTTTGGGCTCTGATGGTCCAAGGGAAAGGTGGCTGCTGTTTGATCTGGGTGTGTTTGGGGCTGGGATACTGGGCTCAGCTCCCTTTAGACACTGTGCAAAACAGCTTCTGCAGGTCTGAGCATCCCCTCAGAGCACAGCCAGAAGTCAGGGGCTCTGAAAGAGCTTTGCAGCTGGAGGAAAACACCACACCAGAGTCTACAGAGTCACAGCTTTGGGTTGGGGGCTACTTTTAGGGACCAGGAGCAGCAGGAAGAAAAGATCAAGCTGGAGGGAAACCCCCTCCTTCAAAAACAGCCCTTCAAGGAGATACTTGTCACCTCTCACCTCTGTGCTTGCCACCTCCTTCCTGCCACAAAAACAGCTAAAAATGACAGCACACAGTAAGTGCAAAGAGCCCCAGGAGCCTGGGAAGAGGCTGAGCACTGGGGCTTTGGGTTGGGTTTGGGTTTTTTTTTTTTTCCTCTTTCTCCATTAATCACAAAATGTGCTGCAAGGAAACAACCTGGAAAATGGAAGGAGGAGAGGAAGAGGCAGTCACCTTCCCTGTCCCCTCTGTCCCCCAGCAGCTCTGCCTCTCTGGGGCTGTGCCTTGCTTTTTATGAGTGCAAGGGAAGGATCTGTAAAGCTCCCTCAGCCATAATAAACCCCCCAGACACAGGGGACGTGGCTCCAGGTTATGGCACGTTCCTGGAAACAGGAGAACTGAAGGGGGGGGGGGGAGGGATGCTCTGATAAAATAACAGGGTGCAAGGGGGGTTCTGGAAGCAGTCAGCAGGTAGACAGGCAGCCAGCAGTGGGACAGCCTTTGCTTTCAACTGGGGTCAAGTTCCTGAAGCTGCTGAAAGACACAACACAGACGCCTGGCAGCTCCCTCCCACCCCCCCGGGGTCGTGGCATCCCCTTGCCTGGGGTGAGGAGGCTCTGAGGTGGCTGTGAACCAATCCAGGTGGCTGGGGCTGTTGGTGGGAGGGTGCAGAGGCACATGGCAGCCCAGGGTATCCTCCCCCAAGCAGGACATGGAGTTTGGGCCCAGCTGGATGGTGAGCACAGAGGGACTCCCAGAGTTACCACACACATCCCCTACCTGTGGGGAAACTGAGGCAGCAGGGTGGAGTGAGGTGGGACAGGACCCTCCAGCCCCACAAATGCCATGTGACTGGCTTCAACTTGACCTGACCCCCCATCCTTTCCTACTCCCTTCTGGCTTGTTGGGGGAGTGGGACCCACCACAGCCGAGCCCCACGTCTGGGGGTGATCCCTGTCCCCACCCCACAGAGGCAACCGAGTCAGCAACACTGAGCTGAGCTACAGCAGCCTTTTCTAAGGGCACTGAGGACACAAGAGGGATGTCTGAGGCAGCCAAGGGTGAGCAGTGAAGCCCCCAGCCCTGCTGACACACACACATACCTTTGCAGGTCTTCCTGTCGGGCTGCAGCATGAAGCCCATGGGGCAGCTGCAGTGCACACCCGCTGCTGCATCGTGGCACTTGCTGTCACAGCCCCCGTTGTTCACAGCACACGTCTCTGCACAGACAGGGGAGAGAGCAGCTGGGGTGAGGAAACAGAGCTGGAAAGCTTGAGGTGGGTCACAGCACTCAAATACCCCTCCCCACGCACACACACTGGAGCATTGAGGAGGCAGCTGGTGCTCAGCTCCCCACACAGCCCACTGAAATGCTCTTGTCTGCTCACAGATTCCCAGCATGGTGGGGGCTTGAAGGGCCCTGTAGAGCTCATCCAGCCCCAGCCCCTGCTAAAGCATCTTGTCCTGGCTCAGGGGGCACAGGAACGTGTCCAGGTGGGGTTGGAAACCTCCTGAGAAGGAGCCTCCACACCCTCCCTGGGCAGCCTGGGCCAGGGCTCCCGCACCTCAGCACCAAATGACTTTCTCCTCCTGTACCAGTGGCACTGTTTGTGTTCCAGCTGATGCCCATCAGCCCTTGTCCTGGCACTGGGCACTGCAGAAACAAGTGCTGCCCCAACCTCCTGACACCCACCAGCGAGATGTTTGTAACTGTTAACGAGATCCCCCCTCAGGCTTCTCTTCCCCAGACTGAACAGCCCCAGGTCCCACAGCCTTTCCTCAGCAGGAAGATGCTGCAGTCCCCTCAGCATCTTGGGAGCCTTTTTCTCTCAGACATAATGAGGCCATGGAGCCCCAGATTAATAAACACCCCAGACACACACCCTGCAGCATCCTCTGCCTCTGCAGATGACCTGACACCCATCACCTCTGAGCACCCAACTGCTGCTCCCCAGGGATGCTGGGTGTGAAATAAGGGCAGGTGGGGTTCACCCTCCTGTCACAGGCAGCAAAATGCACCCAGACCTCCCAGTTTGCCATCCAAACCTCTGTGTAACCCTCCTGCCCTTCACCAACCTGCCCCTACAGCCTGGGTGACTGCATTTCAGGTAGAGAGAGGATGGGGACAGCCCTGTCCCCTCAGAGGATGCTTTGTTAGCTGTGTGCAGGGAGCAGAGCAGCATCTGGCCAGGCTGGGGATGGGGTCAGGGGCACAGTGGGGCTGGGAAAAGCAGAGATGGTTTCAACTGATGGAGGAAAAAGCTCTGTGGGATTAACCCCGTGGTGCTCAGCCCCCACACTGGCTTTGGGGCTGTGTGCTCCATGAGAACAGAGCCTGGTGGGGCCCAGCTTTGGCAGCTCCAACAAAGAGGAGTAACATTGCCAAGTGACAAAGCCACAGGACTTGGAGTGCAAAGCACAGGTCTGGCCAGGGGTGCCCAGGCTGCAGCTCCCCAGGGATGTGCAACCCCTGTCCCTCAGGGAAGTCTGGGAGGGGAAGGTGTCACCAACCTGAGACACCCCACACCACCATCCCCAACTGTCCCTGGGACATTCTGCATGGTCCAAGCTCAGGGGCTAATTTGGGAGCCCCTTGGTTTAATTAGAACCCACCCACAGAGCCAGGCAGCACCAGTGGAAAAGGGAGAGAAGGGTGGGGGGAAGCAATGCTTAATTATTTGAGCATTATCAAAGTCAGCTGTTGGTGGTGGGACCAGAAGGGACACTCATTGAAATGAAAGATTTCCAGCTTGACAGCTTCCCTGTGAGCTCAGCCCTCAGCTTCAGCCCCAAACCACCAGAACAATGGGCTGAAGTGCATTAAGTTGTTCACAAAGGATAATAAAATCTTCCTTTCAGAAGGCTGGCTGCTTAGATAAATGAGGAGGCATTTAGGCTTCAAGGAAGCCCAAGCTGAAGAATGCCTTGAAGAAATTCCTTGGAAAGAGCAAATCCCAGGTTCTTGTGCTCCCTGTGAGCTCTGCATGGGGCAGGGATGACTGAGCCCTGCAAGCATCCTGCCTCGGGGGGCAGGGAGCTGGGCTTGCTCTGTGCTGCTCTTGCTGCTGCTATTTTTATGGTTGTCCCCTAATGAGGGAACAAAAGGGACCCATTTTGATGAAATTAATAGGCAGCACAATGACAAAAGCTAAAGGCAAGGGTGGGATCTGTGCAGCTCTTGCCCTTGGGCAGGGTCCCTGTGCCACACGTAGCCCCGGTCACACAGGGACTGGCACGAGGGCAGAGAGGCTGGTGTGAGTGACACAGCACCAAGGGAAGGGAAACCTTCTGCAAGCACAATGAATTATTTAACAGCAGCCTTTGTTCCAGCAGCTGATGCAGAAGCAGCACAGAGAGGTTTGGTTTAACAGGGCTGCTGTCAGGATGAGATGATGGTCCCAGCACAGGGATGGAGGAGATGGACAACTACAGGATCACTTGGGTTATTAAAGCCCC
>WBNH01005100.1:40655-51838 GCA_013401255.1 Urocolius indicus | reverse complement strand
CGCGCCGCCCGCGGGCACGGAACGCGGCTACGGGCGGAGCGGGGCGCGCCCGCCCCACGCACCGGAGCCATGAGGCCGGGCAACCCCAGGGCCCGGGCCGCCGCGCTCCGGCCGGCACCGACGCGGGAGAGGTGAGCGCTGCCGCCGCTGCCGTCGGGGCTGGAAGAGCCGGGGACCGGGTCGGGAGCCTCTTTCTGCTCTTCCTACACCCGAGGGAAAGGATTTTTTTGTTTTGTTTTTTATTCCGTGCCGTTTTCTGGGGCGTTTTGTGACTCGGCGCAGGGAGAAGGGGAAGAATTTCGATTTTTTTTTTTTAATTACTTACCATTTAAAAAAAAAAAAAAAATATATCAAATTTGCAATTCTTTGGGTGGCCTGATGGATTCCCTGATTGACAGCCGGAATTGACACTCTGGGTACCTCTTATCTCGGGCATTTACGGCAATTTCTAATTGCAGGTAGTTTTGTGGGGTTGTGGGGTTTTTTTTTTTTCCCCAGCGCTTTGGCTCGCATGGGAACCGAGCGATTACTTCAAGAGGCCCGGGTTAAGTGCAGGCAGGGAGAGAATTCAATCCACATTCAAATTGCTTCATTAAAGTAGACGCAGCTTTTTTGTCGCAAAGGATTTAAATGGCCACTAGAAAGTTCTTATTTATTGTTTTGAGGCGGTTTATATAGGGGTTGCCCCACTCTCGCCCGGAGTATGGAGCCGCAGCCTCTCTCTCCCGCTCTCTCCCGCAAGGTGATGCCGCCGGAGCCGTTGCCCAAAGGGAACGCTCACTGCCTCGACCCGCACGTCCGCGCCATGGTAAGCGGGGTTGCGGGGGGCTGATAACGGAGCTGCGGGGACCCGCTGGGACCCACCGGGCCGGGGATGACGGGGGCTACGGGGAGCCGTCGGGACATCGCTGCGTTCGGTAGGGCCCCGTCTGACGGCCCCGCGGCGGCTCTGCCCGCAGTCGCAACCGGACGGGGAACCGCTGCCCGGAGCCCTGGAGAAGGAGGATGCCCGCTCGGCACCCAGCACACCCTCCACGCCGTCCGTCTGCTCCCCGCCGTCCTCCTCCTCTTCCTCCACGCCGTCGGCTGGCAAGAACGTCTGCTCCAGCTGCGGGCTGGAGATCCTCGACCGGTACCTGCTCAAGGTGAGCGGCGGCGGGGGGCGGCGGGTGGCACCGGGTGGTCCCGGGTCTCAGTCCCCTTGTCTCTGTCGCCGTAGGTGAACAACCTCATCTGGCACGTCCGCTGCTTGGAGTGCTCCGTGTGCCGCACCTCGCTGCGGCAGCAGCACAGCTGCTACATCAAGAACAAGGAGATCTTCTGCAAGATGGACTATTTCAGGTAGGACAGACGGGCTGGGGGGCAGCGCCGCGCCGAAGCTCCGGCTCCGGAGGAGGAGGGGGGGAGCTCAGCGTCCTCGTCGGCTGCCCGGGGGGGAAAGGTTTGCAAAAGCGCCGGGCTGCCCGGAGCGAGCCGGCGGAGAGGCGTCCCCTCGGAGCACGGGCAGGAGGGGAATCTGGGATGCCGTCGAACGAGGTACCGAGCCGTACCCCGACCCCCCGCCCCGCTGCCGGGGTACCCGTGACCCCCAACTGGGGCCGTGGGGGCCGCCTCGAGCCCCGCAGACCCGCGGGGAAGCATCCCCCGACCCTCCGGTCGGACGGCACAGCCCCGGCTGCTGCCGGAGGGTAGGTGCGTGTAGCCCACGGCCTGCGCTGCTTGAACGGCTTTTGGAAACCGTTGTCTGCGATGTAGCATCAGAAATACCGGAGCGGCCGTGGCGGGAGCCCGCGAAAGAAGCGAAACAAAGTCCCGGCGGCGGCAGCCCCCGAGGCCGGGCCGGGGCTCGCCGGCTGCCCGTGGGCTCCGTGCTGACCCTCATCCCCCGGAGGAGCGTGTCCTGTGAGGGGGCTGTTTCTGGCTTCGACGGTCTTTTTGGTTATAAACCTTAAATCATGGGGTGGGGTTTCCCCCCCCCCCCCCCGAAAGTGTCATATGAGGGGATGGAGAATCCTGAGCTCCTCGCTGGGGTTTAACTCAACATCGGATGCCCCCGCTCTCACTTTCCCCATCCCACCGGGATGCGGGAAGGCTGTTTGCCCCGGGGGGAAGGGGAATCACGGGCAGGAAACGAGAATGACCCGGCGGGGACCGCGGGGCTCGGCAGCATCCTCCCGCCTCGGCGGAGCGGACCGGGGGGATGCTGCCGGCAGCGGTGCCGCGGGAGGGACGCGCTCGGAGCAAACTCCGGCCAGATCTCCGTTTGCATTAAGAACGTCTCCCAAATATTCCATCATCCGCGGGCTCAGCCCCGCCGTGCTTGGGGATGCTGAGAGATGAAGCCCGGAGAGGCCCCGGCGCCCGCACCCTTCCCCGTGGGGGTTGTTATTAATTATTATCACTATTATTAATTTTTAAACTGTGATTTATATATTTTTTGGGGTGATTTCTCCTCAATCTGCTTCAGTTCCCGCACAGAGGCTGCGGGCAATCCGCGGGGCTGCTCTGCTGCTTCGGGGCGCTTGCAGCGTGTGCGTTAATTAGTAACCGTTCCGACGCCGTTCGCAGTGGGTTTGGTTCGGTTTGGTTGGGTTGGGTTTGGTTGAGTTGGGTTTGTTTGGTTGGGTTTGGTTGAGTTGGGTTTGTTTGGTTGGTTGGGGTTTGGTTCTTCTCCTTTTTTTTTTTATTTTCCCCGCGAGCGTATCTTTCCAAGGGCGGTTTTAAAGTCGGGAACTGGAGCTCGAAATTGCCCCGGAGCACAGGCAGGGAATAACGTGTGTCCGAAACAGAGCTGTTGAGGTGCCTCGGCAGCAGCCTCGCTCGGGCGCTGCGCGGTCTCTGCTCACCGGCACCGCCGATGCCAAAGGAAAACTAAAACGAAAATCGCAGCCGGAGCCGCAGGACTCCCCCAATTCCCGGGCGGCTGCTTCGGGCTCCGGGGGAGCTCCCGGACCGCGCTTTGCATTTGGCGTTTAAGCAAAAAGATGGGGTTTTTTTGGTTGTTTATTTCGCAGTGAAGCAGCGGCAGCGCTCGGGACCGGGCGGGCGCAGGGCATCCCCGCTCTCCCTGAGCCCCCGGGACCGTGGGGGTCTCCGCGACCCTTGTCTGCCCCCGGGCCGGTCTCGGAGCTGTGCCCACCACGGGTGGGGGTCGTTCCTGCCACCTTCCAGCGCAGCCGCGACGGGACCCGCTGGCTTGAGCCGCGCTGCCGTCGCTGCCAGTATCGATCTGCGGCCGGGGCCGGGGTGGGTCTGGACCTTTGCCCCCCGGCAAACCCTACCCGGGGTCTGCTCACCCACCCGTGTCCCCGGGAGCATCCTATCGCACAGCCCGGAGAGCCCGGGGCAGCCGGGACCCGGCACTAGGCAAAGGACAGATCTGACCCTTGAAGGGTTTTCTTTGGGTATTTATTATTTGCTGCAGATGAAGTGCGTGTGGTTTTGGTTTGTTTTGGTTTGTTTTTCAAAAAGCAAAGCAGAAAACCCATTCTAACACGTGTGGGTCTCTGGAGCCAAGGCAGATGGGGAAGGGTGGTGGGACGGAGCTCGCGGCGGTTCGTGCCTCACCAGCGCTGGTTCCCTGGCAGCTGGGGGACCCCTCAGTGTGGGGCCATCCACGGGCACTGCCCCACTGACCCACAGTGAGCGTGTTTAGGCCTGATCTGTCCGACCTTCCCTTCCCCATTCACGTCAGGGGCTGTGGAAGTGCTGGTGCTGCTGCGGCTCCGTGGCCTCGTGTGTGTTTTTAAGCAAATGCTGCTGTTTTCTGTGTCTTGTCAAATAATTGCATTTGGCATCCAGGGCTCCAGTGCTTTGAGGAGAACCAAATTAAAATTGGAGCTCATTGAGCAGAACATTGTGTTCCTGAGCCATGTGAGGGCTGCTCACAGCCAAGCTCCCACGTCTGCAGTCGCAGGGAGGGCTGGTGTGATCCCCGCAGTGCCCTGCTGTGACCCCGTGGCTCCCTGCGTAGCCCTTGGGCACGTGAGCACGGGGTCACTGGCCCCAGGCGTGTGTCCCTAGAAACTGGGCCTGCAGAAGTCCTGTACCATGGGTGAGCCAGCACCCACAGCCCGGCTGCAGCCTGCATGGGCTCTGTTGCCACTCTCCATCGTGCCCTGCTGGGATGATGCGTCTGCTCGAGCGCTGCTGTGGCTCTTTGTGGAGATGGACTCGCTGCAGCAATGCGCTGCTGGGCTGCTGTGTGATTTGGGGTGATGGCTGGAAGCTGTGTTAGGGGTTTCCTACAGAGCAGGCACAGGAGAGGACAGGAATGTTTGGGCACTGAGTGTCCCTTGTCCCCATCCCTGCAGATGGGGATGGACAGCAGGGCTCAGGGAGCTGCAGCACCAGGGTACGAACAGCACGTGAGAGCCAGGACATGCCAGGGCATCCTCCCGCCACTGATCTTCCCGCACCCCAGATGTTGTGGCCACCCCTGGGGGAGGTGGGATGAGTCTCTCTGGGATGAGTTTCTCCGGGATGAGTCTTTCCTGGTAATGCTGATGGCAGTTTCCATCTCCTGGTGCTAACGGTTGTGGAGAGCCGTCAGCATCTGCTCAGCCGACCACAAACCGCTCGCGAGGGGCCTGAGCTGACGGCACTGGCAGATGTTGGTGATGCTCCGGCCTGTGCTGCTGTGCTGCCTCAGGGAAAGCCTCTGCTTTGCTGTCTCCTGCTGCAGTGCAGCCCTGTCCCCGTTCCCTTCCCTGCTGGGCTGGTGACAGGAGCCATGGGGTGCCCCTCACCCCGCGGTCCCGAGCAGATGAGGCTCTTTGGGCTGTCGCTGCCCTGTGAGCTCAGTGAATTAAGGGTTATTTTGGAGCTGGTGTTTGTGGTGCTGGGCTGGGGCAGCCGTCTCACGGGCGTTTCTCTCCCCGTTGCGGCGTTGCTGGTGGTGGCAATCCCTTCAGTGCCAGTCTCTGCTGGGTGGCAGCGGGTGCCTGTGCCCAGCCCTAGCTCAGGAGGGGTTCTGTAAAACCTGATGGCTGAGGTGGATGCCAGAGGCAGGTGTGGACGCAGCAGTAGCGGCTGGTACTGCCATGGTCTGTGCAGCCTGGTGCCTGTGTGTGACTGCTGAGCCTCGGGCTCGTGCCGGGCTCTGCTTGTGCTGTGGCTCTGCAGGGGATGGTGGCACCAGCCCCTGCCTGTGCTGGGTGCCACGGGAGCCCCTGCACCCTCTGCAGCGCCTGACCAACCAACCTGGGCATCCTGCCTGGTCCTAGGGTCACCGTGCTGGGGATTTGAGGCCACTCAGATATCTCCCCAGATCCCAGCTGGCGTGTGATGGGGATGGGTGATCTTTCCTGCACGGTGCCTCGTGCCTCAGTTTCCCCTCAGTCCCAGAGGCACCCAGTGCTGTTCCCCCTCCTCGCAGCAGCTGTGATGTGGGGAGCAGCGATTACCACGTGCTCTATTAGCTCGGTAACGCCTGCCCTTGGCTTGATACCGTTCAGCGAGGGCGACTGTTTACATAGCACATTGTTCAAAGTAATTCGATTTACAGGAATGATCTTTACTTCAATAATAAAAAAAAAAAATTAATACAGTTCTTTTGTTTGTGCGTTTGTATAAACTAGCTGGCACAAAGTCAGTTTGCAACGTTCCCATCTGAAGTAAATTAGCTCAGTCTCTTAGCTCAGGCTCTGTATAATTTCAGCACAGAAACGGCCTCTGAAACAGCCCCCCCCCCCCCTTTTTTTTTTTTGTTTTTTCGGTCAGCTATGGTCAGGCTGCAATATTTAAACCTTTATTTATTTTTTTTTCCTCCCAAATACTTTCGCAGTTAGTAATTGCGGCACAGGACGCTGTTTGTCCATCTCGCTGAGCCCATCTCGCGGCGTCGGGCAGCGCGTTGGATGCGACGGGCTGAGCCCGGCTCTGGCTGCAGGGACCCGGGGCTGCGCCGGCTGCCGGCACCGAGCGAGCGGCTCCCGGTGCGGGGGGTTCTTCTCGGTGTTTTGTGCCTGCGCTGACACGCAGGAGCTGCTCGGGGACGGGTGGCAGCGGCTCTGCTCGCCGGGCAGCCCGAGGCGGTGCTGGGGAATCCCTGCGGCTGCCGTCGGGGCTGTGGCAGAGCCAGCACCAGCTCTGCAAGGACAGAGGCGATGCTCTCCTCCTCTCCTCTCCTCTCCCCCCCCCCCCCCTCCCCCCTCCCCGCCCCGCCTCGCCGCTCCCCGCCCCTCCTCTCCTCTCCTCTCCTCGATATTTGTTTTAAAGCAGCGGTAATACCAAAATACAGAAGGCAAACCAAGGCCGTGCCTGAGCCTGCTGCAGGCAGCACGTCCTGGCAGTGCCTCGGGGATGCAGAGCCACAGCAGCCGGTCTGTGGCTGCCCATGAAGCGCCTGCCCTCAGCCAGTGGCATCCTGGCAGAAATGGAGTTTTTCTTGAAACACCCAGTGCAGGGGTCCTGGCCATGCCGTTGCCTTTTTCATTGTGCTGAGATACTTTCCAGCATAACTCGAGTGTGATCGTCATCCTCTTGCAGCGAGGAGACCTCCTCGTAGGAGGAAAAAGCAGATGCATGCGCCTGTACGTGTGAGGAGAAAACACATGGTTTGATTTACAGCCCAGGGAGAGAACGGGCTCTGACACAGTTTCCATCCCGAGCCTCACACTGACTGTTATCAAAATAAAAAGCCCACGGCTTTGGAAGCTGATTCATGGTGCTGCGTCACCTCAGCGCCTCGGCCGTGTCTGGTGCTGTGGGGCTGCGGAGGGTCACATCCTGCTCCTGCCTGTGCCCCCCGCCATGGGGGAGCAGCACCGGCGGGGTGGTTTCACTGCAGCTCTTTCCCTGTGTGGGTGTTACGGGATTTGGGCTGGATGGGGTGAGCGATGGGGCGATGTGCTGCCCGCCCTCACCCCTGCCAGCCCTCACCCTGCCTCTTCTCCTCCCGCAGCCGGTTTGGTACCAAGTGTGCCCGCTGTGGCAGGCAGATCTACGCCAGCGACTGGGTGCGGCGAGCGCGGGGCAATGCCTACCACCTCGCCTGCTTCGCCTGCTTCTCCTGCAAGCGGCAGCTCTCCACCGGCGAGGAGTTCGGCTTGGTGGAGGAGAAGGTGCTGTGCCGGATTCACTACGACACCATGATAGAGAACCTCAAGCGAGCGGCAGAGAACGGTACGTGGCCCCGGCCCCTGCGCTGACCCCCACCACAGGGTGTGGGTTTGGTCCTGTTGTTGACAAAAGGAGGGTGATGGGTGACCCTTGGGGGTCCCTGAGCTCAAGGCCTTGGGTTGGGGCTCGCAGGGTTGGCTGACGTGCTGGCAGTGCCCACGGCTCGTGGCTAGACCTGTGTGCTGCAGGCAGTGCCGGCTACAAGCCTCTCATCCTGTACAGCCTGGCGTGTGGTGTGTGACAAAGCCATGGGGATTTTGTGGTTAGGAGTCATAAATCTAGAAGGTGGGAGAGCTGGTGATCTGACAAACCCTTCCCATCATTTCCCACCCAGTCTCTGCTTTCCCAGTGCAGCCGGTGACACCGAGGTCACGACTCCTGTCCCCATGAGCTCAGCCCCATCCTCCCGCGTGGCAGCAGCCAGAGGGATGCTCAGGGGAACACGGTGGGCTTAGTCAGACGTGGTGCACAGGGAGGTCAGGCAGTGCTGGGGGCTGCCTTGTGTTGGAAAGAACCTGAGATACGTTGATATGGCAGTGAATGCAGCTCAGGGGAGCAGGCAGCCTCCTGGGCTGGGTGCTGCAGGAGCTCAGCAGGGTCCTGCCCATGCACTGAGGCCGTGTTTGTCTCTCTCCTGTGCTTGTGCCTGTGGGGAGTGATGGCTGTGGTGGCTGTGAGGCTGTCTGCTTTTATCACACAGGCACTGCACTGGGCAAGGAGAGGGTGCTCAGGGACTCTGTGCAGCCACAGTCAACCGAGAGAAATGCTGGGGGCTGTGTCCCCAGTTGCTGCAGGGTTGGAGGGCCACGCTCCCCCCTCCAGTAATTACCCAGCAATTTCTTCTGCACATGAGGTTTTACATACAAGAAAAATAAACAGATGTTGCTGAAGGCAGAGTCCCATTCATCATCCGAAAAGAATAAGTCAAACTATATGAGAAAGTCCTTCAACTCAAGCCAAGACAATCACAGCCCAGTCCAGCTTGCAGAGCGAGCAGAGGGTTGTGCAGGCGCATCCTGGGAGCGGGGCGAGCGCCAGCCCTGCTCAGGCATCCTCCCTCATCCATCACTCCCCGGTGCTTCATCTGCACGGCCACGGCAGCCGGGCACGACACGGGCTGCAGCAGGGACCCCGGGGAGGAGTGAGGCATCTCCTCTCTGCCAACCCACCCCGTGGGCTTCGTGGCTGGGTGAGCACCGCTGGGCTCATCCTGGTGCTGTGCCTGAGGGCGGGTGGCTAGTCCCATCCCAGCACATCCTGTGTGAGTGTGGTTCCTATTCAGAGCCTGGGCAGCACACTGAAGGGGTCACCAGCCATGGAGATGCTGCTGCTCCTGCTGCTGCTCTGGGAGGAGGTCAGGGTGGATTTGGAGGCTTTAGAGCTGAGGAAAGCAGCAGAAAGCCCGTTGAGATGCTTTGAGCAAATGAAAGGACTGATGGAGGCAGCACGTGCAGGGGGAAGCTGAGGCCACAGCAGGCAGCCTGGGGCAGGAGGGATGGGTTCAGCAGAGTCCTCTTCTGAGCCACTTGCTGGAGGAAGTGATCAAGTGGCACCCACGAGTCAGGGCCGTGGGGTCATCAGTGCTCTCCTTCACACCCCACCTCACCATCCATCTTCCTGCTGCCATCACTCCATCCCTCACTCCCCTCTTCCACCAGCTCGCTGCATTCTTTCTGAATGCATTGGCATCTCTTCAGGGCTGTGGTTTCTCCTTCCCAGTGTATGCAGGACCTCAGCAGCCTGGGGCAGCTTGTGGGCAGCAGTGCCGGGAAAGGGCTGCTGCGGGTGCTCCGTGCTGAGCTGTTGGATGTGTTTCCCCCCTCATCGAGTGTCTGTCACGCACAAGGGAGGCAGGTGGGCAGGGAAGATTCTGCACTGGGCTTCTCTCTTGTAGGCAACGGGATCACACTGGAGGGGGCTGTGCCCTCGGAGCAGGACAGCCAGCCAAAGCCAGCCAAGAGAGCCCGCACGTCCTTCACCGCCGAGCAGCTGCAGGTAGCGGGGCTGGGCCGGGGGGTGGCCCAGGGGCTGTGGCTCCCTGGCTTCATCCTGAGCTCCTCTCTCCTCTCCCTCGCAGGTCATGCAGGCACAGTTTGCTCAGGACAACAACCCCGATGCACAAACCCTTCAGAAACTGGCGGACATGACGGGGCTGAGTCGGAGAGTCATTCAGGTGAGGGGTGGCCGGGGGCACGGGCACCATCGGCCGAGCAGCCCCGAGGGGTGCCCCAAACGGCTGGTACCAGCCAGGGCTCACATCCCCTCGCTCCTGCACACCCACCCTGAGGCTTGCAGCATCCAGCAGCTCCGTGCTGCTTCAGCCAGGCCTGAGGAGTGGCAGAGTGGGAAGGATGCTGTCAGCACAGGGTCCTGGAGCTGGGTGCTCTGCCCTGACAGCAGCCATCCCTCGGGCACAGTTGCCTGGCTTTGGGAAGCTGGGATTGAGAAATGTAAAGGAAAATGGGTTTTCCAGCCCCAGGGGAATTCCCCACACTTGTGCTGTACAGGAGGGGAGGGACAGCCAGTGCTGGAGGCACTGAGAGATGCTCCCTCTACAACTCCCTGCTCTGTGTCTCCCTGCACAGCCCAGCTCTGTCCCTCGGTGACATTTATCCTCTGTCCCCTGGTGACATTTATTTTCTTCCCTTTAACCTCCTGCTGACATACTTCTCGTGCACAATAAAACCACGAGTGATTACAAAGGGTTTGGAGCTTTTCACCCAGGATCATTTTACCAACAACACACATGTAAAATTTCATGGGTGAAAATCTGTCCTGAGCCTGGGCTGTGGAGTCGCCACTCAGCTGAAGCTCAGGCAGTCTGCACCCTGGGCTGGTTTTTGTGGGAATATTTTTTAAAGGCATGTTGAACGGGAAACAATTTGTCAAATGCTTACGACTGTTTCCTTGTCTGTGGTGCAGGGTGCTCAGCTTCAGAGCTGATCCCTGCTCAGCCTCAGAGCTGATCCCCGCTCAGCCTCAGAGCTGATCCTCGCTCAGCCTCAGAGCTGATCCTCGCTCAGCCTCCAAGAAGATTCTTCTTCCTAACTACAGTATTGTTTTCACCATCCCTAAAGCCACATCTCTTAGTCTAAACTTTTACTCGTTTTTGTCTCCCCTCACCTCTTGCTTTGCCAATGCTCCTGCGTTTCTCAGCTGATCTCAGCCTTGCTTGTAGGCCAAGGGAGCTGGGGTTAGAGGTTAAAATCTAAATAAGCCCTTGAGAGATGCTGCCATCGTTTGCAGTGGAAGCTTTGCAGATGCAGGGATGGTTGAACCCTGCCAAAGCTCAAGTACAGGGTGTTTCTGCCCCTCTGCTTCAGTGCTGTTGCCAGGGGCTTCCCCAGCCTGTCGAGTTCAGGGAGCAGCTTGCCATGAAGTTTTGTTAGGGAAGAGAACAGTGTGGTCATTAATGTGAATTTCTGCAGCACCTCATCTGGGTGTTTCACTCAGTGTCTCCTGCAACAAGCTTGAAAGTTTTAATTACCCCAATAAAGAACAGTGTTGGTTTGGACCAAGACAAATCAACAGCGGAGATGCCACTTCAGGCACTCTGAATGTCTGTGCTGTCTTGAGACAAAACCCTTGCCCCAGTGAGCATAAAACAGAGCTTTGGGAGCTGGTGAAATGCTGCTGAGCTGTTTCTGAGTTTGATTCTTTTCTTTAAGAGCACTTGTCAGAGCCCCCATCAGAGGGTCCCGGTGAAGGACCAACGTGAGTCCAGTAGCCAGTCCCTTCACGCAGGCTTTGCTGTGCTTCTGTTTCAGGTTTGGTTTCAAAACTGCAGAGCCCGCCATAAAAAACATACCCCTCAGCACTCGGTGCCACCCTCGGGAGCAGCCCCGGCCCGCATCCCCTCCTCGCTCTCCGATGACATCCACTACTCACCCTTCAGCAGCCCCGAACGCGCCCGTATGGTAACGCTGCACGGCTACATCGAGAGTGAGTGCGGGCGGCTGCGGCTGCGGGGTGGGGGGTGGCAGGGCAGGGGGTGGCAGGGCAGGGGTGCAGGGGGTGGCAGGGCAGGGGATGCCAGGGCAGGGGGGCAGGGGGGGGGAGGG
>WBNH01005100.1:2583-40632 GCA_013401255.1 Urocolius indicus | reverse complement strand
GGTGTTCGGGGGGGGGCTGGGGGGGGGGGGGGGGGGGGGGGGGGGGGGGGGTGGCGGGGCGGGGGGGCGGGGGATGGGCAGTGCAGGGGGGCCTCCTAGGAGCAGGCAGAAGCAGCAGCACAGCCCAGAGCCCTCGTACTGCAGCTGTGTGGCTGGTGCATGTGCTGCTCCTCCTCCTCCTTCTCCTCATGGTTGGATGAACTTTGCCTTTGGGATTTTTCTCAAAGGCCGTTTATGAGGAAGCCCCAGATGAGAGGAGGAGGGGAGAGGGGGCTGCTGCAGCCTTTTTCCCTCCATAGCTCATGCCCAGCAGAGTCAGGGTTTTGCCTCACTGGTCCTTGGCCCCGCCTCATGTTTTCTTTGTCACTGAGAAGAGGCGTGAAGTGCCTGTGCCCTGTTGAGCTGGGTGGTCAAGTGGGTCTCCTTCCTGCTCAGAAGATCAGAGTTGCCTTCTCTAACTGTTGCCAAGTGCTGGTGAATCATTTGGAGGGGCAGGCAGCTTTGATCATTCCTGGACAGAGGTTTTGGCTCAGTTACTCCTGTGAGGCTTCTCCTCTCCCTCTGCCACGTGGGCTCCTGCCCTGGCTCTGCCTGATCCATGGGGCACCTTTCCCACGTGTGTGCTGGGCTGCTCTGGCTGGAAGGCTGGCTGTGCTGCTGGGAGGGCTGTGTTGTTTGCAGTAATAGAGGCTGAAGCCTCTTCTCATCCACAGGTCAGGTACAGTGTGGACAAGTGCACTGTAGACTTCCCTACACTGCTCCACCCGTGCACCTCAAAGCAGACATGGAAGGACCACTATCTAACAGGGGGGAGAAGGTAATCAGAGTCCTTGTTTCAGGCCAAACCACAGCTGTAGCACAGATTTTTTTTTGTGTGAAGTCATTTTCACTGCCATCTCCTGACAGCATCACTGGTTCTCCATGATCTCTGGCAGCTGCTGCCCTCTCATGTGTCTTGCCTTAATTTTGGTGGCCCTGGATTGACGTGACCTGTTGGTCCAAACTGCATCACTTTGTTCTTCCCTAAATACCCCTTGTTGCTGGGATATGCTGGGATGCTGTGGCTGCATTCACTGAAGGCTTTGGACACCCTCCTGCCTGAACTGCCCTGTCTCTGGTTTCCACTTTCCCGTGTGCCCTGAGCTCTGTTCTGCTCCGTTCCTCAGCCGCCTGCCTGTGTTGCTGGTGCAAACAGAGACTGGCTGTTAACAACAGAGCTGGGATGACCTTTAGCATGTGCTGCCTTTCCAGTTTTCCATGAGTTAATAAGAAAGATTCATTTCTTGGGGATTCCAGTATTGCTTAAAAAAAAATAACATCTGTCGGTTCCAATATCTGAAGCAGGAAGGTGATTTCACAATGCCTGGCCAGGAAACAATATTGCATATTGATATTTCTCTGTTTAGCACTGAAATTGTCTGTTCTGACCCACAGCTCACTTGGGGGCAAGGCTTCTGGAACATACTTAGGCTCATGAGATTTTTATTTGGGATCCCAGTTTAAGTGACTTGGTTTTGAGAAGAAACACCAAGCCTTTGGCCATTCTTACTGGTTTTAGCTTTTGTCTTTACCGTTGGAAGTCCTCAGCATCTCTTTTCAAATCCCTCTCCAGTCACTGCAGTGACAGTGGCTCATGGGGCTGTTTCAATAAGCACAAGCAAGGGCACAGCACAGTTACTTTTTCAGGCCTTTGTGCTGCCATTTTTCTCATGGTATTTGCACAGCAATCTGGAGAGTTTTCAGAAGATACAGTTCAGTCCTGGTGCTGTCACTCAAAGCAACTTCAGTGCAGCAAAAAGCCCCCATGATCTGAATGCAGTTCCTTGTTGCAGAACTGGGTTCTCTGACATGGAGCTGCCCAACCACCATCTCCTTTTCCATTCCATCCAGCAGTGGCTGGCATGTGAAACTCCTGAAATCTCAAGCAGCCTCTTTTTCCACATCCAAACCTTTTTGGAAGCAGCAGTAGCTGAGCTGGAAGCAGCAGTTAGCTGAGCTACAGAGACATGTCCTGCAGTGGGCACACAGCCTTGCTTCTCGGGGTGCCCAGGCAGTGACTGCTTCCCCTGACTGGTGGCAAGGACAGATGCTGTATTTCCCAAGCAGTGGAGGTGCAGCAGTCTGGGGAAACCTGTGCTGATACAGCGAGTGAGGTGGATGGGGTGAGGACCATTGGTGATGATGCTCATCTTCAATAGCAGCTGCCCTGTTGCAGAACAAGTAAATTAAATACTAGTTTCAGTTTGCTGCCCAGTGTGAGATGGTTCCAGAGCTAAAGGTGTGCCCAGGGGTGCCTCTCTCTCAGGGTGGGTGCTGCTGAGATCCCCTGAGCTCCCACCAAGCCCCTCGGTGTCCACCTTGGGCAGGTTGAGACGGCTCCCAGGCAGATGCTCCTTCCAAAGATGGTTTTCCTGGGACATGTCTGTTCTGTTGCTCCCTAAAGACACATCTCCACAGCAAGGGCTCTGTCCCTGAAAGCGACTGACGCTCCCCTCCTGTTTTTCCCTCTAGGTCATCCTCTTTCAGTACTGACTGCGCGAGCTCTTCCTCGCCTGCCCACGGCTCTACCAGCACCTCTGTCCCTCAGCCGCTGAGAGACGGCGTCCGGCCCAACGGCACCTCTGACAGTCCCGCGGGAGAAGCTCACGCCCGGCACTCGCAGTTGTTTCCATTGCCCAGCACCTCGCAGCCGCCGTTCCTTCTCCAGCGACACTCTGTGTATGTGTGTGTTGAGTGCAGAGTTACATTTTTCACTTGTTTCTTGTGGACTCGTAGAACGCCCGTGAGCCTCTCCGAGGCAACGCCAGGCACGGTCGAAGGCAGTGACTCTCTTGTGCTCGCAAACCTTGCTCCCAAACCTACGGGAATATGAACACAGCTGAACAAGCCGAGTCTCGGGGTGTGTGTGTGTGGGGGGTGGGTCGGGGATCGCCTCTCTGAACACAAAGGAAGAAGGAACTGACGTGGTTTGGCCTGATTCTCTTCTTGCACCAGTGAAGCGCCGTCGGTTCCCGGACATCCCTCCTTGTTTCCACTTGCACGTGTGAGAACTGAGACGGGCTTTTATGGCTCAGCGACTCGATGCGTGCTCTGACCTCCCTGAGCCAGGCTCGCGGGTAGCTGACACCCTGCTAAGTGGAAAACACGATGCCAGCTGGAAATAGACAGTTTTTCTTCCTCCTCAAAGTGCTTTAGAATCACATGTCCTTTGATCACTCTAAGGTAAGTCAATCTTAGTGTTTTTCCCCCCCGTTTTATAGGAGGGGAAACTGAGGTGTCCTAAACTGAGAGGAACCGTGGGGGGTTGGTGGCACAGCCAGGTTTAGCACCCTGAGGTCTTTGATTGCTGACTTATTCTTAGAGCACTGAATCTCTCTCTCCTCTCGCAGCCATCTGCCAAATCTTCCTCTTTTTTTTTTTTTTTAATTGTTTTTTACCTTTGTTAACAAGCTCCTTTATTTCCTTGGAGTCCTGTTGGATCACAAATGGGTGATTCCAGAATGTACCTACACAAAACTCTCAGCCACTCCGTGCTCTGGGACTGGGCAATCCTAAGTGGCAGCTGTCCATAAAGGTGTAGAAATGTTCTGCCCTGGTGTGGACCCAAGTTCAGTCAGTGGAAACAGTGGGGTAGAAAACAGAGACCGGTTAAAAAGGTGCAAGACCGTGGTGAGGCTGTTGGGAACAGCCGTGAGCCGAGCGCACAGCGAGGTGATGGCATCTCCTTTACCCGGCAGTGCTGCCCCCGTTCCCTCTGCCCACTGTCCTCCTCCCGTGCTGCAGGACAGCTGCTGCTCCTGCCAGGGCCTGGATGGAGGCAGAGCCCCGGAGGACTGATGCCACGGGGATGGGCACCGCAGGGCTGGCTGCCACAGCACAGGAAGCGTTCAGCAGCCTGGCCCCAAAGCAGGAAAAAGAACTCCAAAATGATCCTTCGTTGATGACAACAACCAAAAGTAAACAAGTAACCTTTGCCAGCCCTTCTCAGTTTGCACCAAGCCAGGAGCAGGTCTGTAAGGAAGCCTCTCTCCGTGCAACACGCGGCTCTGTCGTGCTGCTGAGCGTCTGCAAGGAGCCCATCGGCGCGGAGCACGGCTGGAGGGAGCCCCAGGTACAGAGGACAGGAATCCATCCGTTACACAATTTGGTTTGAACTTGAACTCTGTACGTGTGTTTTTCCCTCTGGGAGATCCTGGATCAATCTCCAGCGTCATCTGGGCACGTGGGGAGCCTGGGCAGCCTCTGCTCCCCCGTGTGCCACGGGGCACGGGAGCTGCTCCAGCTGCCCGCCATGGCCTGAGGAGGGGCAGATGTCTGCTGGGGTGGCCACCAACATGTCTTGGTTGGAGAAGTAACTGAGTACAAGCATGTATTGATAGATGTGGGGACTGATATAGATATGCACACCCCTAGCTCTGTGTGTGCATATATATATATATAGAGAGAGAGAGAGAGAGGGTGTGATGGCAATACCTGGGACAGTTAGGCCAGTACTCTAATTGATTCTATGATTCTACTTGCAGCCAGCAGCTTTATCCCTAGTTTAAAATCACATTTGAGAGAGGAAATGAAGTGTGCAGAGTGTTACTGTCACCCTCCTGATGTGTGAATAACCATTTCCAGTGACGAGGCTCTCCCACACGCCTGCCCTGACTGGGGACCACTGCTCAGGGTCCCACAGGGAGGTGACACTCACCAGTTGCAGTAGTTGCAGCCCCTTTTGCCGCGTCTGTAGCAGTGAGTGCAGGGCAGGCGTTCCCTTGGTTGGCTGGTGGCAGAGTGTTTGCAGTTGGAAGGCTGAGGGGGTGGCTGTGTCTGCAGGGAACAGCCTCACGCTGCTGATGGTGGCCACGGGGCCAATGAGGTCCCACTTGCCTCTCCGTTTGTGCTTATGCATCCTAACGATGGGTTAGTTGTGGAGCCAGTGCCATGAAGGAAGGAGTAGTTAGTGAAGATTGCAGGAGAGACTTCAGGCTGTAACTTGACCTGACATCCCACAGTACTTGAGATTTCCACAACTGTTTTGCTGAGGGAGAAAAACGGTTTGATGCATTTCTCTTCTGTCTGGGCGGTGCAATGAAAGGAAAACTGTTCAATATGTACCTATCAGCTTAATTACTGATCAAATCCTCCCCCTTCCACCCCCCACTTGTGAAATGGACTGTGCAGCAAAGCCTCTGTGAGCGGTGCCACTGCCGGGCCGGGGCACGGAGCCGGGGGCTGAGGGGGACTCGCCACCCAACCCCTGGGGCCAACACGGGCACTTCCCTCACGGGCAGCCAGGAGCAGCTTTTGCTAATTCACAAATCAGCCTCTGTTTATATTAAGCCCAAATTGTTTGCAAAAACTGGAAGCAATTCAGCTTGTGCAGTTTTAGAGCTAATTATGTGTATTGAAAATACTCAACTGTACCAAGAATGTAAGAAATCCTCTAATTTATTCAATACATTGTTTCTCAACATATTTCACACTGACTGTTGCCACTGAACCAAACCTTATCTCAGGTCATTTGCATTCATCTCCTGTCTGTAGATTAAAAAGAAAGAAAGAGAAAGTCATTCTCATGTTCTGAGTTGATTCTGTAATTGCCAGATGGGTTCTGGTGCAGCAACGCAGACTCCAAGGACTAAACTTTTCCAGTTGCTCTTTACAAACCCTTTTGCAGACAAAAAGCCAGTGGAGATGGCCCAGGAAAGGCTTTTCACTCGAGTTTAACAGGGTGACTACACACGGCCGGGCTCTGCACGTGGTTTACAGCTTCCTTACCGCTGCCTGTTCTTTGGGCCGCTGCTGGGAAACCCCCATTGCCTGAGCTAAAGGTGCTTTACACGACTCACTGGTTGGGGCAGGGGAGCGGGAACCAGTCCTGCACTACCACCCATCTCTAGGATGCCGACTATAGCCACATCAGTTTGAGCCCATCTGCCTGTCATTGTGTTGCAGCATGTTGCGGTTCTGCATGTCTTGGCTACAATGGTTGAAAAGGTTTCTCTGGGTGAGTGGACAGTCCAGGCTGATATTTATTTAAAAAGAAGTTAAAAAAAAAAAAAAACCCAACCCTAAATTGTAAGCACTTTTTTGTAAAACCAATGTCTGTTTTGTTACATACTTTTAATGTTGTGCTTTGTAAATGTCTTATTTGTGTAATAAATAAAGTTAATGCAAGTAGAAGTGCTGGCACTCACATCCAGAAAATGATGTAATTCCATTTGATTTTATTTTTAAATACTTTCTGGCTTACTAATCAAGCAGCAACCCACCCAGTTTCCCTCTTTTATTATTTTGTTAAACTCTGGCTTCAGGAGAGTTCAACAAACGTTCGTAGTAAATGGATATAATTTCCTAGTTAGCAAACCAGTCATTAAAGAATACCTCTGGTGTACATTATTACAATGATCAATCAATATCAAAGTACTGAGCAAAAAGAGAGGAAAGGAATTCACCAGGACAGCTAACTAAAAATCTGGGAAAATAATGTTGATTAAGATGGATTTGAATGACTCCAGCACTGACTCGGAGGCACTCTGCTTAACAAATTGTTTTCAGGCTTAATAACGTTTGTGTGTGCTGCACTGCACACCTCTCAGCAATATTGCTGTGACTACACTCTGCTTGGGGTTTGTTTTTTTTCCAGGGCTTTTTCTCAGCATGACTGATTAAATGATTATTTCCATTTTTGTTTGTGCTGACAGAGATGACAAAAAGATTATATTCCTGTCGAGGGAAAGGGTGAGACAAATCCACGAGGACAAATCAGATTTGTTGTGAATCAAATTACCTGCTTTGGAATATTCTCCTCCGGCAAAGCCTGTTGGCAGGGGTTGGGGTTGTGTGCAGTTGTTCCATCCCAGGCTTTCCGGCAGGTCCCAACGATCCACTCGTGCTCCTCGTCATCTGAAAGGGAGATAAAGGCCAAACGGCACCGTCAGAGCTGCTCCGTGTGGCACGTGGGGCCAGCGCAGTTCTTCCTTTGAGCAGTAAATCCATGGTCACCCCTTGGCATCTCAGAACACTTTTGTTTCTTTCTGTAACGGGTGTCATGCTGTCAGGTTGGCATTTGTGAAGGCAGGAGGTGCTGGATCTATGGCAGTGGCTGATGATGCTTCTGGTGGAGGACGTGAGCTTGGGTGGAATGATGGGATTTATGGGCACAGCTTTGATTCTCTGCCTCTTTGTCAGGAGATATGTTGAAACTGTCAGAAATGGACACACACATCTTTAAAACACTTATGTGTGTGTTGCTTGTCTGTTTATGAAGGTGAAGAAAAACCTACAGGCAAACCCCAGGCTCTTGCCTTTTAGCTTTTTCTCCAATGCTGTTCCTGAACTGCCTGTTGTGACAGGTATTGCTGAGCTGATACCCTGGCTGGTGGATGTAGATCAGACCATCCGCTGTGCCCTTGGTTAGCAGTTTTGTCTCTTATGTTCCCAGAGCACAATGAGAGTGTGGAAAGAAAATAGCAATGACAATGGAGGAGAAAACAATTGTCCAGCAAAGTCTGAACAGAAATAGTGTGTGTGAATACAAATGATAACTTGGCAAAGGTTAAGCTGAGGCTCCTGAATTTCAAGGATTTAAATGGTCTTGTGTCCAAACACTGTTCTGCAGCCTTTTCTTTGGTGTTTGTCGAGGGGAAGAGAGATCTGTGTGGCAGACCAGGAAAAACAAACTTCAAAAAGCCTTGAAGAAAAAAAAAAATCAAAGTATTGCTTAAAACAATCCCTGTGTTTGTTTTGATAGAAATGAAACGTATCAGAGCTGCTTCTTGTGTTTGCCACCGTCCGAACAAACTCACGTGAGCTGCCTGTGATGTGTGTTTCTAACCTGCTTCCATCTGTATGTCAAGGGGCTTGAGGCAGCATTTATTACCTGAACTAGTAGGTGATTGTGAGGATGGAGCTGAGGGGCTGTGATCTCAGGGCTGTGACCATTGCTTGGTGTACAACAATCTCATTCGGTTACAGAGCTGCCCGGGGCCCTACTTGGGTAGGTCAGATCCAGAAAGAAACTTGTTGCTTGGAAGGAGTCAGATTCTTATGGAACTCTTTTGGCTGTGGAGTTGTGCCTGTAAGTGACATCAAGTAGGAAGGGCCTGGAAGTGAAGTTGTGCTAACCTGAGAAGCCCAAGTTCACAGAGGTTGTGTGACACACCAGTCTCTGAGCTTGGGGGTTAGTCTCATGGATTGCAGCAGGTTTCTAGTTGTCAGCTTTGTCTTTGCTTTTTGTCCTTCCCTTTTTTTTTCATTTCACCCTCCCTTGTTTCTCATTCCAGGCCTGAGCTGGGTGCCTGTCTTTGCTCCTTGTGAGGACCGAAGCTTTGTTGGCATCCTGGTAAAAGCAGGCTTGAGGAAAGCATGTGCCAAGGCATTTGTTCAGTGTCTGAACGGCAGCACTTGTCTGTCACTCCTGAGCAAGCAGCCAGCCAGGCTGGGGACTCGCAGGAGGTTTTCCCCACGAGCCCACTCTCCAGGTTGCTCTTTGCCTACAGTCACTGGTTTCCAGCCAAAGTGCTGTCCTGTGCCTGCTGACCCTCTGCTCATTCCCCACTCACGGGTGCTGGCTTGCAGCAGCTCAGGTTTGGTGGTGGATGCCCATCTTTGGGCAGCACCCCAGTGCCCGGGAATGGGCTGGAGAACACACGTGTGCTGCCATTGTTCCAACAGCTCAGCCTGGAGCTTCGCTTTAATGACTGAAAAATGGTTACCATTTGGATAGAATAGCTAAGTTCAGCTCTTTCTGTGCTTCACTGACATGATCTCTTTTTTTTATTCCCTGTGCCTGTGAATCAATGGGTCCATAACACAATGCCCTGTTAACAGCACATTTCTTCTTTGGGTATAAATGGGGAGAAAATGAACGCTGAGAAATATGCTGAAAGGGAAATTAAAAAGATGAGCAGCCAACCCTGCTTAAAGACCAGGCAATCCTGACAGAGGCAGAGATTCCACTGAGGGCTGCAGCAGGAATGCAAATGTGGTCCTTAAGCTTTCTTAAAAACAACACCAAAGCCATAATCAATGTGCTGGCTTTTGTTCTAGGCACTAGGTGTTCCAGCGTGGTGAGGAGGCGATCACGTGGCCTTGGCTATCACAGACACTGCCCAGCCTGGGCAGCAAAGGGATTTTAGCTGCAATTGCCTTAACTAATAGAAAAATAGTTTATCCAGGCTTGTAATAGCTGCATGAAAATGAAACTTTGTCTGTTTCTGCCACAGTGAAGGAACAAACGGCATTTACACACGCTGTACATGGCCCCTGTCAAGGGTACGAGCACTAAGGCAGGCAGGTGCTGACTCGGCTTCGTGTTGCAGGTTTCCAACATCTCCTTGGTTTGCCTAGATTGTTTCCTTGTGCTCTCTGGCTTTTTGTGTTTTCCTAGGCAAGTTTCTCTGAGGATTTTAGCCTCCTCAGACCCATCCTCAGCTGTCTGGGCTCGTGCAGCCATCTGATCCCATGCAAATGAGATGCGTGTTCATAGGCACTGCTTCACCTGCACCCAGCTTCATCAGACGTAACATCTCAAGGAGCTAGATGAATTTCAGCTTGGTGTATGAGAAGCAAAAAGAGCTGTAATGACTCAACGTTCCAAACAAGAACCTACAGCAAATCCCCAGAGCTGCCATCCAGCCCAGTGTTCCGTGCTTCTGCTCCTTGCTCTGGGTGAGGGGAGATGAAAGAACTGACCCAGCACAGGGAGAAGAAGCACAAACCCAGGGATGAGCCTGGCTCCAGGGCTGCCTATGTGAGACAAGGCAGGGAAATATTAGAATGTAAAGAGTTAAGCTATGGTAAAACATACTTTTGCTACACTAAAGAAGACTGGTTGATAATTACTGTAGTTTTAGGGCTATTTGAATCAGTGCAGCTGCAACCTCTTCAGTAGTAACCCCTGAAACAAGACAAACTGGGTTTATTGTACTGAACAAGTCTTAAAGCTCCTCCCTGATTGTTAGTAATTGGCAGCAATGGACTTAACAGCCTCTTGACTACCCTTTTTACACTCTACCTGACTGTGCAGCTAACAATTTAAATCACAGATGCCGATCCTTCTTTGTGGCAGCTGCTTGTTAACTACACGTTCCTCTTTTTCTGTCCCTGGCTGCTTCCATAACCCTGCAACACCAGGGTTAGATTGGAGAATCACATTTCATCAATATTTAAAACGGAATTAAACCTTGAAGTTTGATTAATGCCACCAGATAGTGAGTTGTAATTACTATTTTACAAATGGCAATTGTTTGAATATGTTAATCTGATTGTCTGAGCACATCTTCACCTTCACCAGTAATTTTCCCTTTAAAAAAAGATGTGAGGGGGGGGGAAAAAAAAAAAACCACCACAAACTCTTTAATCAGTGGTAAATTACCACCCTGTGCACAATTAGGTGGTGTGGGGTTCTTCATGGTCTGTGCTCAATTGTGTGTCAGCACATTTCTCTTTAAAAGTTAATCCATTTTTCTAGATTTTCCTCAGTAGAATAAACACTCATGGAACAGACTTTGCTGAAATAGGACTGACCATGGTGATACCTGAAGGTAAGGAAAGAAAGCTTTGATAATGTTATTACAAGCTGTTCAGTTAGGAAATGTTAACAAGTTATTTCTTCCCAAGTTGGTGAAATGTCATTATTGTAATGGCATAGCACTGAAAGCTTGAAATGGAGAGAGACAGGGAGAGAGGGGAACGGATGAGCTGTTACAACACATGGAAGTATTCACTGATTCTTCTGAATTACTTTCTTGTGTCCCACTCAAAACCAAGACTGGTTTTGTAGCACCCACAACAGATTTTGTATAAGGTGGGTCAGATCCTCAGCCAGCCCAAACTGGGAGAGCTTCTCTTTTATTTTGGTAATGAATTCAGGCTGTTTTCATCAAGCAGGCAGAAGCAAAAGGAGCCAACCCTGGTAGCCACCTGCACGACTGACCCCAAGAAACAGCAGCTGCCCACAGTAGGTGATTAACCAGGAGTGCAAGTCCTGCAGATCTACTGCTGGACACTGTCTACACAGCCAACAGGTCAGTTTGGATAGAGTCTGTTCAGACAAATAAGACCTAACTAAATCTGTTGGTTGTACTGTGTTTCTGTAAGTAGCTCATCTCAAAATTAGTTGTTCTCAACAGGTACTGCTTTTGGTTTTGGGTGGCTTTAGGGGAAGCTCCAAACACCAGCAAAGTCCAAACAAATACTGTTAGAGGTCTCTGCTCAGCAAGATGAAACTACTTGTCTAATTTTCAATGTGCAGTCTGAAAGTAGTGGCAGATGAGACTTCCCCAGCTACCCACTCCAGATTCATCTCTCAGCTAAGATTAGAAACACCTGAAAATTCAGGGTGGGTTTGCTTTAGGGTGCTTCCAAGGGATGACTGGAAAATACTCTGTAATTTAGGTGCACATCATTTTGTTATTATAAATGCAGATTGCAAAGTTCAGGATTATTTGCTTCTAGCTGCCACTTTCCTGTGTTGCTTGTGGAAACCTCAGCTGTGAGAGACTTCCTTAGGAGTCTGCATGCTCAGGTGTCTGCCGTGATGCAGAGTGGAGACTGTCAGCAAACAGCAGCATTGTCATGCAGGCTTCCCAGTTTGGTCTCTTGGCTGATGCTTTCCCAGGAAACCACCTGGAGGTGTGCAGGAAGAGGTACTGCATTGACATTAGAGTTCTTGGTAGCTTAATGAGGGAAAAAACTTGCATTGTCCACCTTAAAAACTTTGCCTGACTGTGTTGGGTCTTCTTGCTGTTGTTCCTTGTGGCTTAAAGGCTTTGTCTACACCAGAGGCCGGATGCCCTCCAACATTCAGATCCTGGGCTCCCTCCTCTGCCCAGGAGTAAGCTGGGAGCAGACATGGGTGGGCATTGTCCCTTCCTTCACTCTGGCTTCTGTGAAAGGCCGTGTGAGCCAGGAGGGAAGAAGATGTGCCCTGGCACGTGCAGGCAGAGGCTCGGGGCTCCAGGGTAGCAGTAAGAGCAGCTTTGCCATGACTTTGATCTGTAAGAGGGTGTGTTTACAACAGACAACCCTCGAACGAGAGCTGAGTTTCCTCTCTGTTTGCAGAGTGCCTAGCACACACAGACCCTCATAAACACCACTATCATTGAATGCCCTGGCATGCCTGCCTGCCTCCTCCCAGCACCCGCTGCGCCGCTTACCGTGTTCTTCCACTCCACAATTACAGCCCCATGCGATAGCATCTCAGCCCTGGCTTCTGCCTGACGCACCCCTTCCACTGCCCGCTCCGGGGCCCTGCCACCACCTTCCTTACTGCACCTGACCCCACCAACATCAAGGCTGGCAAGAAAATGGAAAGCTTGTTTTCAATTAACCTTTGTTTCCACCCACAAATTCTCACCCTTCCATTCACTTTTAATTACTGTAATTCCAAAAGGGCCCCTAAATGAACTTTCCATCTCTTGTCAGGCTTGTTTTCACAGGAGCTGTATGGTTGGATGTAAGTGCCTATAAGGCTCGTGCATAACCTGTGCAAGGGAGTCACAATAGGATGGTTAGCACACAAACAAAGTTGTTATTCTTGGCATGTCACTGTTTGGAACTGAAAGTTTCACAGTTTTCAAAATGACAAGTATTTTAAGTCCAGGAAACCACAAGGAACAATATCTCAGCACAAATTACAGCTACTGAAATGACTGTAGTAACTGACATCATGATGCATAGGTTAATATTATCACTGTTGGCTGTAGTCTTGAATAGAAATCATATTGGTTCATCATCTCTTTTACTGAAGGGAGGATGTTTTACATCAAAACATGTAAGCCAAATGTAATCTAAAAACGTTTCCTTGCTTACATGGATGAGAAGCCTCCAGCTCTCTCTGTCACCTGGGCAGCCTTTGACACTGAGAAGCACGTAGTAAGCATGCATTTTGTGGTGGCATTCAGAGCGTGCCTGACCTTAACACATGTTTACATGAAGAGATCCGAGAAGAGCAGATGATGAGTGAGAGAACTGACCCAACATTTTAAGCAGTGTTTAGCACAGAAAAAGAGTTGACACGAAGCTACTGCTCATAGGAGTCTGGGATCTTCTCTGAGGTAGACTCAATTTCCTTCTGCTGTCTTCACTTCGGTACTCATTCACCTGCCTTGCCCACTCAGCAGCCCCCAGTTTGATACTTGCTAATGTTCTGCTTCTCCTCCTTCTCTGACTCCTCAGCCAATTGTTGAGCCTTGGAGATGATTTAGGTCCAAAGCTCTCATATCAGGACAAAAGCTATCTGCCTAGAAACCAGCAAGAGATAGATGACACCTGGGGATCCACATGAAAGAGCTAGAATACCTTTTCTAAACTGCCTCTTGAGACAGTATTTCCCAAACCTTTTGACTATCAGAGAGACTGGAAAGCAAGTACCAGAAAACTGGAACTGCATGGATTTGGGCAAAAGCCTGTGTCCTGGGACTAGAGAAGTGTAGAGGAGATGGAGGAGACAAGACCAGAAAGTGAATTTGTACAGACTTGTGTAGAGCCTTGTGGGCAAAGAGAACAAGTGTCATGGCAGAGAGAGAAAATATTTCTTGCAGTGGTATTGAGGAGGAATATGAACCAAAGAGGCCAGGAAGAGCAGTTAGCAGTAAAAAGGACAAGCCCTCCAGCTGTTGCAAGCAAGGCAAAGGGCTATGTCCTACTTGTGTGAAGGGAGAGGAGCGTGGGCTCTGTCTTACAAAATCCTGTTTGCAGAAAGAAGTTGATCAGCCAAAGTAAAGAGAAAAAGATCAATGGATTGCAATAAACGGCATTTAACATAAAAATGAGTCAAATTTACAATGCAGTTAACTTGTTAAACGTTTAAAAAAATCAGCAAACAATAGCCACAATTTGTTTTGTTCAGAGCCCAGAGGTAGAGCCCAAATCCTCTACATTAATTTCTGCAAAAGCTGGGGTTGTTTTTTTTTCCAAACAGGTCTGGATCCTATTCGTTGTAGAATATACTGATTACCAACTATTTTTAAGAGCTTTACACAAACATTATTTCTTTTGTTGTGTGAAATGCAGAATCAGCCATCTGGCAAATGCCCCAGAGCTAAAATCTTTTACATGACATATAATTCAAAATGATTAAATATACAACAGAAAATAGCTATAGCATTGCACTTAAAATAGCATGAACTTTTACTGCCGATCAAAACTGATTTCTTTAGCTTAACAAGTATCCAAAGAACAATTATTTGAAGAGCTTTTAAGAGTTTCAATATGTAGCAACTAAACCTCATCTAAATTCAGTATCTTAAGTCAAATGAAAAAGGAAGGAGCCGTACAAAAGGCTGAATGCCCCTGCGTTAGAAGGAGACGTTTAAATCTATGGGAAGCTACATTCACTGCAACAAAAATACTATATTCCCTCTGTATGTGTATTGCTGGGGCTTTCCTCTCCACTGCTAAGGGCATCTGCCAAAACAACTCTTACATTCTTAGGCAATGACTAGGGACTAGCCTGGAACCAGACTGTTCATCCACTCCCTCCATCATCAGAATGGGCAGTTTCAAAGAAGAGCAGGGAATAAAGCTCCGTGCCTGATCCCCTACTGCACTCAATCTTTTTATTTTTCCCCCTGCACCACGGTCGACTTCAAGTTAAACTTGCTGTCTTTTTTCCAGAAATACTCCAGGCCTGAAAAATTGCCAGGTCCTCATCCCACACCCAATTCTCCAGTAGTTTATGAGAAAGAGCACGCAAACATCTGCATGTGTTTGGGGTACATGAGGGTAGGTACAGAAATATTACCCTGCAAAATTATGGAGTGGTTATGGCTCTGTTTCTCAGCTACATTTTTTTAGACAAGTCAAACTCTGCATTTCCCAGAAAGCACTTGGTGCAAGTCAGACCCGAGTTGTAAGGCAAAAAAAGGTCTAAATGCAGGAGATTTATGTCAAGACCTTGCGTAATTGGATAAACCTGAAATGGATGAAGACATCGCTGCCCACATTCCAAAATGCTTCCCTTCTCAATTCTTTCAGAGCAGGCACGAGAACCTTCACCCCAAGGTAACAATGTGAGGAAGAGGTAGGTCTGTGGTTGCTAAGGCTTAGAGTTACAATGGCTTCACACCCTTGCCTGAGGAGCTGGATCAGCCTTCAAACCAAGGAACCTCAGGTGTTCTAAACCCAGACTTTTCTTAACTATAATAAAATCACATTTTTTAATCTTGACCTTTCCAGCTCAGTGAGTCCTGAAGCAGCAGGATTTTCCCTGCTGCTTTTTACACCACTTTCAGGCTTGTGGAAACCCTAAGCTGAATGCTGGCTGCCTCAAGACTGCAGCAACACCAAAACCTCTCCTCTTAGTAAGACACGTCCTGGTTTTCAGGCCCAGTGCTGCTCTTAATAACAGGTATCTTCATCCAGTCACCTGACTGAACTTTTAGTGTAAAGGCAGGTTTTGCATCTTTCTGCTCTTGATGTTCTATGAAGTGACACATGTATTTCAGGTGATATCTGCAGTATAGAAGGCTACCCCATGCTCCATACACATCCTGACTAAACCTGAGGATGGGATAGGAAAGTAGCAGCACAAATATTCTCGTATTACAAAAAGCAAAAGCATGTTTCATGTGATTTAAGCCATCCTTGGGAGAACCACAGGAGCAGCAGAGCAGTTTTCATCAGGATTGTCCTTGCTTTTCATCAGATGAGAGATGACCCAGGCAATCTCCTATAACCTCTTCCATCTCAGGAGAACTAAGTTTCTTTTTCTGATGGTGTTTTCTCTCTGAAAGCTTTGGGTTTCTCTGCTGTTTGGGCACCCTAAAACCTGAGTGCCACTAGATTTCTTGCAGCTCCCTGCTTTGCACAAAACAGAGCAGAATATATTTTCTACTTTTCCCTGCAAAATTGGGAAATCTTCCCATCTTTCTACTGACCAAACTTTGTTACAAAGGTGCCAGGAGTCCTATTTCTGGGAGAAAAAAAAAAGTAAGTAATCCTGCTAGTGAAACAGGAGTCTGGTCCCGGTATCTATTCAAAATAAACAACATATCTCCTTACAAATGAGCATTCCCACTCTTATTTATGTGTCCAAGTTTGTGTGCTTCGCAATGCTGGGGGAAAAAAAAAAAGAGAAAAGATTGAAGAACACATGAGGAATCAAGAGAAATTTGAGCATCCCCAAGGAAACAAGAGGTTTAGGGACGGAGCAACAACTGGCAAGATTGCAATGAGAATTTGGAAAACTTTGCTAGATAAAAACACGTAACAAAGCTGTTGCTGTCATTTCATTCCCTGGGCCTGATTATGTTCTCGTGATGGGCCTTTGCACTGCTTTAGCAGTAAGAGCTCTTCAAGCAAATGAGTATCAGACCTCCATGTCAGTGAGAGGCAAGGCTTGCCAGATTTTACAGGGCTCTCTGTGGTGCTCTCCATCCACTGCTCTCGACAAAGAAGCGGTGGAGGCAAACTCAGTAGTTTCAAATGGCGTCTGTTTTCTTCTCTCCTGGAATAGTACCTGGGCGAGGCAGGTCAGAGCCCAGCCTGCATGTTTCCTTGCCTCCTTTCACAAACAGAAGAGAAACAATCAGAAATCGCTTCATAATAGGGCCGGGGTGAAAGGTGAGAACTGGAGTATTCTGCAAGCCTGCTGCCAGACCTGAGGAAGATAGTGTCAGTTTGGTAAACCTGTCAAGCTGTTGTAAGAACTTCCTGAATGCTTCCTACCATCTGCTTTTGATGCTTTCAAGACTTGGCTGGAAGCCTGGAGGTTTTCCTGCTCCTTCCTGCCCAACCTATAATGGAGTAATTCTGGATCTGTTCCCTGTCATCTCAGCCTCTTCCTCAGTTTCTTCTGCTTACAGCTTGGGGGGGAAGGGGTGGGTGGGTAATTTTTTTTCTTTACTGCAGTGGCCTTGTGCCCTGAATCATCTCTCCTGGGGCGGGAAGAGCTCCTCTGATGTTGAACAAGTGCCGGGTTTTTCAATTGTGTTCATGTTCTTGAGAGGAAGGGTCTGGCCTACATGACACATTCCTTCTTCACACTCACATCAACAAGTTTAATTTTGTGTACGGAGCCCTCAATGGCAGGGCCACACAAAGCCCATCCCCAACGCCCCTGTGCACACTGAGCCGGGCCAGGGAGCCCATATTGATTGAAATAAATTGGTAGGGTCTGAGATAAATGTCATAAAGGACAATGAGTTCAAAGAACAGATTAAAAAACAATAAATTGAATTCCAAGGCGTTCCCTCCTGTACTAATCTGTGTAGGTTCCTGTGTTTTTGGAAAGCATGTTGCTTATCTTCCTCATCAGTAGGCCCACTGCATTCCAGTATCTTGGATCGATGCCATTTGTAATAATCCAGATCAGTTTTTATTCAGCGTTTACAAACCAGGCCATGTATCATTGGGTATATTTTATAGCAGATGGTATCTCCGATTCATTTAACTCACCCCTTCACTTCCCTTCTCCGACACCACAGTGTAGGCTTAGGAAAGCTTTTGCAAGTAGAGATGGTCAGAATTATTTTCAACCAATAGTCAATGTGATGGGAAACGGAGTTTTCAAGTAACAAAACTGTTAAAGTGTGGCACAATGAAAAGGAAATGTTCTGTCTTCTGGAAATGCCAGGTCTGGCAGTGGGGACATTTGGAGGGGAAAAAAAAACCACCTCAGTAAAAATAAAAAGAAGTAGAGTGAATGGTTGCTTTCAGAAATCATTTTCATTGAAAAAGAAATCTGCGCTAAAAAGAAGTGATAAACACAACGTTTAAACAGCCAGGACACAAAGGCTTTGTTTCAGCTCAGGTTGCATGGTTTTGAGTTATCTCAGTGCCAACTGTTTGAGGATCTTCTGTGTGTTTTTAACTGGAAAAGTTTCTCTTTTGGCTTGATGACAACTAATTTGTCCTAAGGCTTATCAGTGTGGGGACTCATCCACGACACCCAGTCATCTGCCAGACTCTACTGAAAACACAGCTCTCCAAGGTGACAAGAAAGTTTCCTGTTCACCACACTATTTAAACACAGCCCCAAGACCCATTTCAATAACATGGACTATTCTAATGTGTAGAGATAAGCACGTGCCTCAGCCCTTTCCTGGTTCACAACATGGAGATTGTTAGCTTTTGGGATCAGTGATGAACACCTTACAACCACTCCCTTGCTTGAGATCATAATGGAAGAGATTGAGGATTTTCCTGAGATTAACATACCCAGCAGTAATAAAATATCTGCATTTGTATCTGCTTGGGAATACTGCACTGCAACTTTTGGCAAAATATGATTTATATAGCTCTGGGGATACATAAATCACTGATAAAAATAAGTAAGTAACAAATATTTCAGATCAGCGAAAACAGAACCAAATCAGGGACTTTTGTTTGAGCTTTAATCACACATCCTAGAAGACATGGCAAATAAAACCCTGGTAGTTTACCTGGCAGAAGAAGTTAATCATACCTGCATTCCTTAGAAACCCGAGCTTGTAGTCAACCACAACTCTGGTTTCAGGATCATAGAATCCATCTCCACAGTCATACCATCCTTTGGGGATTGTTCTGGGAGGATCCAGGTTTGTGAGCTGGGAAATGCCTGAAGGAAAAGCAAAACCCACCAACACCAAAGGGTTGGCTTTATTTTGCCTTTTTTCTTTTTCTTCCATTTGTGTCTTTGATCGAGGTAACTAACACATTTACATCTCCAAGACATTTGCTACGAAAACAACACAGTTATCTTACAATTAATGTTACAAAACATTTCTGCCAACTTTGCAGGTAGAGAAAATCCATCCACAAAACGTGTGTGACACCGGGAGAGCGCTGTGATTTCCTCCCTCACCGGCCTGTGGTTCAGCCCTCTAAGCCAACATTACAAATACGACCCTAAACTCCAAAATGGGGCCAGGAGAATCTTTCTGGCCTCACACAGCTACATGTCATCACTAAAACATTCTGTGTATAAAGAAGGGTATTTTATGTATTATGTATTTTACATGCTTGTTCCTTATAAAGCTTTTCACCTTTTGATTATAGGAAAATAATCATAGAATCATTTCAGATGGAAAAGACCTTTGAGATCAAGTCCCAGCTGTCCCCTCAGCACCTCAGCTCCACAGCTTTGGGATCCCTCCAGGGCAGGGCACTCCCCCAGCTCCCTGGGCAGCCTGGCACAGCGGCTGACACCCCTCTCAGAGAAAAGGTTGTTCCCAACACTGAACACAGCCCTCGAGCTAGAGCCTCACCAGGCCCCTTTTGCTCAGCTTTCCTAGATCGAAAGCACGCTGCTGTGAAGGTGAAATGCATAAAGGGTTAACCAGCATGTCAAAAGCTGTAGATAAGAAAGCTCTGTCCTAGGGGGTCACCACTCCAGAGGAGCCCAAGCCATGGACTGAGCGCTGGTGGAAGGTGGTGTCAGCATTCTTCTGGCAGCGCTGTATGGCCAGGTCCTGAAATTAGCCAGAGCATTTCTGCTCCATGTTACTCATGTAGCCAAATTAATCTTTCTTAAGCAAAGTTGTTAGTTTAATTCCTTCCAGACTCTGAGGATCGCAAACGCAATTCAGTACCTGCTGGTTTAAGACCAGAACAGATTTCTGTATAAAATCTTCTGTCGTAGCCGTCACAGTAATGCCATTTTTTATCTCTGTATTCAAGGCCATCTGCAAAAATGTATTTCCCCTGCAAGACATGTTCAAGCACAGAGTTAATAAACGTGATGGATGGACTGAGTGGGAACGAGGCTCGCGCTGCCGCTGCCAAACTGATCCTCGGCTGAGCGCTTGGGGTTAGGCAGCGGCGCTGGGGGCCACCGGCAGCCTCCCGGCAGCCTGTGGGAGCCAGAACCCAGCGAGGGGAACAAACGTCGGCTCCGAAAAATCCACTTCTTCCACCTCAAACCCTTCTCTGCGGCAGCGGAGCCCCGTCGGGGTGAGCTCCATATCCCCTCCTGCGGTACCTGCGTGGGCACCCCGCGCTTCCAGACCGCCCGGTATGTGCCGCCGGTGGGGAACAGCAGCTCCCCTTCGCCGTCAAACATCCCGTCCCTCAGCGACCCGCGGTACTCGGTGCCCGTCGGCAGCGTGTACGAGCCCTGTCCCTCCATCCTGCAAGAGAAGGGCGGTTGTGGAAGGGGCTGCGGGCAACGTCCCCCCTTCGCCCCGGTGGGGTCCGGCGGGACCAACCTGCCGCGGACACGGTCCCCGCTGTAGCGCCCGCCCGTCACCTCCATGGCGACGCGGTCACCATGGCAACGCCCCCGCGCCGCCATCACCACACACATCCCTCCCCCCATCCCCCGCCCGGCGCGGTCACCATGGCAACGCCCCCGCGCCGCCATTCTCACACACACCACCCCCCCCCCGGGGCCCGGCGCGGGCACCATGGCAACGCCCCCGCGCCGCCATTCTCACACACACCACCCCCCCCCCGGGGCCCGGCGCGGGCACCATGGCAACGCCCCCGCGCCTGCGCCGCCATCACTACACACATCCACACACGCGCATCCCCTGCCCAGCGCATGCGTGGCCGCCGAGGGGAGTTGAAGGAGAAGCCGCCATGCCCGGCTCCCTTCAAGTGCCCTCTTTGGAGGAGCTTGATGTGCAGGAGCGGGGTGAGCGCCCTGCCTTGCCTTGCCCGGGCACGGCTCGGCTCGGTGCCCACTGAGCGTGTTTGGCTCTATGTCCCGCTGTGCAGGTCGCGGTCAGCTCGGCCGTGCTGAAGGCCGCGGCTCATCATTACGGCGCTCAGTGCGACCGGCCCAACAAGGAGTTCATGCTGTGCCGCTGGGAAGAGAAGGACCCGCGGAGGTGCCTGCGGGAGGGCCGCCAGGTCAACCAGTGCGCGCTCGACTTCTTCAGGTGAGTGGTGACACCACCCCCCCCCCCAAAAAAAGCCAAAGCTCTCGCTTGCTGCGTGCTCAGGGGACACCTTCAGGGCCTCCAGAGCCTTTGTTCTTTGCTTCTCAAACGTGCCTTTGTTTCATTTTGGGCTTGTTTATTTATTCCTGAGTCTTGGGAAGCTCCACGGCCTCTGCTTCAGAGGAGCTCTCGCAGGTTTTGTTGTTGGGGCGGCCAAAGAGTGCTGGCAGGTGGTGGAAGGTTTGCTGTGTCAAACGTGCCTTTATTTCTTTTGGGGCTTGTTTTATTTATTCCTGAGTCTGTGATTCCCTGGGAAGCTCCACGGCCTCTGCTTCAGAGGAGCCGTCGCAGGTTTTTTGTTGGGGTGTCCAAGGAGTGGTGGAAGGCTTGCTGTGCCTCTGTGACAAAATCCAGGACACCAGCCTAAGCTTTGCATAGCTTGCCCTCTCTGTTTTGCCACTGTGAAAGCTCGAGTCCGAGGCACCTTCTTGAGTCGAGACCTCTTCTGACCAAAAAAAATGTAGACCCAAGGCATGTGCTGGTGTCGTGTTATCAAGCTGCTAGTAAAAGGCTGGGTTAATTAGCTTAAAGCGTGTCCTCTTCCAGTGTACTAGTAGTAAGAAACCTCACTTCTTGGGCTTAAGGTGTCAAATTTGATTTGGAAGCATCAGGGCACCGTGTAACGTACGTGAAGTTGTTTGGGAGAGCAGGGATCTCATATGGGAAGGGGCTGTGTGGATCTCTCCAGCAAGAGTACTTTCCATGCCTTAGCTAGGTTATTGCTGCTCCTGCTTGCAGCTACAATGGTACAAATTTTACTGGCCCTGGGTACCAAGTTCTATTCAATCCTGCTGCAAATACTGACTGAAATGTTCCTGAGAGCTTAAAACTCCAGAACCTACTTTATCCCAAGTTGAGGTTTGAGAGAAAAGCATTAAAAATACGACACTTACTAACAGGTTTTCTTACTGTGGTCCCTCACAGAAAGATTAAGACACACTGTGCAGAGCCATTCACCGAGTACTGGACCTGCATTGACTACACCAACCTGCAGGAGCTGCGCCGGTGCAGGAAGCAGCAGGCAGTGTTTGATAACTGTGTGCTGGAGAAGCTGGGTTGGGTGAGACCTGATCTGGGACAACTCTCTAAGGTAACTCCATACCTTTTTGACTGGATAGCCAGCTGCTTCTCTCTCTTTTTATAGATGTTTTGTCCAGACCAGGTCTCAAACTCTTTTCCTGGCCAGAAGGTGGTTCATGAACTCAACACTGGAAACCTTGTGGGCTTTTATTAGAAGTCAGCTCTGTTGGTGTTCTCCAGGGCTGCTTTCCCAGAAGACTTCCACTTTTCTTAGACAATGACACTTACTCTGACTTTCTGCTTTTCCTGGCACAGAGACCTTTCCTTTAGAGTGAAGCTCTTGGTAGTTGTGACTGAAATGCCCTTCCCCTCTCTCTCTTCAGAAATAGTCTGGAGATAGGACACGTTGTTGATCTGATGAGAGCTCTTTAGTGTTGTTTGGTATTTCTTCATAGTTGTTCCTCTAAGCTGTGACCTGGTGTAGCTTTTCCATTAAATCCTGTGAGAAGTTGCATCACTTATTCCTTTCTCTTTCCAGGTTACGAAAGTGAAGACAGACCGTCCCATGCCTGAGAACGCCTATCACTCTAGACCTAGACCAGAGCCCAACCCACCCATTGAAGGTGAGCTGAAGCCATCTCCCTTTGGCAGTAGGCTCTTCTTCTGGTCCTGGTGAAGTGGGCAGCCTGTGCTGCAGCTGAAGCACAAAGACATATTGATCACAAATGTAAATTGTCTGGTATGTATTGGGTAGAAGTTTAATGATTAAAGAACTTCAAACCATTCCATGGCTTAGTAGACTTCTTTAAACACGCTCACACATCACGGTGACTAAGCAGAGATGTTTCCCTGATGTATGTGGTTCTCTCCGCAGTCACACAGCCCTCGGGGCCCTCTTGGCACCTCTGAGGTCAGTTGCTTGGTAGTGACTGCCAGGTTGGTCCAAGAAGTCTGTGAGTATAGCCTGAGTCTTTGACTACTGCTTCAGTCAGTCCAAAACTGGAGTGAGGCCTCACTTACTGAGAGCACTGCCACTGGGATCAAGGCAGCTTTGAGGACAAACAGGTCCTTTACTCTCTCACCTGATAATTGTGCTGTTTTTTGTTTCCCAAGGGTGACTCCTGTATAGGTTGAACCCAAAATGTGTCTTGGAGCAGGGGTTTGGTTGCATCTGTGTCTTTGGCTAGATCTGACATCAGATCCTCATTCTGCCTACCAGCTTCTCACCCTTCCTGCAGGGAAGGCAGTGGCTTCCTTTTGAAACTATTTTTTGGGAACACGAGCTGCTTGATCAGAAAATCCCACTAGATTTTCAGCACCTTTAGGGTAAAACTTACCTCCTGAAGGATCTTCCTGTCCCATTAAGCAGTGTAAGGAGGCGGCTGATCTGTCTCGGGGCCCTGACATGAGGGGTTTGGGGCAGATGTTGGTTCACTGTGGTGTTCTCTTTCATAGAGGAGGAAATCAGCTTTTTAATGTCTTCTACAGGATCTAACAGTCATGTTTCATAGGCGGTAGATGTAGCTTTCTGTCTGCTTCCAGCCAATTGCAAGAACCTGATTACAAAAGTCAGGGAAAATGAAGTGACCTTGCTTTCCCAGAGCCAGGTTGTGTAGCCTGAAGCACAGCAAAGGCTGGAGTGATGCTTAGCTCCTTGAGTAGCTGTTGTTGGATTTACTGTCTCCTTGTTTGGGGTAGGATTAAAGGGTAACTGGTGTGTGGCTGCAGCATGTGTTTCTGATCCACGGAGCTAGAGGCAAAATTGTGTAACATCCATCTAAAAATAGCTCGAGCACAGTGTGGCTCTTGGGTTCTCGCTACTTGCTCCTGGGTCTGTTGAGTGAAACTCAAAGCAGGTGCCATGGCAGACATGTTTGCATTTTAAGGTTCCTCCCAGGCTGCCTCAGCAGCTCCTTCCCCAAACCCGACATGATGTGGCACCTTTGCAGCTGCTCCTTGGCAGCTCCCTGCCAGCGTTTTGGAGTAGCCACACTTTGCTGAGGAACAAGAACCCTTTTCTGCAGAGATGGGAATTAAGACAAGCTTGAGGCCTAATTACATTCAGCTGAGTGTGTGAAGTGAGGTTTGGCCAAGTAGAGGAGAAATTGTTCTGGGGTGTTAACACTTGTCACATCTGATCTTTTGTTGCTGACCCACTCTTAACAGTTGGGCAACCTCACAGGACTCCTCAGATGTTACTGTGATTAACTTACTCTTGTCAGCATACTACATGGAATGTTACACTGCTGAACCTCTGCTTTGGAATGATCAGGCATGGCCATTGCAGTTGTCAGCCCCTGATCATAACTGAAGAGTTGTTTTCCCCATCAAATTGCCCCTGCAAAGGCTGATGGACGTAAGGAGGGTTGACAGGGCTTTTAAACAGCCTTTTCTGACCCCCACCCTCGAGGTGGCCAGTACTGTCAGTAGAAAAGAGTGATCTATGCTGCAGCCTCAGAGGTGTTGTGAGAGCTGAACCCACTGCCCTTTGGGTCAGAGGTTGGTGATCCCGACCATGTGCAAAGGTCAGAATTAACCCTTTAATCCTTTACATTCCCTCTTTGGTCTCAAGCAGGAGTGGGCAGGTGAGTGTACAAAGTGAACAAAAGAAGTGATACAGTCAAGCAGAGAATCCACCTGCACTGTGAGCACTTCTTTCATTAACCTCTTTGAGGTGTTTCTTGTCTTTATTGGCTGAATGCGAGTGAAGTGTTGCTGATGTCTGTTATCTGTTGCCTGGTGCTTCGGGCAGTGCCTGGCTGGAGCCATTCCTGCTCACAGCTCTTGTGTGGCTTTGCTCAGAAGATGCCCCCTTTGAAGCTGTAATGTTTTCTTGGAAACTTTACAGCAAGTGAATGTCAAGATTGAGTAAAGACGATAAAAGCACTTTTGAGGAATGCATCTTGACAAGTTTTTGGCAGCTGGGGAGCAGACCCGAGCGACTCGGCGCAGACACCACTCTGGCGATGCGAGGAGCCTTGATGTGTTGTAGGCTCTGGGCTCTGCCAGAGCTGCTAATCACATGTGTCAAATTAACACAAGGTTAAGCCTGTGTCATGGGAGCTTGCCACAGTGGGGGTTGCACTAGGCAGAACCTGCTCTTTTCTCTTGGGTTGTGGGTGAGTAAAATCTTGATGTGACTTCTCGCCTCGGTGAGGGAGACTTTCTGAAGGAAGTCTCCCTCCAAGACTTCTGGCAGTTTGGTGTTCCCTGTTCTTAGATGATCCTGCTGAACTCCCAGGGGGAGGGTTGTATCGTGCACATTGTTCTCCCTGCTATAAAACACACATCTAGGAGTCAGTTTGGGTGAAACTGCCTGTCCAGCAGTTGCAAGCTGGGGTTGGCTCAGGCAGAACCAAATTCATGTACTCCCCATCCTCTGTTTTCAGCCTCAATGTGCTTCCAGAATGGACCAGTAAGGTAACTTCCCCCACTCCTATTCATAAGAAAAGGAAAACCTGCGTGTAGTTGTAGAGAACCTTTACCTTCAGAACAAGGATACTCCTCTAAGGCTAGAGAAGAAACGTGGAGCTCGGAGTAAGTTTGCAAAACCTTCTGGGACTCTTGCTGTGTGCTCTGGTAGAACTGTCAGAGGAATCAATCTGGGGAGGAGGAGATTCCGGACTCCCTCTTGTGGCTGCAGCAAGCTGGGCTTTGGGCATCTGGGTGAAGGTTTTGCCATCACCAGAGCCCGAAGGGGACTACTCCAGTGCTGCTCCTAGAAACTTGATCAGGTCTTTTGTGTTTGTTACACAATTTCCTTGAACGTTGTGGCACAAATAGCCCTTGGACAAAGGGAGAGAGTCTGAGAGTGTAAAGAACAGCCAAGCAGAAGCAAGAAGTGTGTGGTGTTATTTTGGATATTAAGGCAGTAAATCACCCTGGGAAGAAAAGCAGAAGCTGGAGGGGGTGGTTCAGGCGCTGGAGCAGCTCAGCAGCGCTGCTCACCCGTCGGTGCAGGGCAGTTCCTGGGGCTTGGTCGCTTTCTGCTGCAAGGACAGGTTTCTTTGTTCCCTCATATGTGTTGCAAAGGCTCCAAGCTCAAGACGCCAGAATGCAGTTTCCTCTTGTGGTGTCAGTGCTTGATGAGGGCAGGCAATGTGGAGAGCTTGAGGCTGCTTCAGGGACAAGCCTGGGACAGAAGCAGAAGCTGCTGAGCCACGAAGAGTTTGGCTGTACCTGTCAGGGTCCAGGAATGAGAGCTCAAAGGAAAATGAGAGCATTCGATGAGGCAAAAGCTCTTCTCTCTCGCCTGCATCCCAAGCATCTCCCTGTTGCTGCTGCCTGTGAAGCAGCTCTGATGACGTTTGTCTGTCACAGATGCCTGAACAAAAGGATTCCAACCTGTGAGTCCCTGCCTGGGCTGGCACAGGGGGATGGTTGGAGTGAGTGTTTTGCTCGTGCTGTGTTCTGCAGCACAAGATGGAGAATGGCTTCTGCTGTTTGATAGGGCTTGAAGTAATTTCTTCCTTCTCACTGGGGGAAAACACGGGCTGGGAAGAACGGCCGTGCCTGGTGCTTTGTTAAGCTCGGCTTTGGCTCTGATTCTGGCACCTAGAAAGGAAATAAAATACAGGGCACGGGAGCTTTGTGAAAGAGCTGTGGGTCTGTGCCCAAGTTGAGAGGCTGAACTGTACAAAACCCTGGCTCCGAGGCACTGCTCTCGCCTTTGTGAGATCAGCATGGCAGCTCTGTTAAGGGCTGTGAGTCACCCTGAGGGTGGTTCAGCTCTTTATAAGCAGTAGCACAGCCTTTTGCTTCCATGCAAACAGGAGCGAGAATGTGAATGGAGCCAGAATTACCCCTTTGGTTGGAGCACCGTCTGACCTCTGCTTTGTTCTCGCTGCCTCCCCTTTGCCGCTCTGCAGCGAGAGGAACCTGACCCACCTTTGTCTGGGGGGAAAAAGAAAGGGCTGGATGGAACCCTGAGAAGCGAATCACAGCGATTTTCCCCAGCCCACGGCTCTCCCTGGACTCTGTCCCCCAGCTCTGCCCGGCTGCTCCCGCAGGACATGGTCAGGTGTGGCCCTGCTTGGCCCTGGGCCCGGGGAAGCGGCTGGCAGCGGTCCTGACCCCGGCCATGTGCACGCAGCGGGAGGTTCTGCTGGCCCCGGGCTCGTGGCGAGCCTGTGCTCCAGGCTAAACAGAGGAAGGTGAGGGTCAGCGGCAGAGAGCTCTGCCCAAGACTCAGGAAGCACATTTTGGCAGAGGAAAGAGATACAATACGAGCAGGGAGGGGAAACTCAGCTTCCATCCAACCCCCTCCAAGAAGCTTTTGGCTCCCTACAGCTGCTGGAGTCTTCACTATCAGTTATTGGGCTCTGTATTGTTACAGGCTTTCGTGTGTTTGTTTTCTGTCTTTGACACCAGCACGTTGCAGAGGGGCAAGAACGGAGCAATACAGGAGGAGCAGGGACTGGAGGGTAGAGCCCTGCGCTGAGGGACAGGCAGCCCAGCTTCCCTTTCCTGCCTGTCACTATCTCATTGTGTGGCCTTGGGGCATGTCGCTTCCCTCTCTGCCCTGGGCTCCTCGGGTGCGATGGGCTGGTTCCACCCAGCACAGCCTTCTCCTTGTTTACTCCTCTGTGTCCTTGGCAGTGGCTGAGAGGAGTCTGAGGGGAAGCTATGCATGGCTACAGCAGCACAGGCCCTGGCGCGAGGGAGCTGTGGTCCAGCACTGCAGGAGCCCCACACGCCATCCCCCCATCGCCCCAGCCTGGCCACGTCCTCTGTGCTGAGCCACGCTGCCTCGTTCTCCGCAGTGTGCATCCTTGTTAGACCCCAGGATTGCTGCTGGAGCACCGTGTCCACCTGCCTCTGCTGTTCCCAGAGCACCAGCAGCTTCTGGGGAGCAACCAGAGCTGCTGGGTGCTGGCTGTGGGCTGGCGGGACGTGGGTGGCTGGGTCCTGCCGGAACACAGCTCCATTGAACTGACTCTTTTCCTCTCGCTTTTGGCCTGCAAGGAAATCTTTTTCCATTTACTATAAAACATGTTCCTTAATAGTGCTGAAGTGCGCTACGTATTTTAAATAAACATGAGTGGATTTGAGCCCAGGAGGACATGAAAGAATGCAGCGTTTGCGGGGTACCGGCCCGGCACACATGTCAGCAATTTGGCTGCCTTGTGTACTTTGGCTTTTAAAAAAGCATTTAAAAGTAAACAAATGAAGGAAAATCTGGCAGCTGGATTTCAAAGTAAATTGCTTTCAGCTGATATACCCTGTTTCCAGCTTGCTTGGGTAGTATCAAGCCATACACATCCAGCGAGAAGAGCGAGCGGCCAAGGAGGAGAGCGGGGGTGGGAGAGAGAACAAAAGCAGGGAAGTTCTGGGGGTTTAATTCCTCCATTTCCTTCCTTTGCACCAAACACTGCCTGCCTGTCACTGCCCTCGTGTCACACAGGCAGCTTAATGCTTCAGACAGCAACGTATGCTTCATCTTCCTTCAGTGCCTGTTCTGCTGGGCTCTGCCTCCCTTCCAACAGGCGAGGGGATGGGATGGGATGGGATGGGATGGGAGCAACATCCATGGGCCGGCATTATTTGGCAGAGCTGAGCCTTACCCTCAGCTGTGACCCGCAGCAGTGCCTGAGCTGCTCCTCAAACCCTCCTCATCCCTACTGCAGCCTCCTGAGTGCAGGGAGAGCCCCATCCTGCAGCCCCACAGAGCGGCAGGATGAATCCATGCCTCGAGGGCTCTGCAGGGGTGTGGAGCAGGGCTCTGCTCCCCTGGGGCTGCCAGCACCGGGAGGGCATCACCCCTGCAGCGTGAGGGAAGCGGAGCTGGAAGCAGCAGAGATAACAGAGTGGTTTGGGGAGCGCGGGCTGCGGCGAGGCCTCGCTCCTCCGGAAGGGCCTGTGTGTCCCAGCAAAGGAGGAGACTCAGCACATGCTGACAGATAACGAGGAGGTCCCAGGCTGGACAAAGAAGGGAGGTTGATGAGGTCAAGCTTTGGCTCAGCTTTGGGCTCCTTCTGCTTTGAGTTGCGTTTCCTCAAGTTTATAAAACTTTCTGGGGGGGGGGGGGGGGGAAAGGGCAGAGGAAGCCCGTGGGGCTTAAATCCTGGCGGCGTGGGGCCAGGGCAGGGATGCTCTGAGCCCTCCAGCAGACCCTGCACGCGGGTGCACCCGAGGCACCAGGGTACCGAGCGATCCTCTGGGGCTGGCAGTGGTGACAGGAGCCGTGGCTGTGGCAGGGGAGTGCCCAGGGCTGCCATGCTGTGGGCAGGAAGGCTCCAAGGTGGCTTTGGTGTGAGCACGTGGCTCGTGGCCCCGTGGGACAGGGCACACAGCTGCTGGGACCTGCTGGACATGTGTCTGGGAACTGAGGCTGTGGCACAGGCAGTGTCAGGCTCAGGCAGGCTGCGGTGCCAGCCCATGCTGGCAACCCGTGAGCAGGGCAGGGAGGCAGACAGCAGCAAAGGAGATGGTGTCCCTGCAGAATGCTGTGAGAGCCGCCTCTGCTCCGGAGCCGAGCTCGTGGGTGCAGATGCAGCTCTGTGAGAAGCTCGGAGCAATTAGAATGATCCCTCCCGATGGCTTTTCTCTTCCCTGTAACTCAGCAAATGAGCTCCCTTTCCTGGCTCAGGATACCTCAGCTCCTGGCAGCACAGAGGTGCTGCCAGCTGTAACCTGCGAGGCAAAACCTTTGGGGTGAGCGATGCAGGAGGCTCGAGGCAGATCCTCGGCACACGCTGCTGCCGGGGGAGCCAACGCGGCCGCCGGCACCGTGCTTATTATCCCTTGGCACGGCAGCCCTGGCACTGCTGCGGGGAGCTGGCAGTGTCCACATGCACCTGCCGGCACTGACGAGCTCACCAGCCATCTCTTGGCTCTCATGAACATGACAGCCAGGCATTTTTTTGAGTCCTTTCCCCTCTGCACCCACACGGATTCCAGCACCCTGCCCTGGTTGGTGGGTGCTCAGGGGCTCCTGGGACTGCTCTGCTCTGCCTCTCTCACACAAGGCTTGTGCTCTCCCTGCCTGGCTTTGACTGAAGCAAAACACCGGGGCAGTCACCTTTGTGTGCTCCACACCAGAGGGTTGTGTTTGGTCCCAAAGTGCTGATGGGCAAAGGCAGCTGTGGTGGAGGAAAAGGGGAACTGAAATCCCTGAGGTGGGGTTGATGTGAATAAGTGTGGACATCTCCAGCTGACCTGACTGCTCTGGCTCCTTTACTGATGACAGAGGTCAGACAAATACATCTTAGGCAGCCAAGGGTTTGGTTTTTCTCCTCCTGATGGGGTTTCACCCAAAGACTGGTGCAAGGGCAGTGTTGGGTCTGGCTGAGGGGGGCCACAGCTCTGCCTGAAGGTGCCAATGTGCATGAGGGGGAGCAGGACCCCTGAGGCAAATCAGAGTGGCTGCACTGGGGGATTTCTGTTGCTCCCACCACCGGCCAACCCCCCTGGAGCCTGGGGACAGCCCAACACTGCCCATGGGGCTTCCAGGGAAGCGATGGAGGAGTTGGGGCACAGCAGCTGCCCACTGCACTGGGCCCCTCCTGCTGGTCTCCAGGGAAGGGGTGATGTGTGAGGCAGCAGCTGTGGGCTCAAGGCAGGGAACGCTGCAGTCCTCCTTCGAGGGATGGAAACCACCCCGTGAGGAGTGAAGACAGTTCTCTGCACGTCCCTGTGATTCACGGGGAGACTATGTAAACGTGTATGGCTGTTGCCGTGGCTACGGCAGGAATCCCGGCTGCAGGGGAGGGGGAGGCACAGCCCCCGGCCCAGCCCGGGTTGGGACTTGCATTGCTGACACAGCAGCCCCACACACACCCCATCGAGCTGACACGGGAGCAGTGGGGCTGTGCCGACCCACTGCCACTGCCACAGTCCCACGGCAGCATCAGCCCAGGGGGGCACCGTCACCGAGGCACCCCCAGCCCGGGCATGGGGGCTCTGGGGAGAAAACAGCCCCAGGAGAGGGGTGTCCCTTGGGTCCCACAGCCAGATCTTGTCACACAGCAACAGAAAGCTGAGTGCAACCAGGAGATGGACGTACATATGGATTGGGGATGCTCAAAGTGCCCATGACCCTTCTGCTCCAGGTGCACCAGACCTCCAGGTGCACTAAATCCCCAGGACCACCCATCCCACTCAGCCCAGGCCAAGGAGAAGCCCTTCCCAGCAGCTTGTTTCTGGCTGTTCTTATAAAGCTGTGAGGGAAAAGGAGCTTCCCCCTCCCTGGAGCTTCCCTATGTGCCTGGGCTCTGGTGAGTGCTGTGGGGTCAGAGTTGCAGGGGGTGGGTTGTGTTGGGCCGTGTCACCACCAGTGTAGTTGTCATGAGCCTTTGCCAGTTGGTGAGTGTTGTGTGGTGAGCTGTTGGCAAGCGCTTGTGCCCGTGCAAAGGCCCTGTGCCAGGTGGTTGCAGTCAGAGGGTGAGGCTGAGAAGCAGCTGGTGCTCAAGCACTCAAACCCCAAATATTCTCGGTTACCTGTTTGTGTGTCCCCTTCCTGCTGTGGGGTGAGCAAAAGGGGTTTAAAACTCGGTACAGGGAACTCTCGGTTTACTCCTGACAACTGAGAAACGTGAGAGGGGTGAGAGCTGAGGCCGTGCTGGTGTAAATCACACAGGGACCTGCAGCATCTCTCAGCAGGGCCATGGGCAACCTCGGTCCTGCAGCCCCCTCCCCGCCTGGCCCCGGGTGCCTGTGGCTGGCGGGTGCAGGCTCGGGGCTCCCCGGCTGCTGCTTCCTCAGGACTGAGGAGCCTTCCTCACATTAATCTTTGTATTTGTATTTTGACAAATGCATGTTTCCAGGAAGTTGCTGAGGTCAAAGCAGCATCTGTTGCTCGTTATTTGGAAGGTGGGGGGGGGGGGGGGGATGCAGAGGGTCTTTGCGAGGGTTTCCAAAGCAACAAGGAATTAAGTGGTTTGTAAAGTGGAGAGCAGGAATGAGGAGCGGGCTGGGGCTTCCCGAAAGGCAGCTGAGGATGATGATGAAAATCAGATCAACTCACCTCGATTTTCTTGCAAACCTGATCTATTTTTCTTGTACCGCTGTCAGCCTGTCTCTCGTATTTCGAGTGCTTTGGCCACCACGAGCTCTGTGTTTTGGTGCTGGGATGAGCATGGCCATGGTCAGCTTTGCTGGCCCTGGGCTTGCATCAGGTCACTGAGCTCTGTGGGACAGGAGGGGAGCAAAGCTTTTGGGATCAGCAGTGTATGTCCCCTAGTCTGGTTCTACATGGAGACACAGCCCAGAGACCTCCAGAACAGGCACCGATCCCCTCTCCCTCCACCCCAGGCATGTCCCCTGTCCCCCAGAATCCCCCCCCCATGGTGTTGCCCAGCCTGTGGTAACAGCAGCGGGGTTTTTTTTTTCCCCTTCCAAACGAGGCGTGGAGGGTCCGGTGCCAAGACGAGGGCTGTGAAGAGCCCGGGAGATTTATCGCTGAGGAAATACTTTCTCCAGCGAGGGCTGACGGCCGCCGCAGGAACAATGGGAGATTCGCAACGTGAACAAAGCTGATTTCGTTCGTTCTTTTTTATCAATGCGTTTTCCTTGCGGAGCCTCCCTTCCTGGAAGTGGGGAGATGCAGCTTTCTCCACCCCCCCCACCCCATCCCCGCGCACCCGGCCGCGTCAGCAGCACCAATGGCCGTATCCTGGCTGGGAAAAGAGCTGTGAAACGCTGTCACCCGCCGTGATTGATGAGCCGGTGGCCGCGGCCAGCGGTGGGGCCGGCCCGGGGACGAGGTGCCAGGGCGCGTGCAATATCCACGTATTCTTTCATGCTCCTCGCCGGCTCCCCCGGGGAGCTGCAGGGGGAAGCTGATGGATTAGACACACACGTTCCACTTGAGTTTTCTCTGCTTTTGTGGTTTGTTTTTTTCCCCCATCCCTCCGTGTTTTTTATTGCTGCGCCTTTGCAAAATGCCTTTAACAGACGCGGGAGCACAATAGGGACCGGGCGGGCAGCGGGGCTGCAGCCTCCCTGCAAAGGTCAATAACAAGAGTGTGTGTGTGTGTGTGTGTGTGCCTGGGGACACGGGGATGGGCTGTCCCGAGTGGGTACAACCTTCTGTGTGAGGGCCACCGGCTCATTGCCACGGTGAGTCCAAACCCCGCTGCTGACCCCCAGCCCCGGAGCATCGCAGCATCTTCCCCGCGCTGTTTTTGGCCCCGGCAGAAGCGGCTGGTGCTGAGCTGGGGCATGGGGGGAGCTCTGGCCGTGCCTGGAGCTGTGGAGCATCCTTCTCAGGAGAGAGAGAGATTAGGGGGGCTCAGACCGGTGGCAGGGGCCGGTCCCACTACCAGAGCTGCATTATGCAATCCTCCCTGATCCCGGGAAATATGAAATAATTATTCCAAGCGATCAGATTTTAATTACGCAACCCCCGAGGATGATTATTGCACACCAAATTGGTGCCGAGTGCTCAGTTATGTATATGCCAAATTTAGTCTATACTATTATACCCAGTGGGTGGCCGCAGACAATCAGGAAGTAATTAGTTTTGCTGGAGGTTGCTCTGCTGCCTCTGCTTCGCTGCGCTGTCTGGGGAGCGTCGTGCTGCGCTCCGTGAATACCGCGGGCTGCGAGCTCAGAGCCCCCCGTTTTGTGAGGAGCTAACAAGCTTGTCTGCATGGCGGCCTGTAATTAGCGCTGTCCATATTCATTTGGAGACGCAGACTTGGCGCTGAGCATGCTCTGCCCAAGGAGCTTCCCTTTGTCAGGGCTCCAGGATGGTTCCCTCCTCAGCTCTGAGGGGTGTTACAGGGATTGGGGGCACTGGGTGTGCTCCCATGTGTGTGGCACCCACGAGTCCTCTCATGCTCAGGCATGAAGGGGTTGAGCCCTTGAGACTGAAAGCTGCTGCCCTGGCACCAGCCTGGCCCCATCCCTCGTGGTCAGGGGTTGGCCTGAGTGTGGGTGTCTGGGTGCCCCAGGAGCTGGGGCTGTAGCTGGAGTGGCTGTGCCCTCCCCAGAGCCATGGGCTGCTCTCAGGAAGCCCTGGGCATTGGGGATGGTGAGAGGTGCTGCATGGTTGCACCTTTCCAGGGTGGTCTGATCCTGTGGGGTCCAGGCTTGGCTGTTGGGCTCTCACATGCAGAGTTTCTGTGGGCCCTGGGGCTGTGTTGGCTGGGGGGGGCACAGGGGCACCGTGCCCCAGGGATGCCACTTGCAGCCAGTTAGTGTTGGAGGGCACCAGCAATCGGCTGCCTCTGTGGGAACAGCCAGAGCTGCTGGGCAGGAATTGTCTCAAGTATGGAGCAACTTTTACCTCTGTTACACAAAGGAAACTTTCCTCCTCTTTCTGTTGGAGATGCTCACTCCATTGAGATGATTGGCATACTGGAGAGCTGAGAAACTAAATTGTTTATACACTAATGAATAGAAGCTTGATTGCAAGATCCTGTTTGGAAAATTATAGTGCTGAATTGAAGCTGTACAATTACATCCCAAATGCTGCATATTCATTTCATCTGCTTTGCATAGAGATTAACAAGCGAACCCTAAAGCAGACTCTGAAATTAAAGCTAACACCAGATTTAGTCACAGGTTACAAACTAAATGGCATTGTTTGATGGATATGAATCTTTACCACCTGCCTGCCTGATGATTGCTAGCAGCTTACCAGACAGCAAAGGAAAAAGTTTCTTCCCATGAAAGAAGCATAATAAGATGCTGGGCTGGAAGTGCCCCCTCCCCACGCAGGCAGCCCCCCCCCCAGGCAGATGTCTGCAGTGGGCCTGGGGAAAGGGCTCCCTGTTCTGTCACTCTGTGGGGCGATGGGGAGCGGCACTAAGAGTCCCATGGAAGTCCTGGGTCCATCCAACCCCTGGGGCTGGGCTGGATCCCTCTGGATGGGGCCCCTCTCCTGCGTGGGGGCCAGTCTTGTGGGGTCCAAGTGCCTTCTGCAGCCCCTGTGCTGCATCACCCGTTGCCCTGCCTCTGGCTGTGGCTGCTCCTATCCCACCCCACTGAGCTTTGCTGGCTGCCTCTGATCTGCCTCTCCCTGTGGTGCTTCCATCCTGTGTGCTGTGGCCAGGACTGATTTCAGAGCAGAGATGGGGATGAGAAGGAGCACAAGGGGTGTGTGGGGAGCAGTGCCCTGCCTGGAGGGTGCCCATCCTGCCAGTGCTGCACAGACACCAGCGTTTGGCACTGTGCAGGTGCTACTGGGCTTGGTGGGGGGGGGGGTGTATCTATTGGAAATGGGTCCCATTCTGCTCTGAGGAAGCTGACCCCTGTGAGGCAGCATGTGAGGGGACAAGGGGCCACCAGCAGCCACTGCATGTGCAGATGGGGCTGCAGGGGCCTGTGCTTGAAGCGGGGCTGAGGATGGGGTGCAGGGCAGCTTTTGTTCCCAGGATTTCCCCCCTTTGGGGATACCTGGGGGGGGGGGGGGACCCCCCCGGCACNCTTTCCTAACACCCTCTCACAAACAACTGAGGTGGACAAGCATCTCCTTCAGTCCTTCCCCAAAACCTGCCCTGGGTGAAGGACACACGTGCCCTCAGCTCAACCCTTCACCCAGGGCTGGGCTTCATCCTTAAACCTCAACTTATCCCAGAACACTCACACTTCTGACACAACGCCCAAAGCACAACACCCTGACGTCAGCACGATGGAGCAGCCTCCTGCCTGCAGCCCCCAGCACTGGGGGTCACCCAGTTAGTGGCCTCTGGGGTGGTGGCCCCAGCCTGTGTTGGCAGTGGGTGCTGAGGCACAGGAAAAGGCACCTGTGGAGGGAGGCAGTGGTGGCTTTGCTGCGGGGGGCTGGTGTCCCCAAAAGCTGGGCTGGCTGCCCTGGGGAAGTGGCAGCTGATGGGGTGGGTCAGTGCCAGCAACCTCTGCCGGGTGCTCACAGCCCTGGGGGGGGTCCCTGTCCTGGGGTTCCCCTCAGTCGATGCTGGGTGAGGTTTCTGCTGTGGAGCTTGTCCCAGAGATGCTGGCTGGGGGGGAACCTTCCCCAGAGCCCATCACACCAGCCTCATCCTGCTGTGTGCTGTGGCCTCCAGCAGCGCTGCCTGCTGGCCCCTCGCCCTCAGAGCCTCCCCCCCCAGGCCGTGGCACCAGGGCTGGCAAAGGCTCCTTTGCTGCGGGAGGGCTGGGGCTGGTGTGAGGCTGCCGGCAGCCACACAGCCGCTGGAGGGACGTGGAGAGAGACACGGGCTGTCTCTGCCAGGAGGGAGCCCTGGCATGGGCACAGGGAAGGCAGAGTGAGCTGGTGCAGGGCCTGTGTCCTGTGTGGCAGCACCGTACGTGGGGGAAGCTGCTGTGTGCACCGGGGACAGCAGAGATCCACATCCCAGCCAGGCACAGGGCTCCCCAACCCCAGCATCAGCTGGTGGAGGGGCAGGGATGGAGGTGTCACCTCCTGCAGCCCCGCTACGAGGGGACCCTGCTGGCCCCCAGCGCAGTGTCCAGCTCCGGTTCCAGCAGCTCATCTTCCGAGAAGCTGATGTGCAAGCGCGTGTCGTCTGCGGGGCCGAAGGGCCGTGAGTCGTCTGCGAGGCTGCCCAGGCCGGCCGAGTCCTTCACCAGGGCCGCGGGGTCACGGCTGTTGGCCAGGGCACACGGCTGCCCGCTCTCCGCAGTCCTGCCCTTGCCCCGAGCGCGCTGGCAGCCCGCAGGGGTGGGCTCTGTGCCAGGGGCAATGCTCCGTGCCGGAGTCCTGCCCTCAGGGTCCGTGAGGGTGAGCGAGGGGCTGGGGTTGGCCAGGCTGATGTGCGCGGTGCTCTCGGGCTTCGCCTCCACCTCCAGGCTCGGAGAGGTCTTGCTGGACCTTTTGCGCAGGATGGGGGGTGGGGGGTTGAGCTTGGGGATGGGCTGCGGCCGCCTGCAAAGCAGAGACAGAGCTGATGGGCAAATACTGCACAAAGGCTGCCCTGGGCTGACCTTTGCCGAGTCCCCACGGTGCAACCCATCACCTACAAGCGCTGGAGCTGGGCTGAGGTGACATGTCTGTGGTGGGGGGGACAGGCACAGGACTGGCAGCCACCGCTCCGGAGGCGCAGCGGGTTCCTGACCCTGGCCTACTGAACCTGAACCAGGGCACGGCCCCTGAGCTGCCCTCCCCAGCCCCTGCTGCCGTGAGCCCTCCCAAACCTGGCCCATGCAGTGAGGGAATGGGGGGGCTCTGCTTAGGGTGCCCCTGCTCCAGGGGGATGTGGCGTATCCTACCTGTCCTCATCCCCTCTGTCTGTGTCGTCCTTGTGCCGGCTGCTGCTGCTGAGCAGAGGGAACTCACTGACCTCGGAGCCCTCCACGCGCCGGCTGAGCCCGTCCTGCCCCTCCAGCACAGACACACACTCGTCCCCGTCCTTGCTGCCCCTCTCCAGGCTGCCGAGGTTGAGGTAGGAATCCCCGGGGCCCAGGGCTGGCAGCGAGCCGGGGGCCACGGGGCTGCCCAGGATGCTGGCGGGGCTGGAGGTGGAGGGCAGGTGGATGTCCAGGCTGTAGTGGTTCTTCAGGTTCAGGGAGAGGGACTGAGCCAGGGACAGGTTTTGCAAGGAGCGGTCAACTGGTGAGAGAGGGACAAGGAGCATATGAAGAGCTGGGGATCTCTAACCCAGCTGCTCCCTGTGACCGTGAGGGGTATGGAGATGCTCAGAAGGGACGGTACTGGGAGCATCCCCCATGCTGGGCTCACAGCAGTGTGAGGCCGCTGCCCTTACCCGGCTGCCGGTGCTGCTCCCGGGCCTCCAGCACCGTCAGCTGCCGGACCAGGAGGGACACGTGCTGCAGCAGGTCCCGGTTGGTCAGCAGCAGCTGCCGCACCCGCGCCTGAGCCTCGATCCGCGCCGCTGTCTCGGCTGCCAGCTGGTCCTTTAGGAGCTGCACCTGGGGGGGCAGGCGGGGGGGTGTCGCTGTGGGGATGGAGTGATGTGGGGGTGTTGTTCTGGGGGGTGTCTCTGTGTGGCTGTCGTGTTGGGGCTGTCACTGGCGGGATGGGGTGATGTGATGTGGGGCTGTAACTGTGGGGCTGTTGTGGTGTTGTTGCCAGGCTCTCGCTGTGGGGATGGGGTGATGTGATGTGATATCGGACTGTCACTGTGAGGCTGTTGCTATGGGGATGGGGTGATGTGGGGCTGTCGCTGTGGGGCCGTCCCTGGGCTGTTGCCATGGGGATGCGGTGATATGGGGCTGTTGCTGTGGGGCTATTGTTCTGGGGCTATCTGTATGGGGCTCTCTATGGGGATGGGGTGATGTGAGGCTGTGT
>WBNH01005099.1:0-37312 GCA_013401255.1 Urocolius indicus | reverse complement strand
ACTTTATGTTAGTTTAACTGAAAGCTTCTTTCTTTCAACAGCCAGGGACAACTACATATCCTCAGCTGATGTTATTCTTGACTACATGTTGCCTACAAAATAAAAGGTGGGATTTTATGAAACTGTAAGCACTGATGATTAATTCAATACCCTTTGAAATGTAATTGTGCCAATGATTAATATGACCTTAAATTAAACTACTGCAACAAAGACATTTGAAGACTCTCAAGTAAAGCTAATCTCATAGGAAAGTCATTATTTAGGACTGGTGCAAAACATTTACGGAGTATCTCATGAATACCAAGCAATTAAGCTTATTTTAACACTGCTAATCCCTCTTCAAAATCTGGCACAACATTAAGAGCATGAACAAAGCACTGACATGAGCAGAAATAAAATCATTAATTTGTCTGGCTGAAGGTCTGTGGAAGCATGCTGAAGATAACTTATATAATTACCTATGTAATCTTAGTATTTTGCAGCAAAGATATCTCTTTGCTGATGTAATATTTTTGCATCAACTAACACAGACAAAACCATAAGTTGTAACAACTTGAACAAGTAGTTTTAGAATTTTTAAATGGATTTTTTTTTCTTTGAGTGGGCAATTTCAGACCATTAGAATTCCCTTCCATTTTCTTAAGAAATCTGTCTCATTCACAACAAACATACACACTACTAAGTGGTGTTCCCTCTGTGAGATATATGGACTTATGACACTATACAAATTCAAGGCTAAAGTCTTTATTAAAGGAAAAAGATGTTAATACCCTCTTTTCAGCCAGTTTCATTTTCAAAGGACTCAAATGCACAAACACCACAATATTTCAATTTTTCTAGTGAAAACTCTCAAATGTAAAGCTAACTCAAATTACTGTGATGTTAGGACTATAATCTTATGTTTATACTTCTTCCTTTCTACCTCTGAAAATAAAGCATGAGAAGTTACCTGTGCTGTGCAGATGTTGCTGGTAGCTTTATCCCTCCTGATATGCTGCTCTCGTGTTTGCAAAGCAAGTCGATACACTTCCTTTCCATTTGCATCTCTAAGTCACAAGCAAAAATGTTGCTTCTGTTACTTTAAAATTACAGCAATTTAAAACATTAGGCTCTATACATGCCGACCTGAAACTAGTTCTCTATTCTCAGAGACAGAAAGGTGCTGGACAGTATAAGGCACAAGCCAGGACAGTGTGAGACAGAGTGTGAGACTGAAGCTTCTAGATCTTTATTTACATCATAGCTGACAAACAGGCAGGTAGAGCACACAGTGAGTTTTCCAAGATTACTAGACTTAAACTTTGTATTTGTCTTAAAATGCCACAGATTATTGTAACTGTTTTAACTGAACACTAATCCAGACCTTAATTTGAACAAAGGTTGAGAAGGCAAGATCTTTCCTAATGAGGACAAGCAAGAGAATGTTGAGTTGGCATATAAAAATAACTCATTCAACAAGGCTATATGAGGTAACTGAAAAGGCTCTGGTCAATCCATCCTTTAAGAGGTCCCTTTGTAGGATTTCTAACACATTAAAATGAAGAGATAACAGTCAATCAAATTTCCTTTTAAAGTATGAAAACTTTCAGAACAGCCAAATTTGTACACACTTACATAAAAATATATGTATTTATACACATACATGGGAGTTTGAATAGATAGACTTCTTATCTCAAGTACAGCAGTTACATGATACATATTTAAATAATTTTTTACTCTAGCAGTTTTTTAGGACTTTTACTATACAGCTCATAAATTTATTATTAATTCACCTCAAAGAACCTTGACAGACTGTCAAAATGGGCTGATGAGAACCTCATGAAGTTGAACAAGCGGAAATGCAGTCCTGCACCTGGAGAGGAATCACTCTATGTACCAGTACAGGATGGGGGCTGACCTACTGGAGAGCAGCTTGGCAGAAAAGACTGGGAAGTCCTGAGGGTCACCAAGTTGAACATGAGCCAGCAAAGAAGGCAATTGGTATCTTGGTCTGTATTAGACAAAGCTTTCCAAGAAGTTGAGGAAGGTGATCCCTGCTCTCTCATCACTAGCAGTGAAGTACAGACCTGGAGTGCTATGTTCAGTTCTGGGCTCCTCAGTATGAGGTACAGAGGTACTGGAGAGAGACCAGCAAAGGGTGAGTTAGATGTTGAAGGGACTGGGCCATCTCTTCTACAAGGAAAGGCTGAGAGAGCTGTGATGGTTTGGCCTGGAGGAGGGGAGGCTCAAGAAGGACATAATTAATGTGCATAAATACCTGAAGGGAGAGGGCAAAGGATAAAAAGGATAAAAGCCAGGCTTTTATCAGCAATGCCCAGTGACAGGACAAGAGGCAATAGGCACAAACACATGAGATGTTTTCTGAACACAAGGAAACACTTTTTCACTGTGGAGTGACTGAGCACTGGCACAGGTTGCCCCGAGAAACTGTGGAGCCTTCTTTCTTAAAGATCCTCAGACGCAGTCCTGGGTTACTAGCTCTAGGTTATCCTGCTTTAGCAGAGGGGTTAGGCCACATGACATTCAGAGATCCCTTCCAACCTCAATCTTTTTGCAGTTCTGTGATCAAAAACTTTTAAAAAACACAGCAGAAAGCTGCATTGAAAAAATAACATAGCTTTTTTCCATTTAAACATTTAAACATTTTCTTTTCCATTTTTCTCGAGATGCAGAAACATTAAAGTAGTAAAAATATTAAACTAGGTGTAGTCAAACAGTAGCAGTAGTTTAGCCTTGGTAAATAGAATTATTGTCCTTTGGTAAAAGACTGTGCCAGACTGATAAAAATCTGAATTGGAGATCAGTAAAGCCCATGGATATGTTTGGAATAAATAAGATGATTAAAAATGTATTTGAAGGAATATTACTATAAAAAGGAAACATTTATAAGCTTACTGGTAACTGTTAATGTCACTAGATACTTCAGTTTCTGAAGTACTTCTGAATAGCTTCCGTATCAAAGATATGCAGTCTTTACAGTCACAATTACTTTGTGTTTCTACTTTTCCTTGTTACACATTTTGTCGAAACTCAAAATACATCACCACTAACTTGAATTATAAGCAAGTTTTTGCACATTATGTCTCTCCATTGTTTAAGCTTGACTAACATTTGAAATACATAAAGTTCCTTCCCGATTATTCACTGAATTTTCTATGGGCATCTCTTCACCCCACATTGCAGCAAGCACTGTAGACAGTTCACAGTTTCATTTCACACAGAGGCAATTCTTTAAGCTTACTTCCTAAGAACTGGAGGCACTTTTTATTCTACTAGTTTTCAAGGAAAAAAAAAAGTGGTTGGTAGAACACTGTGGTCAGCTCTCATCCATAAAAGCTGCACAAGATGGTCATAATGTGTTCTACTTTCACCTTCCCTGAAAATAGTGATGGTGAAGACAGCCCTTACCTTGTAACGCCCACCATTCTGCCTGGCATCATTCTCACGAGATTTTCCTTAACAGCAAAGAACGCTGCATGGGGTCCCCCATAGCAGAGGGGCACACCAAACCTCTGGGAGCTACCCAGGACAACATCTACCCCAAACTCTCCAGGAGGCTTCAGAATACAGAGAGCCAGAAGGTCGGTAGCACAGCAGGCAAGAGTCTGAGAATAGAAGTGCACAGAGGAGTCAGCCTCTTTTCTGATGGGAATTAAGTTTGAACAAGATACAGCTTCAAACAGTTCCATTTCACTTGCACAGAGCTGAGGCGTAATGGTTGCCATGGTCGTAATGGCTATAAATTGCATGAACCTAAGGAGTAATATAGTCAATACAACACACAGTTTCTATGACTATAGATGTTTGATGCATTGGACTGAAATCTGTCAGACCAACAAAATATACTTTACCCCATTCTGATGAGCTCTTTCAACAAGTTCAGAGAAGTCTTCCACCTTTCCTTCAGTGTCTGGATACTGAAATAATACTCCGCTGACATCCTTTCCACTGAAATCCATTTCATGGGGTAACTTGAGCTCAGTAATAACACCTGTGTAACTGGAAAATAAAGACATACGCAAGGCAACATATTGAACTCACTTCCTGTCTTGGAGCAACAGGTAATACAATTTTTTCATGGCCTGGTATACAACCTTTTTCTTGAACCTGCTTTGTTTGAACACTGACAAAGTTTCATGTCCTGATATATAGTACTAAGGAAAGACTGCATTTCATATCATCATCTGAAATATGGAGCAGCACAGAGCAGAGGGTGCATAACCTACTGGGTATCAATATTTTGCTTATTTAGCATGCTTAACTTTGAGAACTAAGTCACAATTTTAGAAGACAGTTACTTTAGATTGTCAACTTTAAATGGATTTAGCTTTCATTGAAAGAGAAGTTTTGCTATCTAAGGTAATTCATTTTCTAGTTAAAAAAATAACTAGACTAAGTTCAATAACCAAATATATATATTTGCACAAACAACTTAGGGAGAAAATTAAATATTTTCTTTTTATCAGATGTTTAATCCCTCATGCATCTTTAATTACTTGCTGCTGTGTTTGAAAAGTAGAAGCAATGCCAAATGTTAACAGATTTCTGATTCTATTTTGCAAAGAAAGCACAATCCTATATTCGAAAAATGTTAGATATATGCTTAAGAGGGATAGATTAAAAATGATTCAGTGGCAGTGAAAAGATATGGCAGAAAATGGAAAAAACTCCATTACTTTGCTCTGGTTTGTACCACTGCTACAGTCTGAGGGTGGCATCGAGCATCTACATAGAATTTCCTTCTTTTGTTGTGCCTGTTAAAAAAAAAAAAGGGGGGAGGGGGTTACATATCAGGAATATTTTTGTTTTCCATGGAAATAAAATGAATTGGTTTTCTAAATGTGAGTTAGGTTCCTAAGTTAAAAGGCAGATTCAATTTTGGTTATCATAAGCAAATTAAGAGTAAGAATGAATTAAGGTTCTGGTCTATAAGAAATTTCGTACCAGACACTCAAATGTGACAAAATGTGACAAAAATTAAATCAGATTATGAAACAGAACAAGAAGCAGGAATGTCCCATCCCCTCCTTCTCTTTTAAAGGAACACAACTGTGGTCTTTCACACACACTTTCAGAGTTGTCCTGGATAACAAAACAAGAGCCATCAAAGTAGTAAAATGGAGACTAAAATAATTGCCCAGCTCTCTCTGGTAAATGGGATTTTATGTCAGACTGGTGTTTTGAACAACCAAACAGTTACAAGACAGTCTCTGCTTCCTGATACACAGTCCTTCCTGATATACAGTCCTACAGAGGCTTTCAATCATCTTTTAAATTTCGTTTGATTTGTAAATCCCTTTCAAATGTTCTTACAATCCAGATCCATGAAAGTAAATTTGGATATTCCAGTACCAGTTGCACTTTTAGCAGCTTAGGACTGACATACTTCTCTAGTTTTTAAAGTTCCTTTTAACCTATAGGAGAAAAAAAGCAGTTCACATTTTCAGTGTTCAGGGACACAAGATATTCATACCCACAGACTGCTAGTCTATGCAATAAACGCTTCTCTACACCCTAACAGAGAGGCAATGTCAGGTGAGGGAGCCCAAACAACACCGTGTCCTGGCCCCTCCCAAGAGATGGGATATGGAGGTATCAACTTGTCAGAGACCCATGTCCACAAGCACAGAAGTCCCAAGGCAGATGGGAACCCTGACTTTCTGTCAGAGCCCACCCTGGGAAATAGAGGAAGAGCATTATGAGATTGCAAGAGCTTACGAGATGTCTAGGGTAAAAGGAACACACTAAGTGATTCTGGGAGGAACAAGTGTAAGAAAATAAGGGTAAACAGCACCAATCATCTTAGTCATCTTTACATAGTTGCTGGCTGATGTACTTGCAACCAAATAGTGCAGTCTGTCCTCTTTTTACGTTCCATGGGCGAGGGGACTCTGTATTCTTGGAATGGGTGAGGTGCGGAGGTGTATATGGCTGTCTGGGTGCCAGCAACGGGAGTCAGACCATGGAGGATCCACATGTCCATGGTGCAGCAACTGGAATGATAGGAGTGGGTGGACTTCACTGCCAGCAATCAAGCAGCATCTTATCCACAGGGACCTCTGTGTCCGTGGTGATTGCAGCTCGAGTTGGTATCTAGGTGCCAGCAGCTGGGCTGGTACCATGGGCGGAGCAACTGAACTCTCTTCAGTAATTGCAATTCTGTCTTGTACTGGGAAGCCTAGAACTGGACACAGCTCTTCAGATGTGGCCTCAACAGTGCTGAAGAGATCGAAAGGACCACCTCTATTGACCTGCTGGCAACACTGCTACTAATTCAGCCCAGGATTATAATTACCTTCTTTGCCATCAGTGCATATTCTGGCTTCTCTCCAACTTGGTGTCTCCAAAGACCTCCAGAAGCCTCTTAGGCAAAGCTGCTTTCCAGTCTGCATGTACTTCATATGCCTCAGGTTGTTCCTACCCAGGTGCAGGACTTGGCACTTCCTCTTGTTGAGTTTCATAAGGCTCCTGTCAGCCCATTTCTCCAGCCTGTCAAGGCCACTGCATGGCAGCACAGCCCTCTGGTTTATCAGTTGCTTCTCCCTGTTTTGCATCACCAGCAATCTTGCTGAGGATACACTCTGCCTCACCATTCAGATTATTGATTAGACCCAATGTTGCTCCTATGGTATACCATTAATAACTGGCCTCCAACTGCATTTCATGCCATTGATCATCACTCTCTGGACTCAGACTTTCAGCCAGTTTTTAATCCACTTCATTCACCAAATCCAGCCCACACTTCTTCAGCATCTCTGTGAGGATTTACAGGAGACAATATCCACTCCTCTCCTCTCATCTACCAAGCCATCCATTTACTTGTCAAAACTTCAGAGGTTGGTCAGCGGGATTTCCTCTGTGTGAATCCATGCTGGTGACTCCTAATCTTCCTCTTGTCCTTCACATGCCTGGAAATGGTTTACAGGACTAGCAGTTGTTCCACCATATTTGAAGGACTGAGGTGAAGCGGACCAACTGGTAGTTCCCTGCAACTCCATTCCTGCCCTTCCTGAAGATAGCAATGACATTTGCTTTCCTTCAGTGATGATACAGCTCTCCTGGTTGCCATGATTGTTCAGAGATAATCACAAACGGCTTTGCAATGACATCAGGCGACTCCATCACCATTCACAGGTGCATCTCTTCAGGCTCATGGACTCACGTATGTCCAGTTTGCTTAAGCATTCTCTAACTGACTATCCTCCACAAAGGGTAAGTCTTCCTTGCTCCAGACTTTTCCTTGGTCTCTAGGTCATCAGGTTTCTCAAGGCGTTAGATGTCTGAGTCAAACATTCACATCAACACTGGGAACTTTTCTGGAGGCTTAACTAGACGGTCTATAGCTGTATAGTGAACTGTTCACAGTGAAAATACCACATTCAACTTCAACCCACTCATCTGCGCCTACACAGCAATGATTCCATTCAAATTCCAAAGCTCCTTCTTACTGTGATTTAACCATATATATGAACACAGTACCTGTGACATAATTGCATGGCTTCTGCAGCAGCTGTCCCCTCATCCAGCAAAGATGCATTAGCCACATCCATTCCTGTGATATCACACACCATAGTCTGGTAATTTAGCAGGCTCTCCAGCCTGCCCTGGGAGACCTCAGGTTGGTAAGGAGTATACTGGGTAACCCTGTAAGAAAAGAAATTCTGAGGCTGAGTCTAGGAAAACAAATATGTAACAGAACTATGTCAATATGTAACTGAACTACTTCATGGGAAAAATAATTTGTAATGCAGAATTCACTAATATGAAAGTTTGTTAGAAAAAACAGTTATTTTTATATGGCTGTGATGTATTACTGTCCTGGAAGCTTGAGAATATTTTTTTCCTTCTGGCAATTACTTGAGTTTTTACAAGTAGAAAATTCTATTTCTCCATTTTGAAAAGATAAATCACTTTTAAAACAGAGGTGTGAGTGCATCTTGGGGAGGAGAGAGAGGAAGCAGGCATTCAGCATGGGAAAATTGAGTCAAGTCATAATATCCAAATGAGGATACTTAGTCTAATCATATGAGGTAGTACCATGATTTTTCAATACTGTTTCTGAAGTCCTTTCCTTGACAAGTCCTCTCCACTCTTGTGGGAAGAAACACACTCATCATTTCACCAGATCAACCTCAGAAATGTGCAATTTCTTGTGAAATGACAAGTTTCCATATATGTTAGGGGAAGGAAGTGAGACTGGTGTGAGTTTCATCTGTGGTCATTTAGAGAACAAAACAGTGGAGGCAATACATACGCAATTTCTGAGAAAAGGCAACAATTAGGAGAAACATTCCAGTGTAACAGTTCAGAAAAACGAAGTAGCATGGGTCCAGAAATGAAAGGCAAGAACTGAGATCAGACTCTCCTCTCACTGCTGAAAATTTTGGCATCAGATTCCAAAGTGGTTCCGGTCAGACTTTAAGCCAGTTTAAATTCAGAGTAGCAGCCAGAAACAAGTGGCAAATGTTAACACATTTCTTCCACAGGAAAGAAAACAACAAGTCATTTTTCCTATTGAAAGGGCAGTAGTAAACCCTAGACTTTTGTGTGAGAAAGTATAGCCATTAGTGAGAGACCAAAGCACTTGGAAATCACATGAAGTCCTTAGGAGGTGAGCTTCAAAGAGTTGTGAAGAACAAGCTGCAGAACCTGTGATACAAGGCAAAATAAGAGCAGCAATAAAATAATTCAAGAGAGAAGGTAGAAAAAAAGGGTTGAAAAAGAAAATGGAAGAAAGAAGAACAAAACTTAACTCAAACTGTAATATATGATGCTAATAGATCTACTGTCTCTTTAAAGGATATATCTGCTCAATTTTTCATGTATGCTACTCAGTACCAAGACAGAAAACTATAGCTTTATATAAAATTAGATAGATATGGAGGATTTCACCAAATACCAAAGGTTTTCCCTACTTCTTAGCCAAGTCTAACGCTAAACTACTTATCATCATACACTTGATTGCACCGTTCACAAGTGAGACCATGTCCTGGGCTGCATACAACACTGCTCATCTCCATAGTCATAAATGTTTTTTTTCTCCATGGCTGCTAAACACATTTTACAGTTTGTCAGATAAACTTTAAATCTGAGTCTAAAGATTTGTTTCTTGAATGGTCCCCCAGACACTCAGTTCTCACTAATAAAAAGAGTTTTTTCCCAGTTCCTTTGCATGAACAATGAGTTTTCTTGCTTAATACAAGAAACTCCTTTCTACTTGAGGTCAACAATCTTACTTTCTCCTTGTATTTCCACTAAAGGCCTTTCTTTGCATTATAATTAAGGTAATAAGAATTAAAGTGTTGAGTTCAATTGAAATTATTGAAACGTATTAGGGAAATACTACTCAGTCCAACAGAGTAAAAATCAAATCAAGAATCATTGGTTAGTACCTACTCAAATAATCAGTTATTGGAAGTGAGATATTAATTAAAATTGAATATATCGGCTTTATTGTTCATTTCAACAAAAACATTGCTTCACTAAACAATTACTAATTAGGAACTGATGCAATATGAGAAAAGTATGGGGAAAAAAAAAGGAAAAATACCCCAGTAGTAGAGAAGCAATACTTCAAATTAAACTTGGCTGCAAATTTTGCTCCAGGACATTAAAGTTGTAGTTGTTCGTGAGGTATACAATTCTCCATTTTCTTTTTAAAGACAAAGCACCTTTCTTAACATATAGTGTTCACAACTCCTTGATTGATGGGGACCTCCTTTCCTAAGATTTAATCTTATATGATTAGAGACAGACCCCCATGGAATGCTTGCCACTCAAATTAAGTACCTAGAAATCTATTTTAAAAGCCATGTGAGTTTCAAAGCTTATGCTCAAATGATTTTTCAAAATGAAGCTTTTTTATTGTGTAAAACAAATAAATAAATGAATCTATTCTTAAACTGCTGCTAGGTAGCTGCTAATCTGATGGTTCCATTCAATCATTTCAGTTCTACCCCACGTAGTTGGGATAGTACACTGCATTACAAAAGAGAATTAATGAAGGTTTGTGATTTTTATGTTACGTCATCTTTCTTTGTGATTTTTTTGCTATACTTTAACTGAATCTCTGGAAAGCTAATGTATCCATAATTAACTCAATAATTTTATCTTGTTATAAATTGTGCTCTTGCAGTTTTAGACATCACAAAACTAATCTCATGTAATAGCTAAGCTAGAATTAATTTCTAGTTAGTTATAGAGTATCCTTTTTGAGATCTGACAAAAAGATGAAACAAATTTAAAGTAAGGACAGACCACAGCATCCTTGAGCCACCAAAAAAAAAAAAAAAAAAAAAAGGAACTATTACATCTGACAACAGTGAAGTTCAGTCCTGAACCCAAGAAATTTTTCAATTATCTGACTCTAATGGACCAGACATCACTGCTGAGGACAACATTGAAACCAAAAAGCTGTGTTTGATTTAAATGTTCACATATATAAATTCTATAGTGTAGAAAGATACTACAATAAAGCTTTACAGTTAGGAGATGGATATCCCAGTGCCAGCAGTTGCATCCAGCCTGTAAAATTTCCAATGCCACTCTGTAGAGTTCCAGATGCATCACCTGGGACTTCATGCATCTTTGAAGAGCAGTTATAAGGGTGTTCCTGAAATAGCAGCCTACCTGAGAGTTTGAAAACACTGGAAAGTCTTATGATAGGGCATGGAAATGTGCTAGTTACTTCTTGAAGCATGAACACTGAATTTACTGCAAATTTATCAGGCTTTGTAGTTGCTTGTGCAGCTTTCTCTATCTGGTCTGCAAGAAGAAACTAGCTGCTGGATTAAAAGGTATCTGAAAAATGTCTCTCCTGAAGTTTTGAAATAGCTTCTTTCACAAACACAGGAGTAGCTAAAATGGGATTCAGAGTTAAAAGAATAGGATGCCCATGCTTTCATAAAGCTATTAGTGTAAGAAATTCCTGAATGATGACTTCCCAGGCTCTTATTAGTGCATAGTTTTGCTCAGACAGTTGTTTTATCTCACAGTACATAATCTATTGACAGCTTCTCTTGCAAATAGAGATATTATGGATCATTGCCCAAACACTTCAAAAAGTTTTGAAACTTTTCTTAACAGAATTTGAGATTTGGCAAGACTTGTGTGGTAATCTTCTAAAGAAAGCAGTGTGAGTCAGTAGCCTCATTTTCAGATGAAAATACTTTTAATTTTAAACAGTTTCCTCCTCTTTCGATTCCTACCTCCTCCTAGCAAGTAGAAGTGTCCTAAATACTGTGGACTCCTTCACTATTGTGTGCACAATCTTTTATAAACTTGCATGGTATTCCAAAGCAAGCCCTGCTCTAACAAGGGCCAAGCAATGAGAAACTACAAGTCATGTGAAACAGGCAGAACAGACTGACAACAATAAGCTCCCTTGGAGCTGCAGTGTGAAGTGTGTTAGCATGGAAGGTGTTACACACTGAGCAGATGTAAAGAGAGGTTTTATTTCTTAAACATATTCTACAAAGTCTATACGGATACTTTTGCCCAAATGCACATACAAATATGCCCTCTTCCCAACAAACATTTTAGCCTTCACTTCAGTCATCTAAAAGTTCAGCTTTTGGCCATCTAGTTTGACCTTAACAGACACGCCAAGAATAGATTTCCGGATAGACTCTCTCACTTGTTTCATTAATATTATGTCATTTTTAAGGATTTTTTAAAAAATGCAGTTCATTTTGATCTACTTATGTTGTAACTGTTCTTATATTTGCCTGATTATTGCCCCAGCAACTGATTATTTTTTTTGCCACACTGTACTGAAATAGTTAGATTTCACATGTTGCAAAAAGTGGATAGGGATAAGGCCAAACACAATTTTGTATAGATGTACTGCATAGATTTCTTGAGTCCAGGAAAAGCAACTTTTTGTTGGTTCAAACAGAGCAGACAAGTCTAAACACACATAGACTTGAAGGTCTCCAGATATATAGATCTACTTATTGCAACTCAAAGAACAGAAAATGCAACATCTAAGTAACAATCTAAGTAACAATGACTTTTTACATTGATTAATTTCACTCTTTGGTTGGTTGCTTGGTGTTTTTTTGAGTTTCTCTAACTTTCAGATACCACTTTTCTTAAAACAAAAATTGCTCAGTAAAAAAGATGACAGTTATTATTTGAACACAATACAGGAAAAAAAATGTTAGCCACTAAAGATAAGGGAACTTATAAAGCAAACAAGACAATGCTGAGTACCAGTGGCATCTAGTCTGCTAGAAAGTGAGACTCTACATTAGAGTCATTTTTTTCTGTTTCAGCTGGAAAAGATCTTTAAGGTCATCAAGTCAAACCACTGACCTAATACTGCTGGGCCCAAATGTCAATGCTAAATGAGTGTTTATAATTAAACCGTAATGCCTTGGTCAGGAAAAGTACATTAAGAGAGAAAAGCCCATTATTATTTAGATTAGTGCTGTTCATAAGGTCAATGTATTAAAATATTTTCCTTTTTATAGTGAAGTTAACAAATAAATAAACTGTAAAATTAAAATCTGTCAGGCTATTCTTTCACTTGACCCAAAAACCTGAAGTGTCAGCCATCTGATGAGGGCAAAGTACAATATCCTTAGCTTCTTCAGTACTGCTGTCTACCTGTTTTCCAGCATCAAAGAATTATTAGTTCAGACCAGAACAAACTTAATGGATACACATTTTATAGGAAAATAGACAAGGCTGTCTTTACAAATAAAGAGGTAGCAATGGGGCTTAACAGGCATCATTTGAGGTTTGCAGACGCAGCAATGAGCTTAGTAGACCTCATCTGAGCTTTGCAGAACAATATAATATCTTGACATGACAGAGATTTGAAAACAATACAATGTGGCAGAGTGGTTTGAAGGCCTAATAACCAACAGGGGCTAGGTGAGAAAAAAACAACAAGAAGGTAGATTCTGTTGACCTCTGCCTGTTCGTGAAGTTAAGTTTAGTAGGTATGCTTAATAGGTTTACAAATATTAACTTCGCCACCCTGGGCAGCATAAAGTTGGAGATAATGAGACATACAATGTACGATGGAAGAGGAGGGGAATAGATACTAAAGCAAGCCATGAAATAGTTGCATTGGGAAGTCCATCTATTGGGAAAGCCTCAGGTGGCCTGGAAGTTGGGATAAAAGGAGGTTGAGCCGTCCAGCAAGTTGAGAGACAAGGAATGCCCCAGTAGACTCTCCTTTTATTCAAATAGTTTACAGGACTCCTCTGTCTGCATTGTGAATTATGACCTCTGTCCTTGAGATTTTCTGAACACATTCAATTAATACTCAAGAAATCATTACCAAGACAAAAGCCTGTAAAATTTTCAAATTACTTCCTCATACAAAAACTATAATTGGAGTATTGCATAGTATTTAACTATCTCCACCTAAAATTGCATAAACCAGTGGAGGAGGGAGCTGTTTTAAATTTAGGCAGAAGTTAGGAAGAATTACTTTAGTTCAGAAGTTGTCTGTGTACTTCCTTAATGCAAACAAATATTTTTTATTTAGTTCATAATAAATAGGATCTGTGAATAGAAGTCACAAACATCAATTAAATATTTTACAGCAAAAGCTTCCTTTAATTTTCTTTTTTTTTTCAGTCTCTGGCGAAAGCATGAACATCATAATTCCTACACTTGCACATCAGTACCAAACATGTTAAAGCTTTAGTTAAAAAAATATGTTTGGGGTATATCTGCCTATGCTCAGTCATAAGATGAATTTGAAACATATATTTATACATATCTATGTAAAAAGAAAATGTGGTACCTTACCATCCCGCATTCTCCAACAAATTCCGTGCAATGGGCTGAGGCACTGAGCAGTTGTAATAACCCATGCCTATATAAGACCTCCATATCTTGTTCTTGCTTGCAATACTGTATAGAGTTTCAAGGATTTCATTTTCACCTAATTGAAAAGAAATTATGTCAGAAAAATATAGCTTCATATAATGCTAACAATTTTTAATGGAAATGCCTTGTACTCATGTCCAAAAAAGAAAAAGAAAAAAAAAAAAAGAGATAAAAAAAGGCAATACAGGTGATGAAAATGCCAACAGTAGCACAACAAAGCCCAAACCAAGAGACCAGTAAAGATAAAATAATCAGCTGGTAAAATAATCTCGGAAAGTTTAAATTCTAGGAAAATTATGGAAAACACAGCTACTGAAAACCAACAGGATTTCAACCACTGTGGAAACAATAGTGAGAGAAACAGCTGTAGGTAAACAGCTTATGGAGCCCTTGCTAACGCAATGTATTCTCTCCGTCGCTTGCACATGCATTAAAACATACCTCAGAAGTCACCTTTTACTAGCTAAACCTTGCAGAATCAGCACTGAATGAAGCCATAGCAACCCACAATTATTATTTGGTCCTTCTATAACTTTATTTTCTTGCATTTTCACTAAATAGTTGATAAAACAGTTCAATTAATTAAATTTTAGTAAGTTTCACCAATTTATTAAAAAAAATAATAAAGTGTTAGTATAGTACTTCTAGCTTAAGACCTTCCATTTCAGATAAAGTTCTAAATGAGCCTGCCCATATATCTTGCACAGATTATAATGGAATGCTTTTGAAGTGTTCAGATGGAAAGCATTTGCACTTTCCCAACTATAGTTCACTCTTTGGTCTTGCTTCTACATACTTCTCAGTATTCTGAAGACTATGCAAAATTCACAGTCAGTCAATCTGTTCCTGGTAGTCAATGAATAACGCTACCCCACATCTGCCAAAGGGAACGATTTACAAAATATTCTAGTATCTGAGAATGCAGAAAGATGGTCAGTAGGCTGAGATTAAGTAGAGGAAGTCCCGGCCCATCCAACCTAACAGACCTGGGTGAAACTGGACATCAATCCTCCTAGGAAAGGAGAGACCTTTTTTATCTTTTTCCTCACAGTTTGATCTCAGAAGCTGCTGTGCTTTTCATGTTGCACCAAGTTCTTTTCATTCTGTACTGAAACATGAAAAGCAGACTTTGGAATGTAAGTTTACGAATCCCAGCTTGGATTCTAGATGTCTCAAAACCTATTTTCTCTCTGTAAATCACTCCAGCAAGAGAGATCAAGTCAAAACAGCTAATGCTCTGGAATCTGGTGGCACATAATTCCCTAGGTTTTGAATTAATTTCTTTTGCAACCATAAGCGACAATGTTATAACTTCAATTCTCATTTCAAAACTCATGTCTCCCCTTTCTTTTAGTCAAACTGCTACTACTGTATTTCATGTATACAGATTAATTTTTTTTAATCTTCTAGTTTTCAATTCGCTTCTTTCAGTCACATTATACTATCTACAAAGTTATTTTTTTACTGATCTTCAGTTCTGACTTCAAAGTTCATTTCTTCTCTGCCTTTTACTCAGTGTCACCGAGATCTAATGTATAAAGATTAATTTATTCTTTTTAGTAAACTGCAATTTTTCTGAAGACTCCTGAAACATGTGTTTATTATACTTGAACTCAGCTATGTCCAGGGCAAAGTTTCTAAAGCGCAGTGAGCAGCTTCATTCCCCAATACTCCTCCCACACAGTTTATTCCAGACAGATGCCCTTGTTTGCTTAACTGAGAGTTTTAGCACTGTTGAGATCTTCCTCTACACTTGCAAATCAAAAGTTTGATAAAATACATGTTAGTGCAGTGAGAGGGACGGTTGTATTTTTGCAGAATTAAAACATCAATGAATTTTTTTAAATGGTAAATAATTCCCTTGTTTAAGTCCAAATGTAGTTGAAGACAAAAGCTAGCTACCATTTCACTTCCTCACCAGCCCAATGTCAAGACATAAAAACGAATTGAGTGTGATTTCTGCAGTAAACATATACCACAAATACTGCTTTATGTGCCAAACAGCATTTCCTTTGTTTGTCAAACTAGATGTTTCTCCTATAAAGTAATTTATCAGCAAATATTGTTAACAACCACCACATGAAAACCCTGAACTTGTGGTAGAGCTCTCTGAGAAAAAAAAAGAAACAACATTTTCCATACTGACTCAATGCACAAAGCAAAAAGCCTAGTGAGACTGTAATCAGCTTTGGCAGTAATTAAGCTTAAGAGAAGAACCTCATCCCACCTAGAAGTGTTGCACTGATAGATCCCAATAGCAAATATATTTTTAATTACTATGTTTTTATGAGCTACCTGTGCAGACAGCTACACTACTAGTTTTGGTCTGGGTGGTGAAATTCTGACGGGCACACTTCCTCCACTCCTGCTTCACCTCATCCTCCTCCATTGGTCACTACTACAGCTCAAATACACATATTGCACATTTGGCATGCCTCTTTGATGAGAGATGCGGCAAACACTTCTTCCTCTATGCCTTGAGGTAGTTTGTCACAACACTGTCTTTAGGAAGACAGCCCATTAAGAACTGCACCCTTGAGCAGTGCAAGTCAATAGCCCTTGATCAGCCTGTACAGCCTTGCTCAGCTAAGACCAAACAGAAGTCCATGCAGATTCATGCTTTACACTGATTCTGAATTCCAGCAAAACTGACACAGACAAGGGTGAAGAAAATTAAAGTGTATGTTGGGGTCCAATGACTAGAGAGTAAGGAAATGAAACCATTCTTAACAGCTTCCTCAACACCAGCATCAGAGGATGGAGGAGACACAGCCAGGCTCATCACAGCAGTGCGTGGCAAGAGGGTGAGAGGCAGCAGCAAAAGCTGAAATGTGAAAGGCTCAGCCTGGAGACAAGAAGCGTTTTTCCTCAAGAGGATAGCACAGTGATGGAGCTGGGACTGCATCCTTGGGGATTTCATGTTTCAACTAGGTGAAGCTCTGAGCAGTCTGGTCTGGGCCCAAGGCTGAGCCTGCTCTGGGCAAGGACTGCAGACTTCCCCAGGCCCTCACCATCCTGAACAGGATCCTGCATCTCTCTCAGCAGCTGTGTTTCCCACTCCATCAATCCTAGCTTTTAAAAGTGCATTCCCATATTATTTGTGAAAGAGGTCTAACACTTTACTAGTCACTCTGTAAATAACTAATGCTAGTATAAAGGCAGAATGCTAATGGGAAGAGTAATCTTATGTATGTTTAAAAATGCATTTTCAATTCAAAATTAAATTTCTAAGTTTCCAGTTTGGTCAACAACAATGTCACCAAATGCAGAAAATTGCACAGACTACTGTACAAAGTACGTCTACTTTTGGAGCACACGTAATGGGAACAGTGTATTCTTGTAAACGTGTCTTTATTTACTTATTTAAAGCATAAAACATATATAGACTGGGATTTCACTGAATTTTAATACAAAAGATTGAAAAACACACAGTTTGTAACACATTGTGCTGGGTTACTCTTTTTTTTTTTTTTCTTAATTCTTTTAAGCAACGAGTTAAATAAAGAAGCAATATCCAAAGTGAGTAAACAAAACAGGATTTAAAAAAAACGATTATGATTAAGAAAGGGTTGGAAACCACCCATCACACTCAGCTGTTTGTTTCCAGTTTTTTAAGACAACGTGGTGAAATGCCTTTATCTTTAATTCCTTTTATTGGGTCTACACTATAAATTGAGAATCTTATTCAGAAAAAAATAAAATTGCTGGCTAAGTCACTGCAGTTGATCTTTATTCCCTTCATTGACTCGTTAAATGACACAATCAAAGACAGTACCCAGAATAAAGTTGACAGAACTTGCAGTTCTGCTGGTCATTAGAGAAAAATCACTGAGGTTCTCCAGTAGCAGCTCTGTGAGGATACTTTACAACTGCTACACCAACAGGTAGAAAAGGCATAATGTATCACATAAATACTAGATGGAGTCAATGATAAGATTATAAAATAATAAGTTATTTCTGCTACTGTTTTTTGTGGTTAACAGAGTAAATTTGCCTTCAACTTGTGGGATACCTATAAAATACTATGGTACCCAAACAGAGAGAGACAAAAAAAATCAAGACAGAAGGAACAGTTTGAGTGAAGCTACCCACAACTTAAAACACAAAGGAGAGGAGACAATTTGTCTGATATAATTTTGTTTGCATTTTGTCAGGTTTAAAAAAATATCCATCTTCTGAATTCATGGAAGCAACATTTTCAGAACAGTTGATGTAAGAAAAAGCGCATGAAGTTATTTCTCTTGCTTTACTAATTAATTCGGTCTCTGTTAAAAAAATATATATTATATGGGAGCAAAATGGTTCCAAAGTACTGTCAGACATGTAATAATGCTGTGGGACAGCAAAAGAAAAGTTCCTGTTCAGATATTGAGTCCAACCAGCAGCTTTCCAAGAGACCGGTCAGAGAGCCAATACTATCCATGGCCCTGCCTCCTCCTTTCCTTGGGCCACCTGCACTCACCCAGCCTGCCTGGGTAGCAGAGGCGCACCAGGGATACGGCAAGAAGTGGAGAGTGCACATGAGCTCAGTGGCAGCAACATGCCTGCCTTTCTCCTTCCCACTCCCAAGGCCTGCTGCCTTTGGAAAGAGGCAGCCCAAAGTGCTACGAGGAGTAATGTGTGTGTGAGGTGCAAAGTGCAAATGGTGCCCACGCAGATTTTGTTGCACCACTTGTGGCAATGCTCTGGAGGGTGACAATTGCCTCCTGGCATAGGCATCCAAACTATAGTGTGGGTTCTAACAGCAGGGAATCCAAAATTACTAATCAGCTATACATATCTGACTGACATTAGGAGCTGATTATAAACTTACATAGAATCACAAAACAGTAGGGGCTAGAAGGGACCTCTAGAGATCACCCGGTCCAACTAACTTGCTAGAGCAGGTCCACCTAGATCAGGTCACATAGGAACACATCCAGGTGGGTTTGGAAAACCTCCAGAAAAGGAGATTCCAGAATCTCCCTGGGCAGCCTGGGCTAGGGCTCCCTCAGTCTTACAGTACAACAGTTTTAACTTGTGCTTGACTGAAACTTTGTGTTCCAGCTTATGCCCATTACCCCTAGTCCTGTTGCTGGAGCCTACAGAAAAAAAGTGTTGCTCCATCTTCTTGACATATATCCTTTAGGTAAGTGTTGTTGAGGTCCCCTCCTCAGTCTTCTCTTTTCTAAAATCTCATCAAGAATTAATATTTAAGTGGCATTTGAAATACAAAATCATAGTGCAAATAGATTTAATCATATGAAGAGTTGTTAAATTTGAAGATACAAATAGTCCTTCTTACACTATGATTACAACTGAGCAGTAGTGCTTCTAAAAAATGTTTAGGATGCAGACCCAATTAGTTTCTAACACAGATTTTATAAGCTGATGTTTCTAAATTCTAGAATTTGAGAATGTAACATATTCTGGAATATTTTGGGAAAAATCCCCAACATGGCAGAGTTTGTAAACTCTTTTTTTTAAATTAAACTCCTGAGCAAAAAAGCAGAAGTACATAAAATATGTACAAACCCTACTGCTTAAATAAAGATAGGCTTACAATTGCAACATTACTGGGATAACTGCGACTGATGCACACAGGAGGTTTTGCAGGGATAAAAGGAAGATTACTCTTAACTAAGATGATTTGTTCTTTTACTTCAAATGGGTCAATCATTACATATGTGCTAATGCACCTTCAATACCTAAAAAAAAGCTGATAAAGTTTATTTACTGTGACTGTGGGGAAAAAAGGCTCTGTAATACCAGCTGATCACAACTAGTTATCAAATAGATGCCTGGCCTTCTTGTAAATACTGATTGAATAGAAGTTGTGTGCCAAAATAACACTTTCTCTTATTTGTATTTGCAGAAGAAGCTGACTGTAAAAAAAAAAAAATCCCACCTCCGGAGTTGGTTGAGGTGTAGAACTGCAACTTACTGGTACTGGAAATCATACATTTGTTGTTTCACCCTTTCCATCTTTCAGTGGCGCCTTTAGCTGGTTTTACAGCACAGTCAACGGGCTCATGGTAGCACGCACTTTTAAAATGGCTTTTCTTTTTTGGTCAGAAAAGGGACTTTATAGACACTTCTATAATATTACATATCGATAGAAGCAACTCATTTCAGAAACTTATTAGCACAAGCTATGTTCCTTCTATTCTCCATTCCTGACCATGTGTGTACAAGAAAAGGTCTACCAACACAGGCACACTAATTGTAAAAGCATTTCTAGCATAGATGCACTTGTATCAACAAAGCTTAGCATTTACCAGAATGGCTCTTTCACTCATGTATAAGCAAAATGTCCAGTTAAGCCTAGAAGCTTTCTCTCTCAATGTATTATGTCCTTCAGAGATGTAATGAAGCTTGATTCTCCCACCGAACAGTAGGGCTGTACTAGAAAGACAACACACGTACAAAAAAGATTGTGCTCCTACTGTAACCAGAGGCTTTATTTATGAGCAGTAGAATATGTAATACCATTTAAAACAGATTTTTAATATAACCTGCATCCACAGAGGGATTTTTTTTCTTTTTCAGCTATCATATACGCACAGCAAATTGATTTTATGCTTTTTAGTCAACTTGTTACACTACAATGGAAGGATATGTATCACAAAATAATCTTTCCTACTGCCACATACAATCAAAATTTGAAGATATGCATATACATTAAATGTACACACCTGATACAAGGCCTAAACTACTTAAAGTTTAAAAAAAACACAAATAAAACTGTAGAGACCTATGATACTCACCCAGATGTGCTATTTATGGTGTGTGCACGATTTTTTTGGACTTCACATCTAATTCTAGCTGTAAGCATTGACTACGATAAGACTTCATTGGAAGGTCAACTGCATTTTCCGATACAAAGGAGTAGTTCAAGCACAGCTGATCTTTTCAGCTGCACTCTAATCTGTGGATTCCTATGAGTGTGGGTTTTAACTGACGTTACACAGAAAAGTGGAAGTGAACATTTAAACCACTAGGAATCGCTGTATTAGAAAATTTATGAATGCTGAAATTGAACAACACGTTTTCAATTGCCTTGTCCTGTTCTTTCATTGCATGTATGGGTTTATTGCATGTATGAGTTTTGAGGATGGTGAGAGCAAAATTGTCTTTACACAAATGAAAAGAAAATGTTTAAAATAGAGTACAGTTCTCATTATACTTTCCCGATTTCACGATTTCCCTGTAATCCAGGGAAATGATAGAGAAATAACATACCATACTCACATAAGAAATCCCGCACTAGTTTTACTCAGAGTACAGTGTGCTCAGGTACAAGACGTTTAATGTGAAGTTGTGCAATGTGAAGCTGAGACTTGTAACATGTACAAGCTGTGCAATTTTTTGCTGCTAATCCAGTGGAAAAAACAGTGACAAAAAATCTACACATTAAATTACAAAAGACAGCTAGTTCATCACACTGGCTGCAGAAGAAAAAGCAGCAGTGTACAGAAAAAGGTCTTCTGTACCTCATGCAAGCATCTCTTTTGAAAACTCACTGTTGCATGCTGTGCAATGTGAGACTCTGGATCATGGTCACATTCTTTCAAAGTTTACTCTAAGGGAACAAGAACAGCATAGCAAGTGGAGCAAAATGCCAGTGAACTACAGTGTTAGCTAATGAGGTCCAGTTGCACAGTAGGAGCTTGCATAAAACAGAACATCAACTAATGCATACCAACTTAGCAGATGTCTGCTTCAAAATCGCTATGTGACATGTAAGACTGCATCAAGATTTTCACTTAGGTTAGCATCACCAGCTTGGCTTTCAATAATGTAGGATTCTTTTAATGAGCAACTGCACGGTATCACTTTTATATGTGTTTTAGTAACGTAAAACTTCCTAAGAGTAAACAGTATCATATACTTTAAAAAAAAAAAAAGCAAAAAACACCAAAATCAAAACCAAGAAATCCAACAAACCAAAACCAGAGGTTTTTCAGAATGATTACTAACAACCTACACTTAACCCATCTTACAGACCTAAAAATATGATATTCTAAAATGTTCTTTTCTCTGAGATTAATCACAGGATAATTGGAAAACACACCAAGCAATACTTTCAGCACTTACACAGACAGAAGAAGGTGTTTAAATTCCACTTCTATACCCCCACCCAAACACCCACTTTAATAGGTTGGGAAGTTACAAAAAACTAAAATACCACCATCCTAACAAAACAGCTTTGAAGTAGACACTTTCAGTCACTACTGTATCCCTCCTAGCCAGACTCTTGTCTTTTCAGGCTCTAGTTTTCATGGCCTGGCCGTTCATTGTGGGGCTGCCTCTGCTCTCAAGTGTGATGTCATCTCAGAGTAACCAGATTAAACTGGCCGGGAGCCTCACCAGAGCTGTAGGCCTCAAGTTTAACACTCAAATTACAGCAATGACAAAACACCACCCAGAGGGATCAAATTTTCTACACATCAGGCAAAGGATCTTGACATACATATAAAGTTAGTACTGGTGTAATCGACTCCACTATCTGAATTGCCACTGAGCTTTGTTAGTTTTAGTGGAATTGTCTGGCTAGGTATATTTTTACACCTTTCACTCATGGGATTTCAAGCACGATGGTCAAAGATAACCTCTCGAGATCTCTGTTACACAGACAGGAATCTTGTCCCACAATCGTTACCTTTTAAAAATGGTGATGTATAAAAAGTCACCAAATTGACCCCAGTTTTCTACTGCAGTGCCATAGTTGCTGGCTCAAATGTTTCTTATATCCTCCATCAGGCAGATTCCAAATTATAGCCCTTGTTCTACTGTGTATCAATTATATGGAGAAACAGGTCTTGCACACGCATCTTGAACACGCACATTATTGGAGGTGGGGGTGTGGGGAGGACGGGCCACTCAAGGCCCACAACAAAGAAATCCTGCAGAAACACACAAGAGCCAACAAAAGACAGTGGCCCGTTTGAAGCTACGGTCCCACTAAAGTGACGATTTTTTGCTACATTTTTTTCCTTCCGTATCAAACTCTCGGGACAAAGTAAAGGGTACTGTAGCACTTGAGCTGAAATACGTTTCTTCGGGCAGCCCCCATCTGCCGCCCACGTTTTCCTACCGATTTCCAACTAGCGAGCAAGAAATGCAGCCGCCGAACTCCTCTACCGAGTTAGCCCGTCAAGATTAAAAGCGTCGGTGTCGGCACGGCTATGCCTCTTTAACTCTTACTCTGCACTTCAGTGGGACGAACTGCGCGTTACGCGTTCGAAAGGGGACAGTCGCGGCGGGGGTGGGGAGCACCTCAAATCCTGCCCCGCGGGCGCGGGGGGCTCGAAGGCGCCGCGGGAAGGGCTGCGAAAAGGCAGGGTCGGGGCGGGGGGGGGGGCGGTCGGCGAGCAGCCCCGGCAGCGCGGTCACTTACAGACGTGGTCATCCATCCTCAGCGGCCTCCGGAGACGGATGCTGGTCGGTATAGTCTTATCCATCAGCTCCTCGACGCTCTGCCAAGAGGCCAGGGCACGCCGCCGTTAGCTCCCCACCGGCAGGGCGCCCGCCGCGCCGCGCCGCGCCGCCCCTCCGCTCGCACCCTACCTGCACCCCGACGGCTCGCAGCATCTCCCGCTTCTCCCTCTCCCGCGGCCCGATGTGCCGCCGGGAGAAGTCATCGTGTCGCGGCAGAAGCCGCTCGATGCCCCGCGCCGGCTCGCCTCCGGCCCAGCGCCGCTGACCGCCCNGCCCGCCCCCCGCGCCCCCCGCGCCGCCGAGCATCCCGGCGCCCAGCGTTCTGCTCGGAAACCGGGGTCTTCCTCCACCAAAGCCTGGCTCGGGCCCATAAAAAGGTTTCTGTGTTTCCCGCGGCGGAGCGTGGAGTTGCTGTCAAGTTTCCTTGCTTTTGGAGGAGCAACGCTTGCCACTTTCTGTAGCTGTCACCGCGACGGGGGTTTGCCAACGACATTGCTGCTTTAACTTCCAGAGAAGTTAGTCTTGGGGGGCGGAGAGGCTAACTAGAATCTCTTTCTCCCGTTTCAGTTCCTCGTCTCTGAGGATAAAGTCAGCACGGTTGCAAATGTTTGTTTATATTAACAGAACAAGGTGTAGCAACACTGAGGACGCGTGTTGGCATCAACATTTAAATAGGGTAACGATACAAAATAATACGTGTAACACAATACATTCCTGATATATACAGTGATTTCATCTTGTGTCACAGATTTGCTGCCTGCCTTCTGAATTTAATGAGATCTCTGATCACTGCTTCTAAACATAAAAATTTTTCTACTTTGCAACAAAGATCGCTGACTCATGTGAACTCTCTATTTCTGTAGTAAACATGGAATAACCTGAGTTATCTAAACTGGTCTGTAATGTTGGAATAGGCTACCATTACTCATACCAGTTCTGAGTAATGACTTTAAGTCTTTGGCTTCAAAACTAGAGTGCCCCAAATTACAGACTGAGGAGAGATATAGCTCACTTCAGACAGCAAAAGTGTTGTAAATCCAATACTGACTTTAACAGATTGCTATTTAAAGACAAATATGCTTCACTTTTCTCCTCTGTAGTTTGCATCTTTATAAACAGGATAGTAATGTGAAGGAAACTAAAATGTGGCTATGACTTTTAACTGGAGATAATGTAACAGAAGTGAATACAGTTATTAGAAAAATGCACAAAAAATCATGACAGTACCAAATTAGTTTCTAATATGAATTTGTACCTAAACCAAGTTCTTCTTAAGGCATTTCCCAAGCTTTTAAAAACAATTTGCAGATTTTATCCAAATGTTCTTGCAAACTTTGTCTAAATATTAAGTATTCCTTTAATAATTTATCTTTTTTTTTTTTTTTGGTGGATAATATTGGGATGATGTTTAACACAAAATAAGCCATTACAGTTCAGCTCATCTGAAATGGTGACTTTGATAGAATTGTTTCACCAGTGTGGGGCCAGAGCTTTATTGTTGCCTGTAGTGCTATCGGAAGTGAAGTCTGGGGGGAAGACAGAATGTCAAATGTAAGTCTTTGATGTCAAATTGCCAAAACCTATTAAATCTTGTAGCCACAAATAAGCCTATAACTTCTGAGTACTTAGCCAGTAAAACCAGATATTTTTTTGCCATGTCCATCAGCAGAAGGAAAGAGGTGTCTTGGAAAAGAGGACAGGATTGCAAATCAGTGTCTTGCTCTTAAAGCTATTTATTTGTGCAAAGCTCAGAGATGTGTGTGTTTTTGACCTAATGAGATGACATCACCTGAGTTTCTATGTAGCTTATGGTGATGCTGGCTTTGTTAGATAAAGCCCAAAACTCTTAAGAGGAAATAATTATTCTTCTTAATTTCAATTATAATTAATAAATGTTATTAATAAATTAAAGTGACATGGTATGTGTAGTCTTCTTAACATTGTTGCTTGTTAGATTTGTTAGATTTGACTAAAGTCATAACCTAATTAATTACTCTTTGCTCCTTTTAAGTCACAAACTATCATAATAAGAAAATTGTGTTGCATTCACCTGAGATTCACTTCAGTTCCCTCCTATCACCCAAAGCCGAAAATCTCTTTCAGCTGATAAGATAGCCCTTGCAGCTTAGGGCTACAAAGATGATGGAGTGAAGCATCTCTCTTACAATGGAAGGCTGAGGGAGCTGAGGCTCTTTAGCTTGGAGGAGAATGAGGAGTGACCTCGTTAATGTTTACAAATACATAAAGGGTGGGTGTCAGGAGGATAGAGCCAGGCTGTTCTCGTTGAAGTCCAATGATAGGAAGAGGGGCAACGAGTACAAGCTGGAACATAAGAGGTGAGGAACATGTTCTAAATGGTTTCTGAATGGTCAGGCTTGGCACTCCAGGTACAGGACACCCTCGTTAGCACTCTTCTTATCATCTACTAATCTTAAAATTCAGGGGCACAAGAGGTGCAGAGTGTCTCTCTGTCTACAGTGTCCAATGTTTAGCTTTATCTACTTCAATACTGAAGATCATCAGATAATGTACCAATAACGGTTTGGTGAGGTTTTTGTATACATAAAGATTTACACCACTGATCTCTAAATATGTAAACTAAACAGCTTGCAAACATATTTTATGTTTGATTATATATATATAAAATACTCCTTAGAGAATAATAGGAAAAATATGAAGTTGTTTATGCTTTTGAGTTTGTACTGTAAACATTGCTACATTTTATTTTGAGACATCTTTATCACAGTGTTTTTTTCCTCTTCATGAAATGCTTGATCTGCAATAAGATTCTTTGCTTAAAATAAGTTTTGAAAAGTATCATGTTTGTCATTACATAAAGAACAGTACAGCTGTTTACCTAATATATCAAGCCAGGAATTTCTTCGTTTTCTTACTAAACTTACAACTAAGGGAAGTAGCAATATATCATACTTCTTTCACAAGCAATTAACAATTGTTACTAGTGGGCAGAAAATTACTTCTCCCTAGTGCATATGCATATGACAGTATTTACTGAGTGAGGGATGAATTGCCACCTGTTTGGTTTTTCATTCATTTACTTCTTACACTAGTAAAATTCAAGATCTTCATAAATTGCATGCAATATGTACCCAGGAAACAGTTGTCATGCTCCTAAACTTCATGTAATAGTTTTGAAACATGCTCTTATGATACTCAGTGCTTAATAGTTACATTGGCTATTGAGTCCTGACTGGCACTTTCTTGGTATCACCAGGCATCAGAATATGCAGTGGGATAGGTGGTGCTATGATGATGGCAGGCAGACAGCTAGCCAAATGCATATTCCTGAATCCATAGTGATTCTCGGGAGCTTGATGCAGCCATAATTGCCAAAGGTCCAGGAGCCATATTTGCAACCTTTTGCACCCATCACTACTTTTTTATTGACCATAGCTGGATCATAAAATAAAATACGCATTAGTATATAACACTGTTGACATGGCAGACTTCTCATGGACCATAATGGTGTTGGGTTTAGAGCTGCCATCCTCCACAAAAGAATAGATAACATTATCACACCAGATAACACAGTATGTTACTTCTTTAGCAGCCATAGCCAAGCTTTCTCAGCAAAATGTTTGCTCTGTAAACGTCTTAATGCTGGATTAATATATATACTTTAACTAACAGTCTTCTTTAACTAACAATTTCTTATTTAGGTGAATGTTAACTATCCCTGAGTAATTCAGTCTTTCATTTGTTCTGAACTCAGAACTGCCTGCACCTTCATTACAGCTGACACTTCGTGTAATTTCAAATCTTGCGTGTTTTCAGTTACTTGATCAGCTGGATGTACAGTGAAACTGAACTGTGCTTCCTCTCAAGGAAGTGATTTTGTTCACATGCACATTTATACCTTCAGCATCTTCAAGGTGCAGCTATTATTTTGGTTGTGCTGTTAGAAATATGATCCTTAAAAAGTCTGTTATGTTCCACACTTACTTGGTCAATAAAGCAGACCTAGAATATTTTACATAAATATCAAAGTATATTTTATACCTCAAATTAATAATATTTCAATATTGGTACGATTAATTGTATGGAATCATATACGTTTCTCCTCTTCAGAGTGAATGTAGCAAGCAAAAATATTTAAGCCTTGTCTATATTTCTTGGATATACATACACAGATGCAAATGGATGTATAATCTACTACCTTTCCTATTGATGTTCAAATGTTAAAGTACATGTGTTTTTTTCTTATCAAATAAATTACTAATTACAATCTTTTTGATGATGGAGAGTGACACAGAGAGGTCTGATAAGGAAGTGCAGAGCTGTGAAGAAAGGAGGGAAAGAAGAAGAAAAAAAATCCCTAAGACTTCAGACTTGTGGAAGGCAGGAATAATCTAAGTACCTTTGAGTATTAACTTTGGGGCAAAGTCCTCTCCACCCCATTTCTTATATGGGCAAAGGGATGAAGAAGGCAAGTGTTTGAATATTTTAAGGTGTTAAGGTAGTTTAGCTGTTAACTCTGTCAGGGAGCAGCAAGGGCCTGTTGCTCCCTCAGACCAGGTGCTCCAAGAGTAAAGGGCTATTCAAGAGCAGACAGGGTTTTCCCTCACAGGTCATAGTCCAACAAGGTCTGGTCATAGCACAGTGAACCATGTGCTGGTGGTAGGATCCATTGACAGTTGCAGGCAAGTGATGAGCCCATACTAGTCTGGAGACCAGCACTCTGGCAAGACAGCGGAGGGCCTGGGCCTGAAGTGAAATTCATAGATAGCATTTGTGAGCCCCGGGCAAAGCTGGTCCGGGCCAATAGGTGCTACCAGTGCACCTGTGACCCTGACTTTCTGCTATAACTGAAACAACTGTGTGGTTAGATAGGGAGTTTCTGAAGGCTGGCTTTGTCAATATGCTTTTAGATCATTTTAAAACACTAGAGTGATTACAGTCCTATGGACAAAGTTTCTTAACCCTATAACATAAGTTAAACCTTTTTTCCTGCTCCACCTCCTTTTACGTTTAGAGTTGAGGATGTACACACAGGAGATAAAGTGAAATGATTCCATGTCACTGGTTTATTCTTCAGCTGACACCGTGCTCCCTCATGCTGCAACTAACTGAACTACCAGACATGTTTGTGACACAGCCAGACAGGGCAGCTGCTGTTGCATCAACACGTTAGGTAAACACCTCTCCTTCCTGAAAACTGTAACATTACAATAAAACATATGGGTGGAGGTTTTTTTCCTTGTTATCACTGTGATTTCTAATGGATGTATTTGTCAAAATCTACAGTTAGTCCTTACTAAAACCTACCACCATCCTCTGTAAACATTCCAGAGGACAAGGCCAGGAGTATCTACACTGCATTTCTTACAGGGACAGAATGATTTGCTGCTGAGTGAGGGATTTTCTAGTCTTTCTTTCTGTCACTTGCTCTTTTTAAACTTGGTTCAAAGGTAAGCTTGATAGACCTTGAATGCAAAGTCAGTTACTTAAGACTGGATATGTTAAACTCCTTATCATGTTATTTGTGTCCATTGGCTTTTAAATACTGAATATGGCTATATAATTAGAGCATTGCCTATGCAAATACTTTATATCAATAGATGTTATCAATTACGAATTTGTATGTAACTGGCATTGCATTGCAAGAATTTCTCTTGCCCAATCTAGCTTTATTAGGCAATAAAAAAGTTCTCTCTGTACGACAAGTTACAGAGATATTTTTGGGAAATAAACGTCTGTCCTCTCTTATTCTTATCTATGAGTTAAAGGTATTATGCAACAGAGTATGCAGATTTTGAAAATTCAGCAAGTCTAAAATGTTTTTTCAGAACACTCAGTTTTGTGTATGCATGGCATTTTGTTGCTTTTATGTTAGAAATTAAATTAATAACCTTTGTGCTTCAGATAGCACACCAATACAAACTTCTGAGACAACAGCTTCAGCAAAAATGTTTGGTTNAAAAAAAAAAAAGAAGAAGAAAGATTCCAGATGGCTGCCTGGATTTTCAGTTCAACACGTATTAACGAAATCAGACAACAAGTTGAAAAACTGAACAAAACTCCTCCCTCTTTTTCAAGATTTGGCAACAGCTCCTCATTTTTCAGCGTTTTTGCCTTTTCCCCTAGCAATAGGAAATCAATTACAAAGTCATTTTCTTCAGCTTTGTTTGAGATAAATGTTTATGAAGTACTTTTTAAAAATTATATCAGGTCAATAACTTAATAAGGTTATTGACCTTATTACATTAATATTAAGCTCCAATAAAGTTGTACCTCTTTCTCCTTTGCAGCTGAAAGCAAAGCATTTCGGAGTTCCTTACACTGCGAAGTTCCTTGGCTGTTTCTGGCTCCTCATCTGCTTAAGCAGGGCTGCTGCTTCCAGAGCTGTAACAATTTATGATTCTAAGAGATTGCTTAAACCAGTCCTGCAAATTAAATAAGTGATTCCGTTCTGTCATGTTCTAGGTTGCTTATAATCAGTTACGGTGTTTTGTTTGATCATAGTCTTGACTACAGATACATGTACACAGATATGCCCATTTAACTGAAGATGAAGTTTAATTTTCTAAGATTTCATTATACCAAGTCCAGCGTGAAAAGAGGAATGCTTTTCCTGGCTGAATAAGCTCAGCTGTCCCACTAAAGGACCACAGGAGTCATTACAGTCACTACAAAGTAGGAAGCAAGACTGCACAACGGGATTGGGGAGTGAATCGGAAGTGGTTCTTCTGACAACCAATCAACAGCTGCTAAGGTTGGTTCAGCTATCTTCTTGAAGTACATTTGCAATCAGTTACTGCATCTGATATTTTATAAACTCCTAATGAATGCAGCTATGTGAGCTCTTTAACATAGACAAAGATTGAATCAGCACCGAAGAATCTGGCTCTGAAATAAAAAACTAATAAATGCCTTAATATTACATAATGTCCTAGTTAATCTATAACTTAGAAAAAGCTTCAAGTGTTGTAATGTCCTAGTTCTAGTACTAGGTATATTTTTGTTGCTCCTGTTAAAAAAAATTGAAAGTAAAACTACAAAAAATTACTAAAATGTAAGATTTTAAAAGAATCGGTTCACTTATACTTGAGGCTTCTCAGTACTCAATCATACCTTCTCTAAACATTTCAGCTACAGTAAAGAGCCCTCAAGAGGGCTCTTTTGAGTGATAATGAGCCTCACTTAATTCAGAATTTTGTTATTTAGTCCAGGCAAAATCCTGACTTGGGTGGGGAAGGAACAGCACATAGACTTTGGGGAACAACTGGAAAGGCAGACTGCAGCAAGAAACTGAAAAATGAAGCTTGAGATATCTACCTTACAGGAGATGCTGTCACTGTGGTTTATGTGGAAGAAGTGTGATGGAACAAGCAACCAGTAAAAGCAGAGACAAAGAAAGGACTGAGCAGTGGTGAATAATAAGAGAAAATAATTGAGAGGCAGTTAAGAATAATAGTAAGTGTAGTCCTGAGAAGAAAAAAAAAAGAAAGAAAATAGGTAGTTATTTGATTTTAGGTAAGGTATGTGTCCTAGTGAGACATATACTGAGCATCTTTCTAAAAAGATATTGTAATGCAAATGTCTAGAGACTAGATTAATTCTGAAAAGGGAATCCTAAACCTTTATTTTATGATTTTCAGAGTTTCATTTTGTTTCAATGTAAATTATAGCACATGGGTCATAATCTGTAAATAAAGTAGTCTGGTAGTATACAAAGATAGGGGAAGCTGAGAAGTCTCAGACACTACTAAGAACTTCTTTGCTGTATTTTAGCATAACAGTGAACAACAGAAAGGACCCACTATCTCATGTAATGTTCTCATTACAGCCATTCTCTCAAAGAATGACATGGCAAAATACTAACTACAGCAGCAAGAGGGGGTTGGAATTTCCAGTATGAAAAACGTACCATTTCATATTACACTTGCTCTTATAGGACACTATCTGTTACCCATGGATTAATCTGAAATGTGTATCTTGGTCTTCCAATGGATACTGAGTTAATTGAGAGCAGTCTGTTAATTTATTACTCAAGTGACGAGAATGTTAGAGATCACCTTCTTCTAACAGTGCTAATATATTAGCCTGCCTAAGTGCAAATATTTAAAACGTATCTTCTATGTGCTGACGTTTACCAGTTGCAAAATGGCATTATGCAACTTTGCCTTTGGCAAGCTTTTTAAAAAGCTGAAATAAATAATAGGATTAAATCACCTTTTCTTTTTACTTGATTAGAGTTAACACAAATCTGAAACAGAGCCCCTGAAAAATTTGCAGAGGTAAAGAGCACAATTTTATTTCCTCATCTGAATGACAACTAATTTTTAAAGTAGTGTGTCATGGGCCGTAAGGAACTTCCAGAAATAAAAAAAACCCACCACCCTCCTTACTGCTTCAACAGAATACTCGCTCTTTGATAATCAACGTCAAGTCTAGGATATAACTAAAAGACAGAACTAAGTCCTTTCAAATAATTACTCTGGTCTCATTTGTAGGGAAAACACTGAGCAAGGAACATTGCCACTATTGTGTGTACAGACTATATTAGTCAATGAAATACAAAAAATAGATTCTTTCTGCTTCCCTAGTCATGTCTCATTGTACTAACACCTTTAGTCATATGTGAAATAACCAAAGAATTAAACTCAGATCACCCATTATTAAGAAGCAGATTGCAGAACCTGAAAAATTATTATCGTCTATTTTAAATTTCTGACCACTGCTGAGTAACACATGTCATAGTTCTCCAAGAACTTTGGTTTACAAACTAGCCCGAAGCTTTCAGTTATTACTAAGCAAAAGAAATGAAATGGAAAATGAAGAGACTTGAAATAATTGTGCAGAATTAAGAGACTTTAAGAGACATTATACTGATCTGTGAAGCAAGAGTAATTGATTTACAAAAAGTATGAATAATAAAATCTATGTATCCAATTAAATGTTCAATAAAATAGATGGTTGTCCATTCAAATTTACAACAGTCTGTTCAACTGACAACCACGGCTTTAAGGTTTCTGTTTCCTCCTCCTGAAACAATTCTCTTCATCTGAGGTTTTAGTCTTGCCAGAAGCCAATGCAGATACATCTGTGATAAGAACACAAAACATTTCTCAGCTCTCCCTGTGGATACCTTAAGCCACTTGCATAAATTTATTTTCTGCCCTACAAAATATGAAATAAATTATTCAGTAGCAAATAATGTAAAACTGGTATTTCTTTTTCTAGTTCTCATGAATAAGATTCTTCACAATCTTTTTGCTTAAGAGAGACCCAATAGAGGCAAATATACTCTCAGTCATATGACAGTATGCAACAGACAACTTAACACAAAAGCCTTAGCAGGCAGGAAAGTTAATGTAAAATCTAATCTCCCTTGTGTCCTCCCACCCCTGTCCCCTATGCCTGGGTCTTTCCCTCCCCCTTGATGATCCAGTCATATTTCACTATATACCACTCTGCCCTGCAGTACTCAGTGAACTTGTTTTGACAGCAGATTTAGAAGCAGAACATTCTTGGGTTGTAAAGCATTTCCTGTGCAGTTGCTACAGGTTGAATACTTCCTACACTTCTTTACAATCCTTGTCTTCTGACAAACCTCAGTATTCCTCTTTGCCAGTGTTAAAGAACTTCAGGGAGTTCAAGGGCCATAGAAGGCCATTGGGATGGAGCAAGGGAGGCTATCTGGTGGGAGGGGATCTGCCAGCTTCTCTAGTAAGTAAATATTATCATTGTATGCTTGGGCTTGTGAAAGAACAGAATGTTACATTTGAAAGTCACTTTGCATTGATTCAGAGATAGACACACAAATAGATCACAGAGCCATATGGATACCATGCCAGTTTTAAAAATAACAATAAATGGTGTGAGAAACATTTGTTTCATAGCTATTTTTAGAAACTATGAAAAGCTCTAGTTTAATGCTTACCACCTTTCAAACTTGGTCAGTTTTGTTCTGAAATGTGGTCAAGATTTTGTGATTGATTTATCCAGGTCTGTTGAATGACTCCAATTTTTAGTCAAATATATACAGTATTGGTATTTAGTATGGGGTACAAACATTTCTATTAATTAGTAGAGTGCCTTTATTTTACCTCTTTACTCCACAAAGATCTCTGAAAATGAAATCATTACCATCCTCTCTTCCATAGCTCAGATGGTTTTCTCAGTAACTCATATTCATTTTTAAGAATGTAAATTGAAATACATGTTAATTAAAGTACAGTACACACCATTTTTTGCTTTATATGAAAGAGAAACTATTTCTCTTTGGGGATATTTACCAATGTGGGTTTTTCTCCCCATAAATAAAAAGCTGAGTAACTCCCTTCCCATGATGGTCTCATGTGCCAAGTAGAACTTTTTTCCCATGCTTTTGTACCTTTGTACTCTTCTGTAAATGATACAGTTACATTGTCTCTTTAGCGCTCTAGATCATTTAAGCAGTTCAAGGATCACTGCTAGAACCCAAGGAAACAAAAGTGTTTCCAGCTTATCACAACTCAACAACAGTTGCTATCACCGTATACGGTTGTCTAACTCTTCAAGATTAGACCTTTTCAATCTTTTCTTAAGGAAAGTATTTTGTTCTACCAGTGATTACAACTTTTCGTAAAACATATGTACCTGTGAAATGGACTTGATTATACTTTGAAGTTAATAGAGCTTCAGATGAACAAAAATAGAAAATGTATTAAAAATTGCCATGAGTTACAAACAGATAATGAGATGAGGTGAAGAAATCATCTAGGTAAGAAAAGGATTTAATAATTGTACATTTCTAGCCATGATAAAGGGAAGGATGTTGAATTTTCTTCTGGCATAAATGCTGCCAAACAGGAAAGAAAGTTACTTGCTGTGATTGCAACCTTTTCATGTAATTAGTGCTTCTGTGCAGGAATAGCAGATTGTTGCACCATCCTCAGAACTCTGTTCAAGCTTTCAACAAGCAGCTCTGCACATGTCTGCAGGCAGGATCCTAGAAATCATTCCGAAACTTGTCTTCCATGCTTGAGCTGGGAAAATGAATGTATCAGTGCATTTCAGACAGTCTGGCTTCTACAAATTTTAATTATCCCGTCTTAGTCCTTTAATTTCTTTTAATTTACTTTTGCTTTTTGTTCTTTTTTTTATTATTATTATTTTTTTTAATAGTTTCTTCTGGTTCTGCTCTGCTGTCTTTATTTCCCGTTTTCTTCCATTTTTTCTTTTACAGCATTTTTTTTTTTTTTCTCTTATTCCCTTAGTCACATTTGTCTTCTTTCATCTCTCTCGTAGTAGTAACACCAGTCTGAGACCTTGTGGAGCACAACTGTACACTTTCTATTTATATTTCATCTTACATTTTTTTACATCTTTATGTATAACTTACTTACTAGTTCCCATTTTTATATTCCGGTTCTGTAGAATGGAAATAACAGCACGGATTAAACTATCTTCTTTTCTTCAAAACCACAGGTGTGAAGTGTAATGCACATAGGTCTCTATAGAAATTAATATAATATTTTCTTTTAAAAAAAACCCCTCATACAAGAAATATCTATCAATACTAGCTATGATTACTATCTTCCTCTCCTGCTACTTTTGGCATCAGGCTTTACTAGTACTCTATTATCTAGGAATAGTAGCGTTTAAGCGTCCTACTGTACCATAATATTATATTGATACATAATCTAGCATTGCAATTTTTTTCAAGACACTTGTAAATTATTTGTTGAAAAGACATGAGTAGTCTTATCTCTAGCACTGTCAGTACCTCACTGTTTAAAAAACAACAAACAAACTTCTACCTTTCCTTCTTTTTTTTTCCTTCTCTTTTTGCCCTGTTCTCATTTGTAACTTTCCTCCTCTTTTCGTGCATGATGAAGCATTTCATTTCACTAATCATGCAGGAAAATATATATTTTTTTTTCCCCTGGATTAGTATTCTGCTTAGTTAGTATTTTGATCAGCTAACAAAGAAGCCTAGCAGGCTGTGGAAATGTTTCAAAGTGAGAGAAGGAGAAGCAGCAGCAACAAGCTGTAATCCGCACACATTATCTATTGAAATTTCAGTATTAGTGTTAGGATTTCCAACTTACACGAGACTAGTAACCTAAAATGCCTGAAGGGTCTTTCAATATTTTTGGCTGTATTAGAGAAAGTGAACTTTGTTGTAAAAGAGCTTTTATTTTGTCAAAAAGTCAGATCCTCAATCCCTTGAATTTCATTCTTTTTAAAACTGTCTGTAAATTAATCTGAAAATTCTTACTTACAAGATGTCTGCACACAAGCACTAGTTATTCAGAAGGGATTTTTTTTTTTTTTTTTTTTTTTGCATCATTTCTCCTACTCCAGAAGGAAGAAAAGTATATAAGACAGGTTCACATCAACACACTGGAGTAGACAATTTCACAGCTTCATCAACTGTAAACCACAAGTAAACCATTTGCTCTGACACTGTCTATTAGTGCAGTCTGATTACTACCATAAATCTGATGAGCATGCCATAGCGAAACCGGTGAGAGCTGACTGCCACAGCTGTCAGATCTAACCTATATTTCATTTTGCCTTGGAGTAGGGGAATGCAGTCCCTTCTGCAAATGCTGGGGCAGAATAATTTGGGGCTGGAATAACTTGAATAAGTCTCACAAGGTCTTACAAATATCATACTTAGTGTTACCAGGGCTTTGACAGTGTCTCCTCTGTTTGTAAGCTTGCCTTCCTTTTTTTCTTTACTTCTCTTATTCTTCTGGTTTACCAAATTCTTTGTGTGGATGCAACTGCAAGTGTTGCAAGGACTGATGTTGCAGGGTACAGAAACTGTTACGTAGGAGTGTTTACAGCAATTTGACAGAAGAGGCTAAGAATGCTGCAGTTGTAGGATGTTAGTGAAGATTAGAAGCTCACAGCAGCTCATTTAATTTCTGTGTAGATTCAGAGTATATTCACGTGACATTTCTCTCAGCAAGAACATCAAAAAAGGAAGAGAAAAAAGGTCCACAGATGGACCCTGTTAGCAGTACTTTTTTTTAAAGAATGTAAGAATTCCCAGAATGCCTTTTAAAGCTGGAAAACAGAGAAGCACAGTCTATAAATATGACAGAACTCTGCTCCCTTTTAGTTGTAGTTGTAGGGTGTGAGACTTTATTAATCAGATGTCTTAACAGTACCTCCCATATCATTCAGGCAATTCAACTCCTTTAACTTGCAGACTTGGAAATTACTACTTTAAAATTAATTTCCAAACTTGGTAGAAAGAGTTTAAGAGACAAAACTCCAAAAACTTGTTCTAATAAAAGGATGCAGATGAGAACCAATGGACAAAGAGAACCAGTGATGGCTCGAAGTGATCATTATTGAAAATGAGAGATCTCACATAGTCTTCTGTTCTCACCAGGTACCTAGTGCCTTTGGGACATCTCTGTGCATTGAAAATCCCCTTCCTGGTGCTGATTCAATCTCCTAATTTATCGGGGGGGGAGGAGAAAAAGAAAGTAGTGGTTTTTTTAGTCACTTGATTAACAGACTGAGTCTGCCCAGAGGGTGTTCTAGTAAACTCCAGAGCTGATGTAAAGTAAGTAAGTGACAGAAGCAAGTATGTGAGGTTGTGTATGTGTCAGTGCACATAAAATAAATGCAATCTCATCTGATAGAGGATGAGATGTTGGATTGACATAAGCCATGTTAGGAGAAATAGCTTGTATTCAAAGAACCATAAAATCATAGAACTGCTTGGTTGGAAAAGACCAACACCGCCAAGCCCAACACTAAACCATGTATCTATTCAACACAAATGTCTTTCACTGCCCATTACATTTAGAAGCAGCTTCTGTTTGGCTATGCCTATGAAATGTGTAGAACATCACATTCCATTACCAAGCTACATTTTAGAAAGCAGAGTATTTGGGTACAGTCCAACATTAGGACTTGTATGTATGTTTTAGTAATCTTACTGTTTTACTCTAATCAAGTTACTTTAAGAAGACACACAGTTCCTTTTTCATTTTCTTCCCCCAGATTAATACTCTTCACACTGTTAGTCTTCGGCCAAAAGCATAAATTAGGATATTGTCATGGTTTAGGCCCA
>WBNH01005095.1:0-15564 GCA_013401255.1 Urocolius indicus | reverse complement strand
CCCAGACCCCCTCCTCGGGACTGACGCGGTTTCCAGCCAATGGGCGAAGGCTGCTACTGGGGCTGGGGAGGGGGCGGGAGGGGGCGGGCAGAGCCGTCGGGCTGGACCGTGGCCCCTCCGGTACCGGCAGCGGCTCCGTGTCCCGCCGAGCCGCCTCCTGCCCGCTCCACACGACAGGTAAGGGGCCGTCGGGGCCGGAGAGACCTTCCTCGGGGCTGGGAGTCGCTTTCCCGCTGCGGAGCTGCCGTCGAGGCGGGTCCCGGGAGCCGGTTCCAGCCGTGGTCGGGGCCGGTGCCCCGGAGCTGCCTCCTCGGGTGGGCAAAGCAAATCCCCCCCCCTCATGCACGAGTGCTGCAGCCCCTCGGTGTCCCCCCCCCTCCATCCATCCCCTGGGTGCAGCCCCTCGGGGATCACCTGTAGCGACGTCCCTCTGTCCTGTTTTGGGACCAAGAGCCGGTGACTGAGGCTGGAATCGGTGCCGTGAGACGTGAGGCTCGTGCCAAGCGCTTCGTGGCCCTCCTGGTCACTGGTCCCAGTAGCCATCCCTGTTGTCTCCTGCCCTGGCATGGCCTGTGCTGGGCCCTGCTCGGAAAGGGGAACTGGGGTCTGTGGACCAGAGGATGCTCTTCCCGAGCGCTGGGGTCCCTTTGAAGGGCTGCACTTTGCAGCAGGTCTGGTGCTTCCAGCAAAGCTCCCCGTGGGAAAAGCTGCTCCTTGTGCAGCTGAGAGGCTGAAACCCGCCTGCAGACTCGGCTGGGGGGAGATGGGGAGCCCACGGCTGCGGGACCCGGCGGAGATTGATGGGTCCCTGCGGGTCAGAGTCGTGGATGGGGGCCGGGGGGGGGGGGGGGGGGGGGTGATGCAGAACCGGGTGCTCGTTGTGCCCCGTGGGCGTCGGGACGTTCCCTCGGAGCCGGGTTTTCAAGCGCTGCCGCGGCAGACGGTGACAGATGCTTGGTGGGCTGATGGGGCAGGAAAACAGCCTCTGCCTCGGCATCGGCTGGGACGGGGCTGGCCGGGAGCGCGGAGCCCCCTCGTCACTGCGGGAGTGGGGGGGGAGCTCGTGCCGGTGCCAGGGTACCCCCTGTGTCCCGTCCCCCCCCCCCCCTCCCCACAACCCACACAGCCGGGAAATCAGCTGCTCTCGGAAAGGAGCTGCTGCTTGGTTGGGCTCCAGTTGAACTTCTACTCAACTTTCTCCTATGGAGAGAGAAGCTCCGGGAGCTCTGAGCAAACCATCTGCCGCTCGTGCTGCGTGGGGCCGGCAGCCAAGGCTGCGTGGGAGCGGGCACGGCGCGTATCGGAGCTGCTCCGGCGCTGCCCACGCGCCTGTGGCACTGCCGGGGCTGCAGCAGCCCCCCGACACAGACCCCGACCCCCCCCCAGGAGCTGCCCAGCAGCAGCAGCAGGGCAGGCAGCCCTGCACACGAGTGGATGCTGCACGTCAGGTGATGCCGGTGAGGTTTTGCTCTGCTCTTGCAGACACACGTTCCCTCTCTGTTGCGTCCTTGCAGGGGGCAGATGGACATCGTGGCCTGGTAAAGGCTTTGTGAGGAGGGGCTCTGGGTCTTCAGTTGCTTTTGGGGTGCTTTTCTGCAGCCCAGAGAGAGCCAGCCTAGGAGATGGAGGGTGTTGGAGATGATGCTGCTGGTGGGTTGCCCCAGGGCAGCTCGTGCCCATCTCCAGCAGTGAGTGCTGCAGCTGAGCATGGGCACCAAGCCTGTCCCCAGTGCCACGGTCACTGTCCCAGCACTGGACAGGGCACAGGCAGCCACCAGCCAGGTGGATCAGCTCCAGTGTGGGGAAGAGGCTGCTGGGGTGGAGCAGGTCCTGGAAGCTGTACTTTTCCCTCCCAGGGGCAGCCATGGGCAAGCACAGCAGCAAACTGGCCCCAGAGATGCTGGATGACTTGGTGAGGAGCACGGAGTTCAGCGAGCAGGAGCTGAAGCAGTGGTACAAGGGCTTCCTCAAGGACTGTCCCACTGGCATCCTCAACCTGGAGGAGTTCCAGCAGCTCTACATCAAGGTGGGCTCTGGCTGGGGTCTCGAGGGCTACCTGTGGGGCTGGAGCACCCTGCTCCTCCTGGGACAAGGTTGCTGCTTCAGGTGCAGCTCTGTGCCAAGCTCCCTCCTCCTCATTTCGGCCTCTCTCTCCTCTCCTCCCCCAGTTCTTCCCCTACGGAGACGCCTCCAAGTTTGCCCAACACGCTTTCCGCACCTTCGACAAGAACGGTGACGGGACCATCGACTTCAGGGAGTTCATCTGTGCCCTGTCTGTCACCTCCAGGGGCACCTTCGAGCAGAAGCTCAACTGGGCCTTTGAGATGTACGACCTGGACGGGGACGGGAAGATCACGCGCTTGGAGATGCTGGAGATCATTGAGGTACTGGGCTAACTGGCTTTTCCCAGGCTCTTCACAGCTATTGGGTCCAAAGAATGAGTTTTTCTGCCCAGAGCCCTGTCTGAAAGGCTCCTGCAGTGCCCTTGCTGCAGCTTTGCAGCAGTGTAACCTGTGGCAGCAGTGAACTGCTCCAGCAGCAACCCTGTCCCCTACCTTGTCCTGGGACCTTCTGCCCATCCAACATTCCAACTCTGGTACTTTGCTTCTCTCCTTGCTCCAGGCTATTTATAAGATGGTGGGGACTGTGATCATGATGAGGATGAACCAAGATGGGCTGACGCCCCAGCAGCGTGTTGACAAGATCTTCACAAAGATGGACAAGGACAAGGACGACCAGATCTCCCTGGAGGAGTTCAAGGAGGCAGCGAAGAGTGACCCCTCCATCGTCCTCCTCCTGCAGTGTGACATGCAGAAATAGAGCCCTGGGGGCTCTGTGCTGGACTGGCTGCAGCCAACCTCTGCTCCCCTGATGGTTTCCATCCCTGTTTCCTGCTGAGTCCTCCCCGCTTTGCCTGCTTAGCCCCAGGCGTGAGCCACGCTCCGTCCCTCCTGCCACCCATCTGCCCCTGCTCCTGTGCCCCAGGCAGCCGCAGGCTGTGGGCTGTAGCTCTCCCTCGATGGGCAGAGCCTGGTCTGGAGGTTACCCTGACATCATCCCTCTCCCATCCTGGAGCTGGACTCCCTGCAGCTGATGGCGAGTGTCCTGGTTCCCCGGGGCCAGCTGTTCCCACATCCCTGCTGCTATCTCCCTGCTTCCCTCCACTGCTCTGCCTGGCCAGTTCCCTAAATCTCCCTGAAGCCACCTCTCTCCCCTTTCTGCTGATTCCCCACCTCACTGCTTGTGGTGCCTCCAGAGAGGCTGAAAAGCTCCAGGTCCTGGCCCTGGTCTCTCCTTCACTAGCAATTCCCTGCAAGGCAATTCAGAGGGACCAGAGCTGGCCCTGGGGTGCTGGGGAGCTCGGGCAGGGTGCTGCACCCAAGGGCTCTGCCCAGCTTTACCTTTTCCACCTCTGCTTTCACTGCTGTGAACAGCCAGGGTTGGTCAGGGGACTTTAGGGGGGAGCACAATAGTCTGAAGCCCACCCCTGGATGTGGCATCTGATCCCAGAAGCCACCTTCTGCCCCATCACATGTGAGCTGGCAGAGCAAGCGAGTGACCTCTACAACTGCCTTGGCAGCACCTTGGATGTTTCTGACCTTCCTGGATATCAGAGTGTTGATGCCTGGGGTTCCAAATTTGAAGGCAGGGCCTGCCCAACTCCTCTGTGGGCTGCCCTGGGTCTGAGTCGGGAAGGTGAGTGTTGAAGGCACATCCCAACGCAGCTCCTGGCGTGTGGCATTTACTGTGAGGACTGGTTAGTCCTGGACTGGTGCTGTGGAGAGGTGTGGATGGGTCCTGTACCTCTTGAGCCTCCTGGCAAGGCTCCAGGGCCACAAGAAACATGTCTATCTCCTTCCTCCCCCTTCCCCCAGCCTGCTGCCTCCATCCCTCCTGCCCCAGGACAGGTATCTTGTCCCAGCTCAGTGTTTATTCTGCACGTTGTGGTGGTGACTGTGATATCTGTTAGGAGATGGTGAAGTTGTTACCTATTTTTTTAATGGAAAAATAAACTGTCCCCCCGTGTGTGGTGTCCCCCTAAATGGCTCTCTGGGGGGGCAGCTGCCTGCTGCAGCTACGGAGAGGCTGAGATGACAATGCTGCACCCCTGAGCATCAGTTATGACTCTCATGACACTCCAAGGGATGGGGAAGCTCTTGGGGAACAGCACAGTGGGGCTCAACATGGGGAGCCTTGATGATGGGTGAAAGTGCAACCTCAGACATGCAGGTGGCACTGGGAAAGGGGAATGTTGTCTCTTCTGGGTGGGAAGGACCAGACATCTGTGGTCTGTGCTAGAGATGGGTTTCATTTGTCAAGCAGGAGCTGTGCCACTCATCCAGGAATGGGCAGAGCCAGAAGACCTCCTGGCTTTGTCCTGAGCCCCATCCCCTGAGCGCTATCAGAAACTAGGAACTGCTATCACTGTATCTTTGTCCTCCTCAGCCTCCTCCCCTCCACCTCCATCTTCCCTGCACTTATTTTCCTCTGGCCTTTCTTCTCCATCAGCAGCCTGCAGAGATGGTGGCTGTTGCTAAGCAGCTCTCACCAACTTTCGGTGCTTCTCTGCAGTTAAGGGCAGGGCTGGCTCCGGCTGAGAGCCACCCCCCATCCCTCCCTGCAAACCACCGGCACCTCCCCTGTCCTGCAGCAGCCAGCACCCGAGACAGAGGTGGGAGGATGCCAAAACCGTGCAGGGAGAGTGTGGGGTGTATGTGTGTGTTTGCACAGCTCAGCGGTGCCTGGGGAAGGAGGGATGGGGCTGTGTGGGAGCCTGGGGTCGTGCCAGGGCTGCTCTGGGAAAGGGCAGCAACTTGAGCTTGAGAGGGGACTCTGAGAATAGCCTCTGTGATCCGGGAGCCCTCGAAGCTCCTGCTGCTCTTGGGGCCATCCCGAAGGAAAGTGGGGTGATTCCCAGGAGGGCCCCGGGGAAAGGGAATGTTTGATGAGGCTGCAATGGTGTTAAAGTCCCAGAAGAGCATCCGAAAGTGTTTGGGACCCCGGCAGCTGAGCAAGTCCTGGAGCCAGCCCTGCTCACAGTCATACGCCTTCACCCGGCTCTGCTTTTTGGGTTGCACCTCGGTGCAAAGACGTTTCCATCCTGAGCTGAAAGCTCTGTGCACAGCTCTGTGCCTGGACCCGTTCCCACCAGCGCTCGTGGGAGAGGGCTTAGTGAAGAGCTTTAATTAACATCCACGCTCAATCCATTCACCAGCACAGGGGGCAGGTTCCTCCGACCCAGAGCTGAATGTGACCCCCTCCCCCTCCCCCGCAGCCACCGACCCCCGGGGCTGTTCCCCCCCCTTCTGCTCCCCCCCCACATCCTCCTTCCAGGCTCTCTGCTGACAGCACCTCGGTCCCCTCAACCCTTCCCTTCGCTGCCCCCAGACCCAGACCCAGCCCTGCAGCGGCTGCGGAGCGCTGCCGCCCCCTCCCCGCCGGTGTTCGAGGGGGCGGGAGAGGGGATGGGGGGGGGGGGAGACGGCAGCGGGTCGGGCTCGGTCCCGAAGAGGTTAAAACCGTATCCCGGTGGGCTGAAACCCCGGAGCTTCATGGGATGCCCTTATAAAGCGCTTTGCGCCGGGGCAGTCGCGGCTCCGGGAGCTCCCGGTGCGTTGCGGAGCCGCCGCCGTCGTGCCCGGTCCGACGGGCACCGGAGCCGCCGGGCCATGGAGCCCCCGGGAGCGGCGGGACAGCCCTGGGAGGAAGACAAAGCGTTTTACGACAACCTCGCCCCTAAGAAGAAGCCCAAATCGGTAAGAGGTCCCCCCCCTTTCCCCCTCCCACCCCGAGGTGCCAGCGCTCCCGACCCCGCAGGACAGCGGCTGCTCTGGTGCCATCCCAGCGCACGACCCGGCTCCTCCGGCTGCCCCCCGGGGGGGGTTTCATCAGTGGATCTCCTCCGGTGTCTGTGGTTTTGGGGGGTTTTTTTGACCCCCCCCCCCTGTCCTTGAGGAAGCTCCGGGTGTCTCCAGGTGCCTCCTCACCGCCGTAGCATCCCTGATTTGCTTGGGGTCCCTCTGGAGCTCCCCCAATCCCTTCGGGTTCCTGCGGGTCCCCGGGGTACTGCCGGGTCTCTCCTGGGCTGAGGTGTCCTTGCAGAGCAGCTCTGTGCCCCATGAGCCCCCCCTGTGCTAAGGCAAGAGGCTCTGTCAGGGCCGGGGGGTGGCTGAGGGGCAGCAAGGGGCAGTTTGGGGACCGACCCCGTGCCCGGGGCAGCGGGGTGCTGGGGGCTGGAGCTGCCCTGGCCAGGCTGCTGGGCTCCGGGAGATGAGAGGGAAAGTCTGTGTTATCTAATCAGGGCTGAGCCTGATGGCTTTAAATGTGGGAGCGCTTGGAAGTGCTGCTCTGTCTCTGACAAGCTGGGGCAGTGAGTGTGGGGCCGGGAGCCTGAGGGGGGGACGGGGGCTGCACCCCGGGGGACACACTGACCCTGANCCCCGCAGCCCCTGCAGCCCCTGCTCCTGTGCCTGCTGCCAACCCCCAGCGCTGCTGCTGCTGCCTTTCCCGGAGGTGAGGAACAGCCTGGCTTGGTGCTGGGATGCAGATGGTTGCTTTCCATGCCACTCTCTCAGCCTCCTGCCGTGTCGGCACGGGCTCGTCCTCATCCTCTCCTTACAGCTGGGGAAACTGAGGCACGGGGAGGTGATGGGGTTTTCTTGCAGCAGAGCTGAGATCCAGGCCCTTGGGCTCTGAAACCAGCCTGTGCCACCCACCCATGTGGGGCTGGGAGTGATGCTCAAGCCTGAGCCCCTCTGCAGAGGTCCCATGCCTGTGGCCANCAAGCGGGGGCAGTGGGTGGGGGGCGGGGAGCCTGAGGGGGGGACGGGGGCTGCACCCCGGGGGACACACTGACCCTGACACACAGCCTGGGAGCCCCCCCTGAGCCAGAACCATCCCGGGGGCTGCGGGTCCCCCCGAGGTGTGGGGCTGTGACTGAGATGCTGCCCATGGGGAGGTCAGGAGCCCGGTGGCATTTGGCACCTTTTGCCACGAAGCTGNCCCCGCAGCCCCTGCAGCCCCCGCAGCCCCCGCAGCCCCCCGCAGCCCCTGCAGCCCCTGCTCCTGTGCCTGCTGCCAACCCCCAGCGCTGCTGCTGCTGCCTTTCCCGGAGGTGAGGAACAGCCTGGCTTGGTGCTGGGATGCAGATGGTTGCTTTCCATGCCACTCTCTCAGCCTCCTGCCGTGTCGGCACGGGCTCGTCCTCATCCTCTCCTTACAGCTGGGGAAACTGAGGCACGGGGAGGTGATGGGGTTTTCTTGCAGCAGAGCTGAGATCCAGGCCCTTGGGCTCTGAAACCAGCCTGTGCCACCCACCCATGTGGGGCTGGGAGTGATGCTCAAGCCTGAGCCCCTCTGCAGAGGTCCCATGCCTGTGGCTAGGCTGCTTGGTTGCCCTCTCACACAGCTGGGCTGCCTGTCCCTGCCCTGCCAGGCATCTCTCCCCCCTGTGCATCATAAATAATGTGTTTGGAAAACTCCAAGTGATCTCAGGCAGCACCTTAAACTTTAATCTGACCCCGAGCAGGGGGCTGGTGGCTGCCCAGGGCTCCCTCGTGCACGTGGGGAGGGGAGTTTGCTGCTGGCTGCCTGTGCCCTTGCAGGTGCCAGCTCTGTCCCCTGGCTCTGCCAGGTGCTGCTGGCAAAGCAGACATGAGCTGTGGGGGCTGCTCCTTCCTGGAGATGAGCTCTAAGATAGCAGGAGGATTTTTGGGGAGTCTTTTCCTGGCTGGGAAATGGGTTAATGAGGTGTCCCCAGAGCCCACGAGGCTGCCCACCGTGCAGGGGCTCTGCTCTCCCCATGCTCCTCCTGCTCCTGCCAGCTGGGGAGGTCAGCAATCAGACTTGTCACTCTTGAGCAATGCTAAAAATGTCCCCCAGCCTCTCCAGTGACACGGTGCAGGGGGAGAGGCTGGGCCAGTGGGGGCTGGCTGCCTTCTAGCCTTCTCCTCTGGGTGCCCTGCTCGTCCTCTGCATCTGTGCCTCGTCTTTGGGGACTGTGTCAGACCCTGGAGCAAACCCCCTTCCCTCTTCCCTTTCTGTGACCAAATCTTATGCCAAAATCCACCTCCAAACTTTGAATTTGGGCCCAGGGATTTGGCCTTCAGCAGCATGTGGGGCAGTGCTCAGAGCTGCCAGGACTCCTGCAGGTGTTTGAGGATTGAGGTGAGCCCAGCAGCTCCAGCCTCAGGCAACACAAAAGGATGAGGGGGTGCAGAATGGGGTCCCCACGGTGTGTCCTGCCTGTGATGGCCTCTGGCAGCGGCAAGGAAGCCACTGGAGCTGGGTGGCACTGTGGGCACCGTGGCTGGGAGGACACGGCCCTGGATGCACATCCTGGGATTTCTAACCGTCTGTCTAATCCCTGGGGGGCTGCTGAGGATTTCCATCCCATTAGGAGGGTGATTTACAGGCCTGGCAGCTGTTGGGTCTGCAGAGGATAAGGTGCCATTTCCAGCCAGTCCTGAAAAATAGGTCCTTACTCCAAAGCTGGGCTGTTTGGGGCTGGGATGGATGGAGCTGGAGCTGGAAAGGTCAGTTGGGTTTCTGAGGTTGGGGTTTGGACCTTGTGGACCAGCTGAAGGCTGTGCCAAGGGCTGATGCTCCTCTGTAGAGAGCTGGGCTGTCAGGGCACGTCCCCCTGTCCAGCTGAGCCTGGAGATGGACCTGGCACCGGGAGAGGACCTTCCCCCATCCTGCACTTCTGTTAAACACATCATTCATCTCTTGCTTGATGTTTGGGATGAGGCTGGGTCTGAGCTTCCCGTGGGAAGTGAGGAAGGGAGAAGAGCTCATCAGGAATCCTCAGGCAGCAAATGCAGAGCCCCACAGCTGCTTCCTGGGCTTGGGTTGGATGATGAGCTTTAATTAACCTTGGCTTGACCTTGGATGCTGCTCTGAGGGTAAAACGGGGTCGGTCAGGGCTGAAACCCTGGGCAGCTGGAGCAGGGGGCTGTGTTGGGATGAGGTGCTGTGCAGGCTCCACGACAGCTCGTGGGACTAAATGGATCCTGACAAGGACTGTGAGTGGGACTGTGACCATGGACCCGCTGCCTGGTAAGAATGAAGCGTCTTTTTCCCCCAAAACCGTGACGTTTCGAGGCAAAGTGGGATTTGTTGGGTGGTTCCCAGCACCCTGGGTGAGGGTTTGAGGTCCCTTTTTGGCACTGTGACTCTTTCCAGCCCGTTTTAGCAGTGCTGGTGGGGCTGGAGCAGCTTCCCTGGAGCCCTGAGGAGGGAGCGCTTCCAAACCAAACCGAACCAAAGACACGTCAGGGCTGCAGCTCTCTGCTGCCAGAGCAGCACCTCCGGAGCTCTAAGTGTCAGCATTGCCCAGAGAACAGCAGGGGCTGCTCCAGCCTGAGCTGCCTTAGCACAAGGAGCTCCGAAGGCACAGATGGATGTCCCTGGGCTGGGGTGAGCAGGAGCCGGCAGGTCCCTGCGGGCAGCCGGAGCTGCAGCAGCCCAGGGCTGGGCCCCCCCAGCTCACGGTTATTTTTATTGCTGTGTTTATAACCCTCTTAAATTAACCTCCTGGAGGCTGGTGCCTTTAAATGGCAGGGAAGGGACCTTTAGCAGCCCGTGGCCATTGCGTAAGGTTCCTGAGCTCTTGGCACACGAGGTGTGTGCCAGGGGAGATGGACGAGGGCCGGGCACCCAGCGAGACCCAGCTCATGGCCCCACACACACCCCCCCTCACCCCCTTCAACAGAATCCCTGATGGTGGGGTGGGAAGGGCCCTGCAGAGCTGCTGAAGCAGGTTCCCCTCGCTCAGGGGGCACAGGAACGTGTCCAGCCTTCCCTCCTCACCCACGTTCCATCCCCTCAGCGCCCTGGCAAGCCCTGCCCTGGCCTCTCTCCAGCAGTTCCCAGTCTCTCCTGAGCTGGGGAGCCCAGCACGATGCCCGTTTGCTGTGTGTGCTGCTGCTGCCCTTTCCCTGGGGGATGGCTGTAGAGGGAGCTCTGTCCTGCCCTCCACTGGGGAGCAAACACCCGGAGCTTCCCCCACATCCCCGGCTGCAGAACCCATCCCTGCAGGGGCTGGGGCTCCTCTGGGCTCCTTCCTGCAGCCCAAGGGCCGGACATGCAGTACCTGGAATAGTTATTAATATTTTCAGGTAATAAATGGCCCATGACACCAGAGTTATTAATTAATGAGCTGCAGGGCCAGGGCTCGGCCCATGACGAGTTAATAGCTAAACGAGGGTGGGGACCTGGCTGAAGTGTGAAGTGATGCTGGTGCTGCTGATCAGCTCCTGAGGGGCCTGGGGGGTTCTTCACCTGCTTTCACAAAGGGGCCATACAGTGGGACTGTATTTCTGCCAGTGATGTCCTCAGCCTGGGCTCGTGTGTGTGTGTCTCTTCCTCATCACCCACTGCTTCATCTGTTTGCAGGGGATGTTGGGGTGCTGATGGGGCTTTGGGGAAGTGTCTGGGATGGATTGTGCTGCAGGGCTGGCCCCGGGTGCTGCTCCTGGGGGTGGGGTGGGTGCTGGGAATGGCACAGGGGCTGCCACTGACTCATTGCTGGGTGCGTCTGGGTGCTGGGCAGGATGAGCGGGGGCCAGGCTGGGGGCAGAGTAAGCCCCAGGGCAGGATCATCCCCAGCAGGATGAGGGACCTTGGTCTGGCAATGCTGCTGTTCCTGTAAAGCTCAGCACCAGGCAGGGTGGGAGCTTGAACTTTGGAGCACCTGGGTGTGCAGAGCAGCTGGCAAAGGTGCCCTCCTGCCCCTGGGCAAACAGCATTGCTGGAGGATTACTCACTGCTCACAGGGCAAGGTGCTGTGTGAGGATCCTGGAAGGAGCTGAGGGTGAGGTGTTTCTGAAGTGCTGCCTGCCCCGATTTCACAGGCTCCCTGGGGAGACACATCCCTGAGCACATGGGCTGGGACTGCTCGCAGCTCCAGGAACGTGCCCCAAGCCCCATCCTGCCCCCAGTCTGCTGGGGACAGGGCTGCCTGTGCCACAACCCCTCCTTAGGATCTGCTGCTCTGGGAGCGAGGGTTTCTTGTTGGCCATCATTTGCTTTCAATGTGATGAGGATTAACACCCTTCTGCCCTCCAAGGGGAGAGGGAGGACAGGGTGGGGGGGGGTCAAGATGAGTTTGACTCTCCCGGTGTTCCTTCTTGTGGCTGCCAAGTCCCACCTCTTGTGGCTTTTGGATGAAGCCTCCGAACATGCATAATAATGACTCATAAATCACTGCCTGCACCACCTGTTTGTCGTGTTTCCACCCACAATAACCATCTCAAGTGTTTTCCTAAGCTGAGCTGGCAGGGGTTGTTTGTCACATCTGGACAGCAGCGTGGGAGCCTGGCTCTGGCCGAGCTGCAGTGTGTGGTTATTGCTGGCAGGGGAGGGGAAAGCCACACAACTCCCTTTTGCACGGGGTTAAGTGGTTGTCCTGGGTTAGCACAGGGGATCTGGATGGGCCCTGGGAGCCTGTCTGCAGTGGGAGGGCTCAGGCAGGGTGTGAGCAGCAGGGAAAAGGATCTTTACTGTTCCAAATATGTGGGGATGGTGCGTTGGGGCTTCATCTGGGGAAGCGTTGGATGATCAGGGTCTCAGCTGCCCCTTTACCCTCCAGATTGCCATGGAAGTGTCACCTATCATGTGGTGAGTTAACAGAGGCTCCTGGGGCAGCAGCGCTGGGTGCAGGGGCTGCATCAGAATGAGCCAGTGCAGAACCCTCACCTGGGGAGGAACCAGCCCAGCACCAGCACAGGCTGGGGGTGACCTGCTGGGGAGCAGCTCCAGGAGAGGGACCTGGCAGTGCTGGGGGGCAGCAAATGGAACATGAGCAGCAACGTGCCCTTGTGGGCAAGAAGCCAATGGCAGCCTGAGGGGCATGAAGAGTGCGGGCAGCAGGGGGAGGAAGGTTCTGCTGCCCCTCTGCTCTGCCCTGCTGAGGCCTCATCTGGAGTCCTGTGTCCAGTTCTGGGCTCCCCAGCTCAGGAGAGACAGGGAAGTGCTGGAGAGAGGCCAGGGAGGGCTGCCAAGGTGCTGAGATGTGTGTGAGGAGGAAAGGCTGGACATGTTCCTGTGCCCCCTGACTGAGGGGAACCTGCTTTAGCAGGGGCTGGAGCAGCTCTGCAGGGCTCTTCCAGTCCCCATCATTGAGGGATGACTCAGTTTCTGCCTCTCCCTTCAGCCCAAGCCTGAGAACGCCATCACCATCGCCGTGTCCTCGCGGGCGCTTTTCCGCATGGAGGAGGAGCAGAAGATTTACAGCGAGCAGGGGGTGGAGGCCTATGTGAAATACCAGCTGGACCATGAGAACGAGCCCTTCCTCCCTGGGGCCGCCTTCCCCTTCGTCAAGGTGAGCAGCCACCCGCCTGAGCTGAGCCTGCATCACGCTCCTGACTCCCAAAGCCCTGGGCAGGGGGGAAGCTGCTTGGTGCTGGGGGTGAGCTCTGTGATGGGAGGGATGTAACCACAGAGCAAAGAGAGGTCAAACTAAACCTTCTGGCAAGTGATGTCCTTGCTGGGCTGAGGAAACACTGGACGGGCAGCTGAGCCCAAGGTCTGGCCTCTTTGGGCTGTGTTTACAGCTTCCCTGTAGGGAATCCTCATCTCTTCTTTGATGGCAATGGGTTTGTTCTGTGCAAGGAGCTGAGTTGGCCCTTGCTGCAGAGCTGGGCAATTCCCAATTTTGAGCTGTTGAAATGAGGCCTTTCAAACTCCACACACGTTTTCCAGCCCGTGGCCCAGCTCTGATGGGTTTTGTGCAGCTCTGTGCGTTGGCTCTTGCTGGAGCAGCATCCCGACTGTTCCCAGTGAATGAACGAACCCGCCTGGTGGGGAGAGGCTTGTGCTGCTTCTGATTGCTTCAAAAACACTCAGCTGCAGCTTTGAGCTGATTCAGTCCCATCTCCTATCGAAAAGCTTGAAACCTTTTGTGTTTGCAAGCAGAAGAGGGGGGGTCTGAGTCCACCCCCCACGACACTCTGTCTCTTTTCCCCAGTCCAAGCTGTTTGCCGGTGTCCCCTCGGCTCGGGGTGTGATGGGCTCAGGGTAGATCCCTGTTGTTGGGTGAACTGGAGGGTATCACTGGGTGAGGAGGGGTCGGCTGGGGCTCGCTGACCCTGCTCCCCTCTCCCTGGGAGGCTGCAGGCGCTGGAGGCCGTGAACACGCGGCTGCGGGAGCTGTACCCCGACAGCGAGGAGCTGTTCGACATCGTGCTCATGACCAACAACCACGCGCAGGTCGGGGTTCGCCTCATCAACAGCATCAACCACTACGGTGAGCTGGGAGCAGAGCTGCCCTGTGCCTGGCTGCTGGGGGCTCGTAGGCAGGGGGCTGGTGCCAGCCTGGGGGTGAGACGCTCTGGCTGCTGAGTGATTGTGCCAAAATCAGCCCCTGTCCTGCCTGCCCTTGGGTGGCTGCGGGGCAGCAGCTGGAGGGGTGTGTGGGGGGCAGCCGGGCTCCCTCCAGCCCAGAGCCCATCTGCCCCCAGGTCTGTTCATCGAGAGGTTCTGCATGACGGGAGGGAACAGCCCCATCTGTTACCTCAAGGCTTATCACACCAACCTCTACCTCTCCTCCGACGCCGAGAAAGTGAGTGGGGCCATTGAAGAGGGTGAGTCTGGGGCCCAGCTCGGGGTGGGGGAGGAAACGGGGGGAGCCTGGAGCCCTCGGGGTTGGTGCCAGAAGCAACAGCTCCCACGTCCCCGTCCCTACACGGGTGTGCAGCTGGGCTCTGCCTGGTCCCACATCCCACCCGTGATGCTGCAAAGAGCTGCTGGTGTCTACAGGAGTGAGGCTTTCCTCAAGCTCCACAGCTCTTCCAGGGCACAGGCATCATTTTTTTTTCCCCCATTAATGCTTGTATGCAAAGGGAGAGGAGTCGGTTTTGCTGTTAAAGCTCCCGGGGCCAAGCTGCAGGCATCACCCTGTGTGCATTTCCTCGTGGTGTTTGCTCCCAGCCCGCCGTGTTTTGCTCTGCTCCTCCGTGGAGAAGCCCCGAGGCCGGGTCCTTGGGTAACTGCTGCCTCTTGCCTCAACTTTTACCTCCCCAGGGATTGCTGCAGCCACCATCTTCAGCCCCAGCAAAGACCTGGAGGTGTCGGAGCACCAGCTGCGCGTGGCGTTCGACGGCGACGCCGTGCTGTTCTCCGACGAGTCGGAGCAGATCGTGAAGGCTCACGGCTTGGACATGTTCTTTGAGCATGAAAAGGCTCATGAGAACAAGCCTCTGGCTCAGGTAGCATTGGGCTGCAGCCAGGAAAAGCCTCTGGGGAGTGAGACAGCCCACAAGGGATGCTCTGGCCTCTGGGAATAAGCCAGGGCTAGGCACGTGGTGCGTGGGATGGGGAGAGTCAGCAGCCTGGTGCTGCTGGTTAACGGGATGGCCACTGCTGGCCCATGGATTGGCCACTGCTGGCCCACAGAATGGCCAATGCTGGCCCACAGAATGGCCACTGCTGGCCCCTCACTGTTGCTTCTCGGGGCTCTCAGGGTCAAGCCAACACGTGTGGCTCTGCCGGGCCTGGGTGCAAGGAGGAAGCTCTTGCAAAGTGATGGTTTCTTCTTGCTTTGACAGGGACCCCTGAAGGGTTTCCTGGAGGCCCTGGGGAAGCTGCAGAAGAAGTTCTACTCCAAGGGGTTGAGGATGGAGTGTCCCATCCGCACATACCTGGTGACAGCCAGGAGCGCGGCCAGCTCGGGAGCGCGGGCGCTAAAGACTCTGCGCAGCTGGGGCTTGGAGACGGACGAGGCTTTGTTCCTGGCCGGGGCTCCCAAGGGGCCGCTGCTCAGGAAGATCCGTCCTCACATCTTCTTCGATGACCAGATGTTCCATGTGGAAGGTGCCAAGGAGCTGGGCACCGTCGCTGCCCACGTCCCCTACGGCATCGCCCAGAAGCACAAGCAGCCGCCGCGGGAGAAGCAAAACCCCAACAGCAAGTAGCAGAGCTGGGGGGGTCCCACAGACATCACCCCTGTGCCACGCTGGGACCTGTGGGCTGCAGGGCACAGACATCACCCCTGTGCCACGCTGGGACCTGTGGGCTGCAGGGCACAGACATCACCCCTGTGCCACGCTGGGACCTGTGGGCTGCAGGGCAGGGGGCACCTGCCCCAGTGAGCTCGAGGTCGTTCCCATTCCCAGGGCCATGGAGAATGGGGCTGCCCGAGGGCTTCCCTTTGCCTCCGTGTGTTGTCCCTCTTCCTCAGGGCTCCAGGCAGCCCCACGGGCCTTTCCCCTGCACCCCTGCTCGTTTCAGGTGCCATCCCTTGAGGATGGAGCTGTTTGTGGACTGTTGGTGCCGGGCAGTTTAACCTATTGGCGTTCCTTTAAAACCCTGAGTAATTCCCAAAGCCTTTGAATGCTCAGGCTGAACTGTTGAGCTGGAAAAGCTGGGAGCACACAACAACCCCTTCTTGCAGGTTTGAAACAGGATGTCCCTTTTTAGCTGAAAATGAAGCCATGATGCTCCTCCTCCACAGCCCCAGCCCCTGCTCCCCAGCCAGAAGATGTGTCTGTCCCTTCAGCAGGGTTTAGTCAGCTGCAGAGCTGTGATATCAGGCACAAAAAGAGAAGCAAACACACATATCTATTT